>JAIFKI010000011.1:37366251-37738751 GCA_025389145.1 Misgurnus mizolepis | reverse complement strand
CTGCTCTGAGGCTCATGCCAGAAGCTCACATTAGTAAACAGACCTTATATTTTGAGCCCTTATTAGAAAAACAAAAAAATACATTTTGACAAAAATACATTTTGAGTAACAACTAACAACTAATCAGCTAAACGCTAGCATATGATATAGCATTTATTGGAATGTAGCGCTAACTCAGCAGTCACAACTTTGTTTTTAGCATTTTAACAAATTTGTAATTAATGTGTAATTTTGTTTTTAGCATTTTAACAAATTTGTAATTAATGTGTAATTTAATGTTTTCAAAACATGCACATTGGCTTCCTTTGCTGCTCTATAAACCTACTACTAAGGAGACCATGGTGTCTGTGTGAACTGATTATTTTGTAGACATATTTTAAAAATTAAACAATTGCGTGAGTTTGAGGAAGATAAAATTAATTAACCTTTTTAATCTTTTTTTTAAAAAGGAAGTCAGAATTGCGTTAATATATACTTTTTGTTTAAAAAAAAGAAAAATATATACATAATTATGAGAAGTGCCCTGTATTTCACTTGAGCCCCTGCCCCTCAAAATGTCTGTGCACGTCCCTGTTTACAGGTATATAAACATAATACAATGTTGTACCTTTTGAGGTACATTACTGTTCCTTAAGGATCGATTGTGTACCTTTAAAGGTACAGTTAACTGTGTTGTATCCCTAAAATTTAACTGGTACAAATTTTTTTCCTAAAGGTACAAAATTGGTCCTTAGGGTATAATATTGTACCCAAGAAAGTACAACATTTCAATGTTTTGTATACCCATAAAGGTACAAAAAGGGACCTTTTAGGGTACCACCCCAGCGACAGAAAAAGGAACAACTTTGTACCTTTTTTTCTGACAGTGTATAAGACTTTTACTTTTCTTCCTTTTGTGTGTGTGTGTGTGTGTGTGTGTGTGTGTGTGTGTGTGTGTGTGTGTGTGTGTGTGTGTGTGCGTGCGGCCGGGTAATTATCACGTTGGGGGGACCAATTGTCCCCACAAAGATAGGAATACCAGTATTTTTGTGACCTTGTGGGGACATTTTGATGTCCCCATGAGGAAACAAGCTTATAAATCAAACAGAATGATGTTTCTTGAAAATCTAAGGTATCAGACAGTTTCCTGTGATGGTTGGGGTTAGGGAATGGGGCAGGTAAGGGGAATAGAATATACAGTTTGTACAGAATAAAATGCATTACGTCTATGGAATGTCCCCAAAAAACATGGAAACCAGAATGTGCGTGCATGCGTGTGCGTGCGTGTGTGTGTGCGTGTGTGTGTGCATGTGTGCGTGTGTGTGTGTGTGTGTGATTTTTTTACCAAGAGCCCTGTTTAAAAAAACCTGATTTAGTAGACACCTTGAAAAGCTAATGCTGAAAATCAACCAAGTGATGCGTTTCATCTGTGGATCTATCTATTCATGAAAACTTTAAAGAATGATCTAGATCAGGGGTGTCAAACTAATTTTAGGCTGTGGGCCGGATGGTAAATAACGCCATGAAGTGCGGGCCGGATAATTTTTTTAAACCTTAGTGTGCTGATAATTGTGTTAAAATTAACTTAACAAACCAATTAATTAGTTTGTTTAGCAAGAAAACCAGAGAAACACACAGCTCTGTGAAAACTACATTTCATAAGGTCACACTCATACTGTTCATATTATACACACAAATTTACATCTGAACAAAACCCACTGGCCTTATAGGTTGAAAAGCTTTAATTTAACTTCTTTTGCCTCAATGCCAAAATTATTTATGAACCATTCACTTTTCTTTGGAATATATTTGTAATGAGAACAGTCATTTAGAAAATGAAAATGCTAGATGGGGCAGTGGCCCAAACCAAAAATGGCACTATGGGGGGTGGTACTATTATTATGGTTTTAATAAAGTATTATAAATATTATGTATTATATTACTAGCATCAACTTAGACAAGTGATTATAATGGGAATTATAATAAGAATTAAAGTGTGACAATCTGCTAAATATTCAATATGATTTACCTGCTGGCTTGATGGAGCTTTGAATCCATGTTTGCAATGTTGAACTGCTGCTAAAAGCCTCTCTTTCCGTTCTCTGTCGTTATTTTGTGAAGGCATTGGTGTTTTTTGTATTTTTTGTCTACAAAGTGTGCCAACAACAGCAAATTTAGTGTTTATATTAACTTAGATCGGGAACATTAAGTCGATTAGACAAGCATTGTAACGTTAATAAGAATGTGGATATTTTGTTTTTGTTAGCTTGCTAAGTTTTTAGCACTTTTAGAACACTGACAGCAAATCATTACCGGAAGAAATACATAAACAAACTTACAAATTACTAATTCTGCGGTTTAACAACTGATATAATGTAATGAATCCACCTGTTAATGCAACGAACTTCGGAAACTGTCGTCTTCGCTCTCCAGGCAGAGAGTGGACACAGAGATGCTGCGGAGGGGGCGGGAAAACACGAAGTGGATCACCGGAATCAGTGGATCTTTAGCGGAGCGGTAACAATAAAACAGCAAGATTTTTGGGCACCGTGTTTACTCTATGTTCCGCGTTTTGCTGCTTTCCGCAAGTCTCTCATATTAAAAACGAACTAGACACCCGCCTAAAAGGGTTTTTAAAATATGTATTTAATATTTAATAATACTGTATAAATCATCACGCGGGCCGGATTGGACACCTTTGCGGGCCGTATCCGGCCCGCGGGCCGCATGTTTGACACCCCTGATCTAGATCTTGTTAGGGAGCCCTTATGTATATGCTGCCCTAGCTGGGGCTCAAAACAGGAACCTTCTTGCTGTGAGGCAACAGTGCTACCCACTGTGCCACCTGAATTGTCTTACTTGACGTGAGTGCCGTCCTTACATTTGCTACATTGCGCTACGTATGTAGCTTCATCAACCAGATGCATTTACACTTCTCCAGTTTTATCTGGAATGTGTTTCGGACCATCATCTCCTGAAATAAGACAGGTGAGAAAGCACTCTAACTTTAAGACCACTAGTTAAGAGTTAGACTCATTAAGATAAAGAAAATTTGTTTGCATTCAGACCTTCACAGCATCCAAGCAGGCAAGCAGAGATGTACAGTAAGTCTGGAGTTGTTGTCCACTTTAAAGGCAGATACAGCAGTGTGTTGCCTGCATAACAATAATATGCCACATTGTACTTTTGACAGGTGAATCCCAATAGAAGCATTTAATGGAAAATAGCATTGGACCAAGACAGGAACCTTGAGGAACCCCAAAGGTGATAGGCTCAGTAAAGTAAATAAAACTCCTTAAAGGAATAATTCAGGTAAATATGCAATTTCTCTCATAATTTGCTCACCCTCGTGCCTGGGTGTATATGGCTTCCTTTCTTCTGCTAAACACAGTCAGAGTTATAATAAATAAATGTCTCTTCTTGGCTTTGTAATGCTATTGAATGGGGATTAATGTTTTGAGGATCCAAAAGCGCATCCATCCATAATAAAAGTCATCCATATGAATCTACTGACAATGGATCAATAAGCTCAAAATATGGGTCAAACATCTTTAACTGGGCAGAGTGAGGATGGTCAGGAGAGGCTTGAAGAAGACCAGGATCTTGGCCAAATTAGAGATTCTCTCGCTGTAACAGCATAAACTTTGAAATTAAAAAATGAAGACAGGATACAGTGGCAAAGGTGCATAAGATGCTACATAATAGACCAATTTCGTGTTTGCAAACAGAGATGACGTTTTTTGTGGGCGGAGCCAAACTGGTTGCAGAAAGTGACTGCTCCGCAGTAGGGTTGTGAAGTGTTTTAGCATTAAACTGTGATTTTTATGGATCCGGTGTTCTGTCAAAGTCTGATTCCCCTATGTTTCCCTTTAGTGCAATGTTTCTTATAGCGTTTTAATCATGTTACGTTTATTTTTTAGATAGATAAAAAGTTTAAATGGCTTGGCTACTGATATGCATATGTAATCTATATGTGTTGTGTTTTTTTTTTTTTGCTAAATCAATTATTTTTACAGTTTGAATCGCTAAAGTACATATAAAAGCAATACTATCATGTATTATATATAATAGCGTTTATTTAATATTTCATAATTTTCCTGTTTTCTATTATTTCTTCCTTATATTTATCTTACGTGTTTGTTCTAAAACTATTTTAAAAGTATTATGTTTAAACATACATTAAAAAGGCCTGTTTATATATTAATAACACTTTACATCATGTGTGTGTGTGCTAAATTTATATATTTATTAAGTATGTAAACATAATAATTTTAGACCAAACAGGAAGAAGACATAAGCTAAGATATAAGGAAATAAAAAGAAATAAGAGAAAACGAAAAAATTATGAAATATTTAAAAAAAATTGTGATATTATTGTATTTTCGGTATAATTTTTTTTATTCTGAATAAATTATAATTGTAACGTGATAAAAACGCTATAAGAAACACAAAGGGATCAGACTTCGACAGAACACCGGACATCTTCTCTACTTGTTTTCTATTCTAATTATTAAAAGATTTCCAGATGATTTCCTCGCTCCATTCTGTCCGTTTAAGGGCTTATTGTAATCATAAACACCTACATTTATCTTCAAATGATGTCTTCGACGATGGTATTCTATAAAAATGAAAGCCATCTTTTTTGGCATTCTTATTCTGACACTTAACAGCACAACAGGACATTTTCTAGTGAGTTATCTTGCTCTTTTCACTCGTGTCTAATTCATTTCCACTGTTTTTCTGCAACCGCATTGCGCGCGCAGCTAGCAGTGACGTAACTGTGACGTCTACTCTAAATTGGTCTATAACTAATATCAACACTCGATTTTTGGATATCTCAGTCATCCATGAGTCACATCATCCCAGAGGTCATAACGCAATGAAGCATCTGTGAGAACCCTCAACCCATTCAATAACTGAGCGCACAAAGGCAGTGTTTGGACTATTATGGTCCATTATTATACAGAGTGGAGAGCAAAATAGTGTGCACAATATGGTAGTTATGGCTTTTTGTGTTATACATAACAGTACCATAAAACACGATCTGTCAGACCTTAAGTGTCCAGGGTGTCATTCTGCTTCCAGCGTGAATGGTCAGCTACAGCAGATGCATCCGTGAGCGTATTACATTTTTTTACAAGCTTCAATTTCATTTCTGAATAAAATGTGTTCTTAACACATATACAGGAAAACACATTTTAACTAACTAGTAAATTTTATTTAACATATTCTATTCATTTATCTAAAGATGTCATTTATTACGTAAACATTTATGAATTTATGCTTTTATCCAAAGCAACTTACAGTTGCATTCATGGAAAAGATTTTTGTTCCCTGGGCATCAATCAATAACCTTTGTGCTGCTTACACAATACTCTACCAACTATGTTACTATACAGAATTAAACACCTTTAAAGGGGACATATCATGAAAATCGGACTTCTTCTATGGTTAAGTGCTATAATTGGGTCCCCAGTGCTTCTATCAACCTACAAAATGTGAACTATTCTCTGCAAGCATGTGAAAAAACAGGTCATTGAAATTTGGCTCCCCTTGTGATGTCAGAGGGGGATAATACCCATTTTCAGTGTAGTGGACGTCACAGACACTACTGTACATCCATATTTTTTACAGTGTATGTGTACAACACACTTAACAGCTGTTATATTCGTCATATACAGTATCTGACTCAACTCTTCAAGAGCCATTGCGAATCGGTGACATGTTGTATCATCAAAACTGAAGTTAATCTTTTTTTAACACGAAATCTAATAACACACATAATTAACCTTTTGAAAATGAGTATTGGTCAATCTCAAGTAACTAGTTTATTTTGAATATGGTTTCTTAATTGAGGATGGAGGCGTTTTGGAAACAGGACTGAAATTAACTGGACTGAGTTTTTTAACATAGATTTAGAAAATACTTGAAATAGCTGCATTAAACACAGTATGTGCTAATAGCATGAAGACATTCAGCAAATTCTAGTGATTCAGATTGACATTCACAGTCATGGCATCAATATCATAAAATATACAGAAAAGAAAATGAAAAAGTAACTTTTGATCTTCACGTTGCCTTCAGAAGATCCAGATGATGTAACTGTCCTTTGAAAATGTGACTTGTGGAATATCTGAAGAATTTTATGCTTTATATTTAAAGGTAAAGTATATTGATATCATCAACAAGCTTTATTACAGACTCAAGGTCCAGATAAAAACAAAAATAAAACAGACAAACATTAAGACAAGATAACAACCCAAAACATCCAGCACACTCAATAAATAGCTACAGTACAGAATATAACAATATCAATGTCTCCACAGTTTTGACTGATACCGTGTAATACTAACACTTGTATCTGGCATAATTTTTAGCCGACAAATAAATCACACTCTTATCAGGATTATCTAAAATATCATGTTCAAGCCATACTTAGAACACACATTAAAGACCAGGGGCCTCATTTATCAAGCGTGCGTACGAACAGAAGTGTGCGTAAAGTGTGCGTAGGAACAGTTTTACGCAAAGTGTGGAATTTATCAAATTGTACTTATACGTAGAAATGTGTGTAAATATACGCACACCTCGGAGTATGCGTACGCAGAGCATCTAGTGGTAGAATAGCGATACTACACAGGACCGTCCATCCCCAGCGTTAAAAGAACACTTTGTCTATTTATTATCCACCCCCAGGTGTTAAAAATGATTACTGTTAATAAAGTAACTGCAAATCAGTGTTGAAGTTAATTAATGAAATTAGTGTCTACCCTATATATGAAAGCTGCGCCAAATGCTTGACACAGTGCAATGGCTTATCTTGCCTTATTGGAAGACTTGGCAAACCGTGCGCTCCGCAGGGAGCGCGTTTTCAAAGATTACGCTGATCTGCTAGGGGAGAGCACAGAGTGGCTTCTAAGCAGGTACCGCTTTCCCCGAAATATACTGCTTGATTTGTGTCGTGATTTAGGACCAACGTTGGAGCGAGAAACCCAACGCACGAAAGCTATTGCCGTGCACATCCAACTCCTATCCACCCTGGGATTTTTAGCAACAGGCACATTTCAGCGTGAGGTTGGAGACATATGCGGCATTTCCCAGCCATCATTAAGTCGAATTATGCCGGCGGTGTTGGATGCGATTATTCTGTTGGCCCCAAACTACATCCAGTTCCCCTACAGAAATCCACAGCAAGCCGAAGTGAAACGGGGCTTTCATGCCATCGCCCGATTTCCCAACATAATAGGAGCCATAGATTGCACTCACATTGCCATCAAATCACCATCCACAAATGAATTTAATTACGTTAACAGAAAGGGGTTTCATTCAATTAACGTGCAAGTTATTTGTGATGCAAACCTCTCGTTGTTAAACGTTGTTGCGCGGTGGCCTGGGGGAACTCACGACTCCTTCATAATGCAGAACAGCTCTGTGGGTCTGCGTCTCCAAGAAGGCGCAATTGCGGATGGCTGGCTAATTGGTGAGTTTTACACTACAACATGTTTAAACTGCTATTGCTCGGCTATGTACAATACTTTTAAACAAATGTTCCTTATTAGGTGATCAAGGTTACCCGCTGAAGCCGTGGCTAATGACCCCTCTTACCAACCCAATGACCCAGCAGGAGCAGAATTACAACCGTGCTCATGCGCGCTCAAGGGGCACAGTTGAGCGTGCAATAGGGTTGTTGAAAGGGCGATGGCTGTGTCTGTCCAACACGGGGGGAACACTGCAGTATCGGCCAGAAAAAGTGTGCAAAATTATCATGGCTTGCTGCGTGCTACACAACTTGGCCATCAGCCAGGGTGTCCCCCTGCAGGAACCCCCCAGACCAGACGGCCCTATGCCCGACGCAGGATTCCTGCCACCTCCCAATGCGGCTGCCATTCGGGCAAGACAGAGGATCATACAGACATTTTAGGTAAGTGTGGCCATTGGCCGGGCTCAGAAACATTACACATTTTACACATTTAAAGTTTTTTTGCAGTATGGAAAAAGAGTCAATGCTTTATGGATTTGTCATTTTATTTGCGCAAGAGGCAATTTGTTTAAGAGACTCGTTAATTTGCAATAATACACTGGTTATGTTGCTCAGTTGTTCTTTTATCTCATTAATGGCTTTGGTTGTGTCCTCTTGATTTTGCAGCACCGCATCAGTCAGCACTCTTGGCGGACGGCGCACGGAAGGGGCAACGGACGGTCCCGCCTCTACCACCTCTACCGGCTCCTCCAGCTCCTCTGTAACCATGAGTGTTACTAAGGACACATGGTCATAATGATTAAACTCATTAATTAAATTGTTACAATTAAAATAAAATGTTTACACAGACTATTCCAGTGGGTTTGTCTTACCTTGCGTTTGGGTGTTAGATGGGCCGGCTTGTTCTGGCACAAAAGCATCAGTGTCCCCATCACGAATAATACCGGACAGAGCTGTGTCGCCAATGATGCTGGCTACGCGGCTGTCCAAGGGAGAAATTTCAGTTGTGGTCTGTCCTCCTCCAGTTGCACTGATTTCACGTTGATGTGCTGTGACGCGTTTTTTGGCCGATAATTTAATATCAAACCACTTCTTTTTTATTTCTGGAACTGTCCTCTCCTCAGACCCTACGGAATTAACTGCACTGGTGACATGCTCCCATACTGAATGTTTCCTTTTGTTGGTTATTCCTCCCGCACTAAGTGAACCAAACAGTATGTGTTGATTTGACTCAACCTCATTCACCAGTACCTCCATTTCTGTGTCGGTAAAGTTTCGCTTTTTTGCTTTCTTTGCCATTATTACGGTGTGGGAAAAGTACAACCACGTGACTTATAAAGGGAGGTGTTGTCCCATATATGGTTAATTGGAGGCGTTTCGGTATGCAAATAACCATGACCGTGAACGCGCATGGTGCTTAAGAACATGTGGGATTTATCAACAATGATTACTTACTGATGTGCGTACGAACCCCGTGCGCACGTTTGATAAATCCCGATTTTTTTGTACTTAGGCACATTCTAAATTTAATTCGTAGGTACAAATATAGAACATTTTCTACGCACTGTTGATAAATGAGGCCCCAGCACTGTTAAAGACCAGCACTGGACTAAACACCACAAGATCATCTGCATACATAATATGATTCATAAGAAAAATCCCAATCATACACCCAGTTTTACAAGCATTTAAACATTCAGATAGATCATCCATAAAGATTAAATAAAATTGGGACAAAATCCCCCCCTTGTCTCATACCATTACTAACCCCAAAAGGGGCAGATACGTTATTGTCCCATTTTACTTGGCACCCCTCTTTGTCTCATTTTTAAAAATAACTTTGCACACTCAAAAAAACCGCTTAGGTTACTCACGTTACCCCGGTTCCCTGAAATAACGGGAACGAAGCATTGCGTCAGTTTGCTGACGCTATGTGGGAAACTCCTGTTTACTCCGTGATTGAAGCCTATTGGTTAACGTCTGTAGAAAATACAGACCAATGACGTTTGAGCACGCGCGGGGCGTGGTACACGTCCCTATATAAGCCGGGGAAATACGTCAAGAGCTCATTATTATTCGACTGAAGCGCGCAGCCGAATAACACTCGCTGCGTAGACGTTTGTAGCATGGCCAGCGATGCAATGCTTCGTTCCCGTTATTTCAGGGAACCGGGGTTACGTGAGTAACCTAAGCGTTCCCTTTCAATACGGTTCACTTCGCATTGCGTCAGTTTGCTGACCCTATGGGGGAACGTAATCCCATCCCGCCGTGCATACACAACGGACTGAGGTGCCCTTACCGGAGAGACACTGCATGTGGCCCTAACCCAGCGTATACATAGCTCTAGCGAGCGCAAGTGTAAGCACCATATATGAGACAGTAATACGCATACAGTGAAGTTTCTAACGCACCATGATGCATATACAATAGAGCACGAGACGGCGGGTTCCCTGAGCGCGCCGCGTGCTGTGCATGATTTATTAATAGGTAGCCATGACGGTGAGCTCGCAGCGCACCATGAAGGCATACAGAAACACAGTCACGTGAATCATTAAGCCGATAAGACCTGTGCTTGTAAGGCAGGGACATCCAGGCTGTAAAATCTGACAAACGTAGACGGCGAGGACCAGCCGGCCGCATTACAAATGTCAAAGATAGAAATCCCCGTAGACCAAGCCCAAGATGAAGCCATACCCCTCGTGGAGTGAGCTTTTAAACCAACTGGACAATGTTCATTCAGGGAGGCGTAAGCCAAAGCAATGGCTTCGACGATCCATTTAGATAGCCTCTGTTTAGTGAGCGGCATACCTAAAGAATGTTGTGCAAAGCTTACGAACAGCTGATCTGACTTGCGGTATGAGGCAGAACGGTCTGTGTATATTCTTAACGCTCTGACGGGGCAGAGCGTGTTTGGGGTTTGTTCGCCGTCCGCCGGCGGGAGGGCGAGAAGTGAAACCACCTGAACTCTAAATGGCGTGGTCAAAACTTTAGGAATGTATCCCGCTCTCGGTCTAAGGATCACTTTGCTATCGTTAGGACCGAATTCCAGACACGACGGGTCAATTGAAAACGCGTGTAAATCGCCCACTCGTTTAACTGATGCCAACGCCAGGAGGAGAGCGGTTTTAAACGAGAGAGCGCGCAGGTCAGCCTGCTTGAGGGGCTCGAAAGGGGGACCGCGCAGTGCTTTCAGAACCGTGGACAGATCCCAAGACGGGACCGTGTTAGGTCGCGGTGGGTTTAGTCTGCGAGCGCCTCTGAGGAATTTAATGATGAGATCATGTTTTCCCACGATGTGACCGGCTATAAGGGCGTGATTCGCCGTTATTGCCAGCACATATACTTTAAGCGTCGAGGGCGCGCGACCGCTGTCCAGCATTTCCTGTAGAAAGGAGAGAATATGCTCCACTTCACAGGTGTTTGGGTTTAAGTTTTTCGTCGTGCACCAGTCAGAAAAAATAGACCACTTTTGAGCATAAAGGCGCCTGGTAGATGGGGCCCTAGCTTCAGTTAGAGTTTTTAACACTCGTCCTGAAAGGCGTGACGGTTGCCGTTTAGAGACCAAACGTGTAGATTCCATAGCTCCGGCTGTGGATGCCATATCGTCCCTCTCGCCTGAGATAGGAGGTCTATCCTCAGCGGTACTGGCCATGGTGCTGATGTTTTCAGCTGCCATAGGTATACCCAACGGTATTAGTGGGGATGCTGCTGCCATCAGACCCAGCATTTTTTGGAATCGTTTGAGAGGGAGATGTGAACCCGCTTTGAACGATGCCGCCTCGCGTCTGACCGTGAGTGCGCGTTCCTGTGTAAGCCATGCCCGCATCTTTAAGAGTCGAGCGTCATGCCTAAGAATGCGATTCGCTGCGTGGGGGTGAGCAAACTCTTCTGGAGGTTGATTTTGAACCCTATATTCTCCAAATGCTGGAGTACAATGGTCTTGTGCGCAATAATTTCCCTCTCTGACTGGGCTACAAATAAGCCAATCGTCGAGGTAATTCAATATGCGGATGCGGCTCTCGCCCCTCTCAGACAGAGCAACATCCGCATATTGAATTACCTCGACGATTGGCTTATTCTAAAATGTGCGTGGTGCCAGAGATAATCCGAAGGGCAGAACTTTGTACTGGTATGCTGTCCCGTCGAACCCGAATCCTAGAAACGGCCTGTGACATGGTGCTATCGGAATGTGAAAGTAAGCGTCTTTCAGATCCACTGATATGAACCAATCGCCCGGTCAAATTAACGCCATTATTCGTCTGGCTGTAAGCATTTTGAATGGCCGTTTGGCAAGAGCGCGATTCAAAACGCGTAGATCCAATATCGGTCTGAGGCCGCTGTCTTTCTTTGGAACGAGAAAATAACGACTGTAAAAGCCTGATTCGCTTTGATCCGCCGGGACCGTCTCTATCGCGTATTTTAGCAATAAAGAACGCACCTCTTCCCTGAGGATCTGCATGCAATCGTCTGGGACAGTGGTGTAGAGAACGCAGCGAAACCGGGGTGGTCTCCGAGCGAATTAAAGTGAATAACCGTGTTGGATTACGTTTAGAATCCAGCCCGGCATACCGTGTGTGGATTGCCAAACGTGAAGTTTGACGGCGAGCGTCGATATGCTTATGGACGTTAAGCCGTTTGTGTGTGTGTGTGTGTGTGTGTGTGTGTGTACAGAGGAGGAAATTTGCTCTTTTTGTGAAAAGGTAAAAATTAGTTTTTCGCTGTTACAGCGGGGGGGTGTCCAGCGCCCGAGGGGACTGAAACACGCAGAACTTTCGAGGGCGGGCCGGCCGGAGCGGGACCAGAGCCTCTTTTCCTCCTCAGACTCTCTTCAGGGAGGCGGCGTCGGGTCCAGCGTGATCCGGGGACGGGGACCGCGGCGTCGAGGCGGGCCAGCCGGTCATGCAGGACGCTAGCGCTTGACCTCCGGTTCAGCTCTCTGCTGGGGTTGAGCTGGTGCTGGCTTAGGGCGCTGAGCTGGCGGCGGTTTTGGGCGGCCGGTCTCAGACGCTGAGGCAGATCGTTTTGGTAGGAAATGCCGCATGGCTTGCGACGATTTCTGTGCCTCAGTGAAGCGCTGGGTGAACCCCTCCACAGCAGAGCCGAAGAGCCCCGACGGCGACACGGGCGAGTCAAGAAGGGCAACCCGATCCGTATCCTTGATCTCCGTCAAGTTCAGCCACAGATGTCTCTCCAGAACAACCAGGCTGGCCATGGCTCTTCCTACAGCCTGAGTGGCGACTTTAGTAGCGCGAAGGGCCAAATCAGTCGCGCTGCGCAGGTCTTTGAAGGTCGACGGGTCCGGGCCTGCGTCGTCCATGTCACGGAGGAGTTTTGCCTGGTACACCTGCAGCACCGCCATCGTATGGAGAGCGGATGCGGCGTGGCCGTCGGCGGTGTAAGATTTTGATGCCAGGGTTGATGTCAGACGGCAGGGCTTTGACGGATGGTTCATCTTCGCTCTCCATCCGCCGGCTGAAGACGGGCAGAGATGGGCGGCGACAGTTTCCTGGAGCGGCGGCATCTTTGTGTAGCCGTGTTCGTCAGCGCCGTCCACTACGAAGAGGACGTGGGAGACGGCGCTCTGAGCTCGGGTGGAGTGGGGAGCACGCCAGGATTTGGTGAGCTCTTGGTGAACCTCAGGAAAGAACGGCGCCTGCCGTTGGCGGGATGATTGTCGGCGCCCGGGCTGCAGAAACCACTCATCCAGCCGGCTGAGTTGAGGCTCTGACGGCGGCGACCACTGAGTGTTGAGCTCCGCTGTAGCTTGTGTCAGGATGCGGATGAGCTCAGAGTCGTGAGGACGCGACTCGGTTGGTTCCTCAGCGGCGGCGGCGTGGGCGTCGTCATCCGAAGCCGCCCAATCCTCTTACTCCTCAGAGGATGACATCATCTCCAAGTTGTCACCGGACCCAAAGGAAACCATGCCACTAGCACTCGGCAGGGGGCGTTGGTCCTCATGGACGAAGGTGACGGGATGACGGCGGGGAGACAGAGCACGCGGGGGATGAGCGGTCTCGGGGCGTCTTCCAGCTTCACGGCTCCGCTGCTGTTTAGGCGGGAGAGCATGGGAAGCCTTCCTTTTAAAGGAATCGAGGCGGGAGAGCGCAGCACCGCGATGGGAAGGAGGTCGCAGTGGGCGCAGCCCGCCTCGGTGAGTACGGCCTCGGCGTGGGCAGGACCCAGACTGATGACGCACTCTTTGTGGAGATCCTCCACAGGCAAAGGGGCTCGGCATGAACCGCAATGCCGAAGCGACATTATCTCAACGCGCTTCTGCTCTTTTAGTTGAAATTTGCTCTTTTATTGCTCACCGGAAAGCGGCAGGGGAACACGCTGGTGTGTAGTTGTCCGCTGCAGTGCTCAGATCGACGGCGAGTAAGGGCTTCTTCTTCGGAGCAGCAAGAAGGTTCGCGCTGAAGGAGAAAAGTAATGAGCTCTTGACGTATTTCCCCGGCTTATATAGGGACGTGTTCCACGCCCCGCACGGGCTCAAACGTCATTGGTCTGTATTTTCTACAGACGTTAACCAATAGGCTTCAATCACGGAGTAAACAGGAGTTTCCCCCATAGCGTCAGCAAACTGACGCAATGCGAAGTGAACCGTATTGAAAGGGAACAAACGGTGCTATATAGCACCAAAACTGTTGCTTTGGATCGTAACCATAGAAGAACCGTTTTTAGTGCCATATAGCACCGGTGAAGCATCAGTGAAGCACCTGTGTAGAACCATATAGTGCTTTGTAGAACCATATGTGGTGCTATAGTGGTGCTATATGGCCCCTATATGGTTCTACACAGGTGCTACACAGGTGCTTCACCGGTGCTATATGGCACTAAAAATGGTTCTTCTATGGTTACGATCCAAAGCAACAGTTTTGGTGCTATATAGCACCGTTTGTTTTTTATGTGTGCATGGTTGACCCGATCAAATGCTTCTGATGCATCAGGCACATAAAGATTGATGAGTTTTTATCTCTATACTTGTTTACAATTTCCTTTAAAGGTATAGCGGAAGTTTTTCGTTTTCCGGGTGGATCACCACTGTTATTGGTCATCCCAGATGTCAATCATTCTGATTATATGTTGACGTATAACTGTCGCACGTGCTCGCCTCTACGTTCGCTTTCTGCACATGCGCACTTTCACGTGTATGTGTGTTGTGCTACGGTTTCAACCATTCATTGAAGGTTGCGTTCTCACTGTGTTTTTTTCAAAATGTCTGAGGGTCGCAAGAGAAAAAGTGTCTACGAATTGTATGACAAGAAGAGAAAGGACTATAAATAAAGAAACAAGACCAGATGTTTATGGGAGACTATTTCACACGCTGGCGTGAGCTAAAAGGACAGGTTGGGCTTCCCACGCGAAGTTTCTACTGGAAAGGTACATTTTGTCATGCTATTTGGAGAAATCCATTTAAAATCACTGCTGGTAAAAGTTGATGTAAGCTATGATTTGCGATGCTAGCCCTGGCACAAGTCACGAACCGCACAGACACGGTAAACATGCTGACAGAAACTTGTAAACAGAGCGAAGAGAAGAACTGAGCTCCTGCACGCTCTCTCTCGGTTTCGTGCACGCGTTTAACAGGCGTTCCCTCTCGGGAGCATTTTTTTTTAAATATCGAGGGGCGGTTCTTTTAAATAATTCGGGAAAATCTTCCGCTATACCTTTAATGGATAAATGCAAAGATCAGTACCATGATTAGCCTTAAATCCAAACTGGTTTTCTGTAGAATTAATGAGCACAGTTAACATATCCAGCAAGATTTTTTCCAACACTTTAGACAGGATGCTAGGTTAAGCTATAGGTCTATAATTATAATAATAATAATAATAATTTGTTACTTAAGGGATAATGTGGAGGCAGCCGGTAGTTATCGGGAGATAAGCCCCGACAGTGTGATCAGGACTCGACGCGAAGCGGAGGGTCTTGTATCACACTGAAGGGGCTTATTTCGCGATAACTACAGGCTGCCTCTACATTATCCCGCTTATTACACGGCTACTTGCCACATTAGAAAAAAAACTGGACATGAATATGAATTTGAAACATTTTATTGGCATATTTGTTTTAAAGGCTCTCTAAGCGAATATGTTCGACGTCACTTGTTTTCAAACAAGCGGAGCGTAGCTAGCTCCTCCCCCTCCCTTCCGTGCTTTCGTGAACGCGACCAACCCCCACCCCCAAATCCTTCTTGGCGTTTATTGGCTGTAAAACTTTGTTTTGTTTCGTGGTGCAGGTTTGGCCACTGTGTGTATATTGAAGTTTGTAGAGCCTGGGCTGTCTACAGAGATCGCGTTTTTTTACAGTTTAATCAGCGGTCAGGTAGCAAGCAGATAGTGAGGAGAGGTTTGCTGTATGTAACAAAAAATTTTTTATGGTCTAAAACGCGTGAATTCGCTTAGAGAACCTTTAAATTTTAATATTTTTAATTTAAAAATTTTATCCTTCCGCGAAACTTTGCACAGATGCATAAAATGATCGTTATACCTTATTAAGATCCTCTGCTTCATACTTGTCTGTCTCCATTTTTTTCTCTTTTAGCCAGTCTTTGAGAAGTTTTAATGCCCATTCTGTATTTTTTTGTGTGTTGGCTTCGTAGCTGTCATGCTCTATTTTGTCAAGTTCAGTCTCAGTAAGCTCTCTGTGTCTTGTCGTTGTTCGTTCTTCTATCCACTGTTTAAATGTTTTGTTTTTTCCGTACATGTTAAAATTAATGTCAACATTTTCCATTCTTAATTGTGGTTGTCCAGTGTTTGTCACAAGATGGCGCCAAACAGTAATCTTTATTGGCCCGGAGTGAGTTTAATCGTACAAGTAGTACCGGCTATGCGTTATTACTTTGGAGCGGTTATTATTTGAAAAGAACGAACCTGCAAATGTCTCAACTGACCAATCAGAATCAAGCATTCCAGAGAGCCGTGTAATAAATTTATATAGTGCTTTTCTGCAGACCTCAAAGCGCTTTACATATGAATGGGGGAATCTACTCAACCACCACCAATGTGCAGCATCCACCTGGATGAGGTGACGGCAGCCATATTGCGCCAAAACGCTCACCACACACCAGCTTATTAGTGGAGAGGAGACAGAGTGATATAGCGAATTAGTTATGAGGGGATGATTAGTAGGCAAAATGGTTAAGTTTGGCCAGGATGTGGGGGCACACCCCTACTCTTTATTGAATGACATCCTGGGATTATAACGACCACAGAGAGTCTGGACCTCGGTTTAACGGTTAAGCCGAAAGATGGGTTATCTAAATTGCCTACCATTCCAGCTTTGTTCTTGGAACTAACAGAACAGAAGTCTGGTCAGTAGGCCAGTAAAACAGACAGCTAGACAGCAGGGAGGGGTGGATAAAAATGCTTTGTTTAATAATAAAACACATATTAGAGTTAATTTTCTTGCATTTTAACATATAATGTCTAGGGATGCACCGATACCACTTTTTTGGAATACGAGTACGAGTACTTGCATTTCAGTTCTTGCCAATACAGATACCGAGTACTTAATAAAAAAACATGTTTTAAATTTACAGGTAACAGCTTTAGTCATATAATTTAACAAAAAAACAAAGGACTAGTTTTTCAGTTTGTTGTAAACTCTGCCTCTTTGGACAACACAAGAGGCATTAACCCCTTACACGCAGCTCAAACATAGACATTTCTCAGACCATGGTATCGATTCCAGGTATCGGGGGACTTTTAACGAGTACAAGTACTTTAGAAAATGTGGTATCGAGGCCGATACCCGATACCAGTATCGGTATCGGTATCGGTGCATCCCTAATAATGTCCTGGAGACAGAATAGCACTGATTCGGTGGAATGGCCCTTGAGTGTTTCAGTGTGTTGGCATCACTGGTGTCTTTTGTGACTGTTGTGCGAAGTTATCTTATTTCATTATAATACAACTAATATGGGATTAGTTATCACAAAGTGTCTCTCTGTTTATATTTCATACTGAATTCCATTAATGTGCTTCGTTCTTGTCTTGGCCGTGTGTTATGGGTCATTGGAATACCCATCCACAACCGATTTTCAATGCCCTGGCTGAGGTGCTCACCCAGGATTTGACGGTACATAGCTCCGTCCATCATCCCTTTGATATGGTGCAGTTGTCCAGTCCCCCAAAGCATTATTTTTTTAAGTACATCAGGGATGGGCAACTTCGGTCCTGGAGGGCCGGTGTCCTGCAGAGTTTAGCTCCAACCATAATAAAACACACCTGAAGCAGCCAATTAAGGTCTTACTAGGCATACTAGAAGCTTTTAGGCAGGTGTGCTGAGGCAAGTTAGAGTTAAACTCTGCAAGACACCGGCCCTCCAGGACCGAAGTTACCCATCCCTGACCTACATGTTTGACAGTGGGGATAATGTTCTTGGGATCAACACGGCAAGTTGAGTTGATGCCAAAGAGCTCATCTGACCACAAAACTTCAACCTGTTCTCCTCTGAATCATTCAGATGTTCATTGGAAAACTTCAGATGGGTCTGCACATTGAGCAGGAGGACCTTGTCAGCAGTGCAGGATTTCAGTCGTTCACGGCGTAGTGTATTACCAATTGTTTTCTTGGTGACTATGACTATGGTTCCAGCTGCCTTGAGATCATAAACAAGATCCTCCCATGTGATTCTGGGCTGATTTCTCACCGTTCTCATGATCATTAAAACTCCACGAGGTGAGATCTTGCATGGAGCCCCAGACTGAGGGGAAGTTGTTATTTTGTTTTTCTTCCGTATGCGAATAATCGCACCAACTGTTGTCACCTTCTCACCAAACTGCTTGGCGATGGTCTTGAAGCCCATTCCAGCCTTGTGCAGGTCTACAATCTTGTCTCTGACATCCTTTGGTGAAAAGTTTGGAATCTGATTGATCGCTTTCTTCTGTGTAAAGGTTTCTTTTATACAGGTAACAAACTGAGATTAGGAGCAGTCCCTGTAAGAGTTCTTACCTGTATAAAAGACACCTGGGAGCCAGAAATCTTGCTGAAGTGAGCCCACAGCTAAATATTACATCAACATTCATCCGTGGAAGTCAGACCAAAGTGAAATAAACTGCATCTTTTTGACCTTCTAACACACACTGTTAATTCAGCTGCTCTTTGTTGTGTTTTCTAAAGCAGCTCACCAAGGCCTCACTTCTATGTGTAGTCCTGGTGCTGGAGTTAATTCAAATTTCAGGGGAAGAACCTTGTTATAGTCTAAACAAGCTATTCCCTGAAATCATTAAAAAGCTATTTTTGTTGAAAAGAAAATCTCCCTGTGAACTTTGAGCTTTGTAAATGTACAGAGATTTCTTGTGCTTAAAGTGACACTTTGTAGTTTTCAACCTTCATAATATATTTTCAAGACCCTTGTGATGGTACACCGACTTAAAATAGGTTGAATGACATGACTACCATAGCCTGATGGGGTCTGTATCACTTTTACTCGTACTTTTAAACTCGGGGTTTCGGGTAGTAACCCGAGCACAAAACAAAAAACTTAAAAAATCTGCTTTATGGCATACGTCACTGTCTCCACTTTCTCAAATTCAGACGTGAGAGCGCAACTATTTATTTTCCAGATTTTTTTCATGGCCAAAGCAGCGACTAAGAAAAAGAAACCCAAGGTTTTGTCGGAGGAGACCTGGGGCCTCATTTATAAAGCCTGCGTACGCACAGATTTGATCGTAAAGTGTGCGTAGGCGAAAATCCACGGCAAAGTCCATATTTATAAAAACCGTCTTTGACGTGGAAAAGTCCTAAGCGCCACGTCAGGGTCTGAGCAGACGTACGCACTTTTGCTTGTCTGATTGCTGCAGGTTTTTGGAAATATAAGCTATTCTTGCTGTTTGAAATTCGGTTTAAACATTGACAAGCGCTTTTTATATGTCTGACATTAATTACGCATCGTTTAAAGACGGAGATCTGAAACTGCTCGGCTGCGCGCACAAGTTCAAGTTCATTTCTGATTTATAGATTTGAAAGGGGTACGCGCATTTTCTGCGCGTACATTCGGTTTATGAATCACACGTACGCATTTTTGTGAAATGATCGTAAGATCAAATTTAGGATGGTTTTTACGCAGCATTTTATAAATGAGGCCCCAGAAAGAGAAAAGGGGAGAGTTACAGAATAAAAAGAGGGACGAGGATCAATTATATTGGGCCAGCGTTCGCTCGCTGGCGTGAAGTAAAGAAGGAGGAGGGGTTTCTGACCGATGCTGACTTGGCCCTCATGCTATATTGCTTGCATTATATAGCAGAGTTTAGAGAGCGACTTATATCACGTGACATTGTGGCGCCATGGACCTAGGACACGGGCGATCCGGGTTCGATTTCCCTTTAAGGCAATTTTTTATATAAACTTTAACCAAGCGACCACCGTTACAACTGGCTTGAAAACGTGAGCTATGTGATCTTTTGGCGTTTGAAATAAAATAAAATTAAAATATGACATGCTGGAAGGCACACTTTGTGACCCAAAGAGTTGTCTTCTTTTCATTTGCGACAGTGCTGCGGCGCTTGTGGCCTCTAGGGGCGCTAGACGTGAAAAATACATGTCTAGCACCCCCTAGTGGCCAAAAAGTTGCATGGGGTGCCTTTAAACAGCAACATTTCACTAAAGTTAAAACAGTAAAAACACAAAGTAGAGCCTTATTCAAACAGCAAATGGTTTTCATGGGGACATAAGGTATTTTCATCATTTACAGGGGATAGTCAGTGACTTTATTGCATTCCGAATACAGAATGTCTGTTTATCTCCGGCTGAATTACCTTTTGTTGACGAACACCAAGGTTGTGTGGTAATTGAATTACCGTCCAAATCCAGATCTCTGAGTTTTTAAACAGGAGATCAATGCAAAGTCATTCTGCACTTCCTTTAAGACCACTGAAATGTAGCGTATGGTCATGGGCTTCAGGTTTATTCTGCACCAGTGAAGCGTCTTTCTTTGATTGCATTTTTAACATTGTCACCTTCGTAACTGAAATGATGAGAAGTATATGGGGTAGGAGCTGATATAAATTTAAAAAATCATAAAAATTTGTAAAATGTCTATTAGCAGCAAAAAGTGCTAAATACAAATATCTGAGTCATGTGAAAGATCATTTAATTAACCACATGGGCAGGAAATTTCCAGTTGTTTTGAATTATAGACTCACACATCCATCGTGGATGTATCTTCATCTGAATGCACGAGTTTAATTGCGAAGGAGGCATGCAAATATATTTTTACTGAGAAACAATTACCATCTGAATAGGGCTTAGGACACCTTTAAAATATCCTGATTTTTAAGCCAACTAGTTTAAACCTCCATACACTTAATAATGCTGGGTTTACACCCATCTGACATTTAATGAATCATGCCGACTTCCTGACCATCACTGAAAGTTTGTATCTATTGTAATAGTTGCGTATACAGTAAGTCTCTTGGTTGTCCTCAATGTCAAAAGATTAATCTTATCATCATACAGTCACTATTGAACAGGGTTCAAATATGCAGAAGAGCAAAGATTCGGCAGGACCTGGAGGATTTTTCTGAAGATCAGTGAACAGTTTACTGGCTTAGGACAAACAAGAAACCTTTAAACAGCGATCACAAAAAATAAAAACTCATTGATTGTCCCGGTAACATCGTACAGTATTAAGAATCAGGTGTATGTAAACTTTTGACTGGGTTATTTTGTGTTGCTAACTTTTTTGTAAACATTTTTATATGGAATAACTTAGAAACTATACAGATGGTTCAATATATTGATAATAAGTGTATTCTCTAAACATTTATATTTGCAAATATCACATCCATAACACTGGACTTGGTCTCATAATAACACCCACCATTTCTGCAACAAGATGGAGATGATTGGGGTTTAGTATGTTATTATCATTAGCCTTTATGTGCTTGAATGTAAAAGCCCTTCATTCTTCATTTTAACCACACCATGCTGAACTTTAAAAGCAAGCACATCATTAGCTCATTTCTGGATCTATCTGAATTATCTCTGTGAAAACATTTGTTGGATTGCTAAATAAAGCACTTGTTAGTATTTAAAATCCATGTTGTTTAATTATTTGAATATTGTTTTAATTATGCACTTGGTTCAAATGCATCCATGATGTGCAACACAAGCTTATACCATCATTATTACAAGCTGATAAAAATACAATCTTATCATCCTGCACCAGTTTTCTCTGTTAACAGTTCCTAAAGACGCAGCAAGCACTGAATGGGACGTCTGCTAATACAGTTGCACAGCAGAATGACAGGACGTGTCAGAGGTAATGCGCTCTTTGTCGATAAGCTCGTTCATTTAAATGAAATGAAATTATCTTTGCCTTACTGGGTCTTTGTTTGCAAACTGGAGTGTTTGGAGAGAGAAAACATGCTGACATATTGTGGAAATCAAACTAAAAAGAAATGGTTGGTTTTAAAACACAATGACTTAACTATCACCTTTTCTTTGCTTTTGTTCTGTGGCTTTTCTGTATTCTAGATCTTTCAGAGTCCTTGGATTTACCTGAAGGTCTTCAAACATGCAGCTCATTGAGGAATTCTATGGCGAAATATATTCAGAAATATACACTCACCTAAAGGATTATTAGGAACACGTGTTCAATTTCTCATTTATGCAATTTTCTAATCAACCAATCACATGGCAGTTGCTTCAATGCATTTAGGGGTGTGGTCCTGGTTAGGGATGCAGCGATTATAGATTTTGATGGTACGGTTATAGTCTGATAAATAATCACGGTTGTACGGTTATTACGGTTATTAAGGATTCATTTATTTCACAACATTAATGTATAAAATCACATTAATAAATTTTTAATCAATTGCTACATTTTTCTGTATTTTCAGTTTGTTTATTTTTTCTACAATTCTTGGACAAATGATAATAATAACCTAGCTGGCTTTGACTTAAACAGTATAGGTGCCTTTAAAACCTGTAGGCTATTCATTTTAATGATCTTTTGAATAAATGTAATTTTACATTTGGACTGAATAAAGTTATATTATTTTGGTTTGTTTGAAGTATTGAAGTAAAATATATGAAGTAAAAATGATAAGAGCCTCTCAAAACGAATAATAACACAGGGTCATCCTGGGCCAGGTACTGCCAGTCATTTTGACAGGTGTAGCTTAATATTACACAAAAATCAAATATAAATATTAGGGGTGGCAAGATTAACGTGTTAACTCATGCTATTCATTAATTAATCATTAACGCGTTAAAATAATTCAACGTAATGAAATGCAGTCAGACCACCAGGAGCCCCGCCCGGGTTTGATCTTCGAGCAGGAGGTTTTTAATGCTGTACAGAGTGGACCGATTGAAGTGTGGCTCTTTCATGTACGGATGCAGGTGCGCGCGCACACACACACCCACCCATACACACACACACACTCACACACAAACCAGATGCACGAACAACCAAGAGACGCGTCACGCGCACATATTCTTTTGAACGCGGAGCTTTGTCATACAATGCACAAACCAGATGCACGAACAACCAAGAGACCCGTCACGCGCACATACTCTTTTGAACGCGGAGCTTTTTCACACAATGCATCATGACGCATGCGCCTCTTGGTGCTTCGTGGATCTGGTTTGTGCGTGCGTGAAACAAAAACACGCGGTGTAGCGAAGGCTTTACGGTTACTTAACCGTGACGTTTTAAAGCACGGTTAATAGTGAAACCGGTTAATCGCTGCATCCCTAGTCCTGGTCAAGACAATCTCCTGAACTCGAAACTGAATGTCAGAATGGGAAAGAAAGGTGATTTAAGCAATTTTGAGCGTGGCATGGTTGTTGATGCCAGACGGGCCGGTCTGAGTATTTCACAGTCTGCTCAGTTACTGGGATTTTCATGCACAACCATTTCTAGGGTTTAGAAAGAATGTTGTGAAAGGGGAAAAACATCCAGTATGCGGCAGGTCCGTGGGTGAAAATGCCTTGTTGATGCTAGAGGTCAGAGGAGAATGGGCCGACTGATTCAAGCTGATAGAAGAGCAACTTTGACTGAAATAACCACACGTTACAACCGAGGTATGCAGCAAAGCATTTGTGAAGCCACAACACGCACAACCTTGAGGCGGATGGGCTACAACAGCAGAAGACCCCACCGGGTACCACTCATCTCCACTACAAATAAGAAACAGAGGTTACAATTTGCACAACCTCACCAAAATTGGACAGTTGAAGACTGGAAAAATGTTGCCTGGTCTGATGAGTCTCGATTTCTGTTGAGACATTCAGATGGTAGAGTCAGAATTTGGCGTAAACAGAATGAGAACATGGATCCATCATGCCTTGTTACCACTGTGCAGGCTGCTGGTGGTGGTGTAATGGTGTGGGGGATGTTTTCTTGGCACACTTTAGGCCCCGTAGTGCCAATTGGGCATCATTTTAATGCCGTGGCCTACCTGAGCATTGTTTCTGACCATGTCCATCCCTTTATGACCACCATGTACCCATCCTCTGATGGCTACTTCCAGCAAGATAATGCACCATGTCACAAAGCTCGAATCATTTCAAATTGGTTTCTTGAACATGACAATGAGTTCACTGTACTAAAATGACCCCCACAGTCACCAGATCTCAACCCAATAGAGCATCTTTGGGATGTGGTGGAATGGGAGCTTCGTGCCCTGGATGTGCATCCCACAAATCTCCATCAACTGCAAGATGCTATCCTATCAATATGGGCCAACATTTCTAAGGAATGCTTTCAGCACCTTGTTGTATCAATGACATGTAGAATGAAGGCAGTTCTGACGGCGAAAGGAAGTCAAGCACATTATTAGTATGGTGTTCCTAATAATCCTTTAGGTGAGTGTATACTGTACTCAAAACGTTGTGTTAAATGGTTTTCAAATCTAAACACCCACTGTTATAGCTGATTAACATATTTTTATAGGAAGTCCAGAATCAACTTAACAGCCATAAATAATAGAGAAGTCTTTTACACATTACACACATCCAATGCACAATTAAAATAACAATGAAAAAACAGTAGGCACATTCTGCATACACAAGTTATTATGCGCACATAGTTTTGCTAAAGACTATTTATATTCTCCCGGGACCAATAGAGTCGCCATGTCTTATGTTTATTCATTGATAGCTGACAACAGTGAAAATAAAACAGAGTAATATTTACTACAAACGTGATGTATAGAGTTTACAAATAGCTGTTTATTGATCAGGATAATGGCATTTGGTGCACTATTATTCACAAATCAAGTTAACAGCAGATGCAACATTAGAATGCTGGGATGTTGCAGCCCAACCATGGGTTAAAACAAACTGCATATGCTCTCAGGAAAAAAGGTACAAAAGTTGTACTTTTTGTCACTGGGACAGTACTTTTTGAAAAGGTAACGCCCCAGTGACAACTTATGTACCTTCATGTACCTTTAATTATAACCCAACTGTTGGTTTTGTCCATATTTGACCCAACTGTGCGTAAAAACAACCCATTTGTAAAGTGTAACCTGTAAATGTTTGTTTATATTAATGATAAAACATAAACTCAACACCAGAAATTGGGTTAAAACAACCCAGCATGGTTAAATTACAACGAAGTTTACAACCCAATTCTTTTAGCATTTTTTAATTTAGCATCATTTTTCAATTACATATTTGATCGGTAATATAATAAAAAAAGAAACAAACTAAGATACAAACTTTATTTTTATGGTTCTTATTTCACATTCTGTTCTGCACCTATTGGAGTATTAGTAGAGTTATAAGTTGATTAAGTTGACATGTATTTGCATAATCAGTTAAATGTTTGTTGTATAATCGTAACATTACAGTATGGGATATTAAGCAGACAGTCAAATAACACTTTAATATGTAGGTGCACCAGTATTTATAGCCAACAGAATGGCAATATATGAGACCATTAAAAGAAAGTGAAACTGAAACAAGAATTATAAGCAATATTAGCAAACCCTAAACCTAATGTCAGCTGTCTCCCTGTTAAAGTGAGAGTGACAAGAAACCAAAACTCTAATCTTGTTTAAATGAAAAAAGTGTTTGGACATAAATGTGTGTTGGTAATGTGTGACAACAACCCTACAATGACAAAAAATCCACCCTCTCTTTCTCTTTTAATCCCTATTAAACACAAAGCAGTCTCATTAGATTGTTCTCTTGTTAATGTGACATCACATTGATAAAGCCCCGCCCACAGCCACTGACTGACTTGGTAATTTTACCCAAAAGCTTTTCTAAATGTGTTTATTAGCACATTGTAGCGCTAATGTGCCTAAAGATTTACTGTTTGTAATAAAGTGAGGAGCTGTAGCTCATTTGCATTTAAAGGTACAAACATAAAAAGCACTTTTTTTGCTCCCACCATAATAAGGGCATTCTGGACATGTTATAATAAATGATGTAAGGGGTATTTTGAGCACAGACACATTCTAGGCACACCTGAGACTTATATTACATCTTGTAAAAATTTGCATAATATGAGCCCTTTAACATCACAGTGCTACATATGTGACAAACTTGAATCATACAAGAGTAACAGTAAATCACTCTTACAAAAGGCATTGCAATTTTGAGATTGGTTGTAAACATGCCTTTAGGGCCAGCATGTACAAAGAACTGAAGACAGGGGGCGAGAGAGGGCCATATTACAAAGAATTCTGGGAAAATCAATTTCAGGGTTTGACATGCAAAGGACAAGTCCCACAAAGATGCTGTCAGGCCTGTTGAAATGTGTGCCAAAGCTTTTAGTGATCATGAATTGTGCAGAAACACACAAGCATACAAACGGTGGTTGCTGTGGTGGGTAAATGTGTTTCTGACAGTAGAGGGCCACTCTGATGAAAAAAAGACATGCTTCTGTTGTGTTTTGGATGATGATTTATGGCATGGGCATCTTTATTGTTCACACCAGTCTTTCCAGTGAGATTCAACCAGTAAAGAACCAGTAAATCCATGCTGGGCTACCAACACTGCATCATACATTAGCCTAAACCAGCATGGACTGGTCTAAGATGCTCTTCAAAAAAAATGAACATGCTTTTTGTAATTTACGGAGGTATTTCTGTAAAAGAGTTAACCAGATTTTTGGTAAATTGCTCTAGTGAAGCATATGCATTTAAACTTTATACATTATAAATAGCAAAAATAAACAGGGTGAAAGCTAACATTACATAAATTAAATAAAATGCATCATTGCTCAATGTTTACTACATGACCCCTGAGATACCTCCATCGTCCTGTCCCACAATTTATGCGTGGGTGCGCATGGGAAATGTGATCGGTCGAGCCTGGTCGAGTTTGAAAAAATAAAATGTAAATAAATGTATATGTTCACTTTTTACACCTATTTATTTTAAATTTTAAATTTTTGACCCATTAATTGCATTTCTAGCAAAAAAATTGTATTGTTGTTTTCAAATATGTGATTAGTTATGACAAAGGCGCTCTCTGTTTATATTTCAAACACGCAGCCTATGAAGTGTGTCCGAAAGTGTTTCTCTGAGCTGCCTTCATGCCTCTGAAGTCATTTCCTCATGAGGCAGCAAGGCAACAAGTCAGCGGGCTAAGTTTTCGATCGCAGCCTACATTTGAAATGTTGATAACATAAAAAAGATTTCTGCAATATTTTGAAAACACAGAATAAGACAAAGGAAATAATGCTGCAAAATCTGTCACATTGTGATCAAAGTGCCTTATAGAAATATTGATTTTAAGAAAATATTATTACATTGAAACAAATGTTTTTAAAAACTTCTTCATTTGATAAAAATACACAAAGTAAAACATAAATTTTTCTTAACTCTACTGTAAAAAAGCACAACGTTTTTTTATCGTGAGGAGTTGCTGTAACTTAAAAAATTTGAAGTAAGTTAAGCTAATTTAACGTTATTAAGTAACAGCAACTCAAGATTCATAATCTTTGAACAACATTCAAGATTAAAAAGAATTGTAAGTTGAAATGACTTTTAAAAAAAATTTAAGACAACCAACACTATCTCATGTCAATTCATACATATGAAGAGTTTCATTGCAAAATGAGATAAAATTTTTAACATTTTTGTCAAAACATGTTTATCATTATGTTATCATGTTATTATTTTGTTTTATGGTGCTACTTTGCTGTATTTTTTATGTTATGAAGGTTTAAATAAAAAAAACCGACTGCAGTTGAATTGATATTAATTGGAATGCACAACCAAAAAACAAGATTTCTGAAAAATTAAAAAACTGAGTTATCTCGTTTTGCAATGAAACTCTTCATATTTTAATTTGTATTAATTGTTATTTTTATTTTGCACGATTTATTTTGCCTTGACCACTGTGATGTTGGGATTAGGGGCAGGGTAAGGGGTGGGGTTTCGTTATTGTCACGCCGGGAAACAGGAATCAGGACACATACGCAGGGTTCACATAAAAGGATAACATTTAATGTAAATAACATAGAAAACAAACACGGGAACCAAACAACTGGCATAATAAATAAACAGGAACAGACAGGATGGAGACAAATGGCGACAATGATCCGGCAAGTGAGTATAGCACAAACAGGGGTATAAATACAGACAGACTAACAATGCACAGGTGTGATGAGGAAGGTAATTAATCAATGAATGTCCAGGTGACGGTAATCGGAACAGACACAAAACATGACACGGATTTAACCGTGACATTACCCCCCTCAAAGAGTGGCTACCAGACACTCAAGACAAAAAAAAGTCTGGTAGGGTGGATCTAGGGGAGGGCCGGAGGGCTCGAAGACCACAGCAGAGCCGGCGGAAACCGTGGCAAAGCCGGCAGGGTAAAAGCCGGGGTGAAACCGGCAGGGCAGGAAGCCGGGGCAAAGCCGGGAGAACCGTAGCGGCCATCTCAGGGACCGGCTCTGAAGACTCGATCCTCCTGGGAACCGACAGGGATTCGATAGTCCTGGGAGTCGACTCCCACCATATCAGGGAAGCGGGCTCCTCCACGGTAGCGTCCATCTCGGGGAATAATCGAGCATGGCGTCCGTGCCGAAGCCCTAAATCGATCATGGCGGTGGACCTCCCAGGAACTGACCCAGACGACTCGACCAACAGGAGAATCACAGGAACCGATTCGACCCTCACATAACCCAGCTCGAGTGTCGCGGCCACCACCCCGGGGAATGAATCGGGCGTGGCGACGGCTATCTCGAGCCCGGCATGGAGTTCTGAGCATTCCCTCACAGTAAGCTCCAAGGGACCTCCTTTTTGAACCCGTTGCGTCCTTGAAAGGCCGGATCATTCTGTCACGCCGGGAAACAGGAATCAGGACACATACGCAGGGTTCACATAAAAGGATAACATTTAATATAAATAACATAGAAAACAAACACGGGAACCAAACAACGGGCATAATAAATAAACAGGAACAGACAGGATGGAGACAAATGGCGACAATGATCCGGCAAGTGAGTATAGCACAAACAGGGGTATAAATACAGACAGATTAACAATGCACAGGTGTGATGAGGAAGGTAATTAATCAATGAATGTCCAGGTGACGGTAATCGGAACAGACACAAAACATGACACGGATTTAACCGTGACAGTTATTGTTTTTTATGATAATCGTACGTTTTTGCATGATTAACTTTGTATTAATTCATACGAAATAGGAAATGTGTAAAATATGTACGAAGAGACCAGGCTGTTTTTTCAGTGTGCTTAACTTGATTTTATTATTTCAGACATCAGTGGCAACATTAGTGGTCACATGCATCCTGTTAATATGTTAATAAAAATGTGTGAACATGCAGTGCATATTAGGAATGACCCTGTACCAAAAGACCTTTGGCTAAAATAATTACCCCTGTGATGAGATTTTTTGAGTAACCCAATTTATTAACCTCCTGTTCATTACTTCTCAGCTGGAACCCATTAAACCATTCACACATCTGTCTACAGTTCGGTTTGAGTCGCCCTTCAGCAGACCTTCAGATACAAACCACAAACCCGGTTCACCTTCTGTCAACCACTTCAGCTCCAGATATCAGGACATATTTAATGCTAAGGAAAGTGCAAGACACTTAGGCAAGTGGGTATATTCTGTACAGTAAAACTATAAATAGATTACCAGGAGAATTCATTACCGCTTATCACGTATTTGAGTTTCATGTACGACAGCGTGACGTGTTTGACTCAAGACTGGTATCCCATTAAAGCTCTTATTTTTAAAGCTGATGCCGTATCTAAATAACAAACCATAAATGGTCTTTACATTCGTGGTTATCAGGCACTTATAAAATATGTTAATAACCTAATTAATTCCTTTACAAAGACAAACAAAAATGTTGCATATGCCCTAACAAACAAGGCACTGGTTTTTAATTCTAAGTGGACCAGTGAAGACCTCGTCTCTGTGTACATTTGAGCAATTGCAATAAGGAAGTTATACATAAACCACTAATAGGAGTGACAATCTGGTCCTGTCATCAAATGAGAGGTGACTATGATGAGGTTAGATGTGTGTCTGTCTCATTCATTGTACCTCTGCATTTCAGTCATGCGGTGGCAACTCAAATTCTTTTGAAGTACGGTAAGAAGTCCATTGACCTTTATGAAATGAAGTCTGAGTGGACGTCAGCCTGTCAGAGACGCTGAAATCTTGGCAGTCGGGGTGAGCGGCGGACAGGTCAATAGGGCTGAAAAGCCCAGAGAGAAAACTGAAATGACATACAGTAAGTCTGCTGTGATTATAACTCCCAGACATGATAGCTCATCTTCTGCTGGGATTGTTCCAGACATTATCATGACGGCATGCAAACCAAGAGCGCTGTTGGAGCACTGACTTTACATTGAGCTAAGTCATTGTCTACATGAATTTTAACCTTCTCTGCTAAAGTGCTGAGATCGCATGCAAATGTAAAACTGGATATACTTGCAGCACGCTGTGTAAGGATGTTTTTCAGTTCTGGACACTTTAGGTTCTATGGAAAGTAAACCTGATTTTAACCCAGTTTTCACTTGCTTGTTGAGAGTCAGTACTAGAGAAAGAGAGTCATTGGGTGAGCGAGAGAGAAAGAGAGAGAGAGAGAGAGAGAGAGAGAGAGAGGGCCCTATCTTGCACCCAGCGCAATTGACTTTGTCAGAGACGCATGTATCATTTGTATTTTGCACCGGCGCACAGCGGGTTTTTCCCTCCACAGACGCACGTTGGCAAACTAGGAAATGAACTTGCGCTCCCTGGGCGGTTCAGCGCAAAAAAGGAGGCGTGTTCCGGCGCAAACCATGCCTGATGCTATTTTGCAGTTTCAAAAAACAATTGTGCCACTGACCAAAAAAAAACTAGTCTAAAGTCAGTGGCGCGTTGCGAGTGGTTCATTATGCTATTTTAAGGGCGCATGCTTGACCATAATGTATAGCGTGTCAGGGCTCTGCCTTGAGGTCTTGTTATATTTGTATTTTGTCATGGTGGCAGAGTCCTGGCAGTCCCAGGCCTTTTGTGGAGGTTCATGCCTTGTTTTTGTGTGGCATGTGCCTCCGGTGTCTTGTCTTTGTGACCCCGCCCCCTCGTTCTCCTGCTTATTAGTAATCATTGGTTTTCTCCCATCACCTGTTCCCGCTCGTTATCTTGTTTGCTTTCTTCTATTTAATGTCAGTGTATCTTTAGTTCTGTGCAGGTTCATTTTGTTGTGTTCTCGTGTTTCGTGTTCGTTCCAGTCTAGCTATCTAGTCAAGCTATCTAATCAAAGCCTAATAGTGATGGGCAGTCCGGCTCTTTCCATTGATTCGGCTCTTTCGGCTCAAGCTCCGGCTCTACATTTTAGTGATGGCAGTCTGGCTCTTTTCATAGATTCGGCTCTTCTGGGTCGGCTCCCTTAGAAGAGCCGGCTCCCCTGCCTGAGTCTGAAGATTCGGCTCTGCTCGTTCGCTACAAAGAATCAGCTCTTAGAGCCAGCGTTCGCGAACAACCCATCACTAAAGCCTAAGTGTTATCTGTCAGTTTAATGTTTCATGTTGTGCACCCCCTCGTGGGTTTTTGTTTTTAAAAATAAAGTGTTTTCTGTTTTCCCCGACATCGTCTGCATTTGGGTTCATCTGTTCTACAATTCCTCACAGAATGAACCTGCCAAGATTGAACCCAGCGAAGGTGTCGGGGTCCATCGCATCGCCTCCAGTCACGGTTCTGCTGCCTATTGCAGTGCGTCCAGCTCCTTGCTGGTTGACGGCGGTGGACCGCGCAGCACTCTTTAGTGCGCTCTGGAGAGCCATCGCCAGGCCGGAGCCCGCGCATTCCGCTCAGTCAGAGCCGGAGCCCACACATTCCGCGCAGCCAGAGCCGGAGCCCGCGCAGCCAGAGCCGGAGCCTGCGCAGCCAGAGCCGGAGCCCGCGCATTCCGCGCAGCCAGAGCCGGAGCCCGCGCATTCCGCGCAGCCAGAGCCGGAGCCCGCGCCGCTGACAGAGCCCGCGCAGCCCGCGCCGCCGACCCGTCCAGCGCGGTCGACCAAGTCGCGTCTTTGTCCCGCACCTCCCTAGACTGTTTTGTCCTGAGTTTTTTGTGGACTTAAGTGTGTTTGATTAGTTTTGTTTTTTATCCTGTTTTTGGCACCTTTTTGTATGTTTTATTCTGATGTGTTCTTAGTCTAGTCTTGTATATTATCTGTCATGTGTTCTTGTCTTGTGTGTTCCCTTTTGGGACGCCAGGTGGCGTCCCTTGAGGGAGGGCTACTGTCAGGGCTCTGCCTTGAGGTCTTGTTATATTTGTATTTTGTCATGGATAGCAGAGTCCTGGAATGTTGGATAGCGTTCTGATTGGTTTATTTGACGTTACGCCCAAACCACACCTATGAATAATGAACCTACTTCAGACCAACCCCTTATTGATTTGCGCCCGGCGCAAGAGTTATTTCTTCCACCGGGTAAATAGCAACAGCGCCCAAGATCTGCCCACAAAGTCACATGCGCATTGCGCTTCGCACTTGCGTTTCAGATCGTTAAAATAGGGCCGAGAGAGAGAGAGAGAGAGAGAGAGAGAGAGAGAGAGAGAGAGAGAGAGAGAGAGAGAGAGAGAGAGAGAGAGAGAGATACCGGCGGCAGCCGGGATGAAACCACAATGCTGTAAGCCGGCTGAACCGGAGCGACCCTCATGAGAACCAGGGCAGACGAATACCCCCAACTGGGAATCGCCGGGGATCCGATGCCCCCTGGAAGTCGCGTCCCACCAACGCGGGAAACGGGCTCCCTCACGGCGATGACCACCCCTGGGAAACGATCGGGCGTGGTCTCCGTTCCGGGCTCCCAAGACAGGCACGGCGGTGGACCTCCGAGGGACCAGAGACGGCGACTCAACCACGCGAAGAGCGCCTGGGCCGATCCTCCTCCGGAAGGAGCGAGTGATCTCTCCTGGTGAGTCTCCAAGGGACATCGGGGCTGGCAGCATGCACGTCCCGATGTCACTACTCCCCCTCCATGAAATATTTGGGGAAGCAGCCCTCCCTGAAATCGCTGCGTCCAATAATGGCCGGATTATTCTGTCACGCCCGGAAACGGGAATCAGGACACATATGCAGGGTTCATATAAAAGGATAACATTTAATATAAATAACATAGAAAACAAACACGGGAATCAAACAACAGGCAGAATAAATAAACAGGAACAGACAGGATGGAGACAAATGGCGACAATGATCCGGCAAGTGAGTATAGCACAAACAGGGGTATAAATACAGACAGACTAACAATGCACAGGTGTGATGAGGAAGGTAATTAATCAATGAATAGTCCAGGTGACGGTAATCAGGACAGACACAAAACATGACACGGATTTCACCGTGACAACTAAATCATGGAAAAGTCAGATTTTCATGCCATGCCCCTTTAAAGATTTCCACAAAACTTTGGTGTTATTTTCTAAATGTCGGAAAAAAAACTATTGTGTAATGATCGCTTTTCCATTAACCAAAGATAAATGACTAAAACAGTTATTCCTCTCACGATAAGTAATTCCAAATATCACGTCGACTGATGATGGTAGAATTACTTACATCACATCCACCTCAATAGGCATTTTTTTTTAACAGAAGGAACATTAATGCCAAAGAAAGCCCCTTATATTACAGATGGTCTCGAAACAGCACTGAAAAAGAGTGCAAATGAACAACCCCAAGTGCATATTATAGAAAGATACTTATCTTCATAATACACGTTTGATTATTTTGCAAGAATATTGAACCCTAAAACCAGTGTTCAAATTAAGGGGGGTCCCAGACTTTTCTATAAGCACTTTAAGTTTTTATCAAAATTATATTACTACATGAATTTAAAATTGCGCTGCGGCAAAGTGAAACTGTCCATTATTTGTCCAAATTTTGCAATAAATATCGAAATAAATTTCAACTCTCAAGTGCGCCCCACACTGTTTTCTGGAGGATCTGACCGATTTTGGATTGGGTTAGGGGCTTTTTTAAAAAAAAAAATTAAACTTTTATTTCACACTAATTTGAGGGGTAAAAATGGTTAGGGTTTGAGTTAAGGGTAAATTGGAGTGTCCTCGATTAAAACTTTGATCCAAGATCACATCTTACTTTGTAAAATCACTACAACCCTATAATGACAGGGGGTTTACCAAAAGAGACAGTGGGCGCTTTCTGTTCAAATTAGGGATGCACCGATACCAGTATCGTTGTACTCGTACTTGTACTCGTTAAAAAAAAATAGCCCCAATACCAAAGACCGATACCTCACGTGGCGTAACTGACAGAACGTTCCAGTGCACACAGAGACACCAGCCGCAACAGACACAGTGTCAGCCTCAGCAGTGTGACCCACGCATGGCAATGTGCATGCTTTGTTCTGCATTAATATAAATTTGGGCTTTGAAAATTTGTGATGATAAGCACATAAGAATGATTCGTTTTTTTCATAATATGAGTTGAAGTTGTTAAAAATAAAGATGCTGATGTATTCATTAGTCTCATTGTGTTTTTCATAGAAAATTGCCACATAAAAAAAAACAGTGAGTACCAGGGAAAAAATATCGGTACTCGTATACTTGATCCTTAAAAAGTGGTATCGGTGCATCCCTAGTTAAAATGGATCTGATTTCAGGCAGAAGCGCAGAGAAATTAGTGGGCAGCGTACTACTCACTGAAGGCAGAAACGATGGCACTGCAGAACTGTCAGTCAGTGGCCGTAGGTGGGGCTTTATCAGTATGACGTCACATTGCTCAGAAAAACAGCATGTCTATTGGGACTGCTTTACTTTAATGAGGATTAAAATAAGTGGTGGACTTTTTCATATAGATGTTGTGTTTACACACTGCCAAAACACATTTATGTCCAAGCTAAATTTTGTATCATAGGTGCCTTTAAAATATAAAAGTAAACTCCAAACCTCTAGAATGAGGTATCAGGGTAACACATACAACATTATAAAAGCAATCAAATTAAAAATAAACAAAATTCTGTACTGAAGGATTGGGTGAGACATAGATGCCCACTATCACCAAACCTCTTGAATATTTACATTAATGAATAAGCACAATACTTAAAAACAAACATCTGGACCTGGTCTCACACTACATAACTCCAACATAAAGTTCTTGATCTATGCAGGTAATCTAGTCCAGCTGTCTCCAACAACAAAGAGTCTTCACCAAATCCTCTGGCAAACTGGGGACCTGACTATTACCACTAACAATACTAAAGTACAAATGTCTTTTGTTCTGTTTTGAAGTAATAACTGACAATGGGCTGTTGAATTATTAGAAAATAATGCACACATTTCATAAACTGTCATCATAATAAAGCACATTTGATTTGAGAGAGTGAGGATGCGTGTGAATCATTTAAAAACCTTAAGTTACTGCTTGATTATATTATTCAGCCCCATGAAACATAACCCACTTGGTAATGGGTAAAATAGTAATACAAACCTGTACACTAGAGGGAGACAGAAATCCATATCTATCTATCTATATATATATATATATAGAGAGAGAGAGAGAGAGAGAGAGAGAGAGAGAGAGAGAGAGAGAGAGAGAGAGAGAGAGAGAGAGAGAGAGAGAGAGAGACTGATCAGCCATAACATTAAGACCACCTGCTTATTTTGTGTAGGTTCCTCTTTTGCCACAAAAACAGCCCTGACCCATTGAGGTATGGGTTTTTGCTACACATCCTCATGCCCATGGCGTCAATATTTGACGCACTTGACCATGCGTCAATATGTTACGCGGAGGGTATACCTTTCGCGTCATTTTTTGACGAACTGGGGACTTCAATACTATTACGTCCGTTGCATTCTCTTTCCTATTTTCTTACAATTTTCGCGTCGGTTTAGGGTTAGATTACGCATATTAAACAGTGTACGCGAAATTAAACAGTTTAAACAGTTGTCACCTGGCGTTGGGGTTAGACACAGTTGTCACCTGGCGTTGGGGTTAGAGTTAGGTTTGGGTAGGGATGTCATTATGTAAATCTAACCCTAAACCGACGCGAAAATGGTAAGAAAATAGGAAAGAGAATGCAACGGACGTAATAGTATTGAAGTCCCCAGTTCGTCAAAAAATGACGCGAAAGGTATACCCTCCGCGTAACATATTGACGCATGGTCAAGTGCGTCAAATATTGACGCCACGGGCATGAGGATCACTTATCATGTCCCTCTGATTTTAGGGTTTGGTTATGGTTGGGGTTTGGGGTGGGTTTAGGTTTTATTTAGAAAAATGTTGTCCTTGGGTCAACACAATATGTTGCCCTGAGCCTGAGGACATCTCTCACTTGGCAAAATCAGTTTGAGCCATGGCCAAAAGTGTTTGCAGCCTTGGTAAATACGAGCAAATAAAGCTATGGAAAAAATAATATGTTTCTTCTTATACGCTTTAATTTTAAACAAATCACCAAAATACAATGTTTCATTGAAGTAAAACTATTAAAAGTGAAGGGAAAATAACATTATAATATATATATTTTTCTCCAATACACACTGGCCACAATTATTTTCACCCCTCTATTTAACAGCTTTAACAGCTGATGAGGTTGAAGAATGAATGTCAAGTGATCTTCAATTATTCCTCCATACAGAATTTCTGCAGACCCTTCATATGGCATTGCTCTCTCCTCTTCAGTCATTTTCTGTATGGTTCAGGGAACTGGGGTGGATGTGGCAGAACCTTGAATTTTTGCTCAGTGACCCATTTTTTGTTTGATTTTGATGGACTTGGGGTTTGTGTTACTTCATATTTATTCTCTTATGAAATGGAAGCCATGATGGACAATGTTTTTTAGTCACCATGCTGTGTTAAGAAAATTATAATTAATATGTTAATATACTTATGTCCAGTGTGTATTAGAGAAAAACATTTCATAATGTGATTTCTCCTCCACTTTCAATTCACTTGATTTAAATTAAACCTTAAAAGAAATATTCTTTTTTTGTAGCTTTGTTTGCTCATATTTAACAAGGGTGCCAACACTTTTGGCTATGACTGTTTATATGTGTGTTGTGTGCATATATATAGATCTATGTATGCATATGCTATAGAAAGTAAATTTGTATTTTATATTCAAATGTAGTACTCAAATAAAATGTAATTTGTAGTTTGAAGATAGGCAGTATGCAAACCTATGACAACTTTATTGTGCACGAGACAGTTTGAGTACCACCTAATAACTCAAGCACATCCAATGCTTTTTGTTTTTCATTCATGCATGTTTTCTTATCGCTTTAAAGTTGTTGTTTTTTATAGGGGGCTTTGTCTAAGTAACAACAAACAAGGTACAGATTATCTGACAAAACATTTGCATATCATTGTCAGAATTGTAGATCAAGAACCAAAAAAACATTGTTTGCTCCTGTTGTGTGAGAGCATTGCGTTAGCAAGAAAGGTCATAGGTTCAAACCAGGAGCACTCTTAAAGGAAAACGTCACCGTTTTTCAATATTTGACTATGGTCTTACCTCAACTAAGACAAATTAACACGTACCTATCTTTTTTTAATGCGTGCACTTAATCTTTGTACAGCGCGTCGTGAATGTGTTAGCATTTAGCTTAGCCCCATTCATTCCTTAGGATCCAAACAGGGATGAATTTAGAAGCCACCAAACACTCCCATGTTTTCCCTATTTAAAGACAATCAGAATACAGCATTCAACAGACCCGTTGTATAATCACACATAGTCCACAATAGATTAAAGAATAATTTTATTTTGGAACAACAGTTTTAATGGTCAAGATGCCCAAGTGCATTGCTAATTTTGCATGTCATGTACAGCCCAATGGTACCCATTATCTGCTTTGTGCCTATGAGAGTCACATGCTGACAGAAAAGCTTGGACTCTTTAAGCTATAAAAAGTGCCTTACACTAGAGCAGTAAAGAAACATTTGATTTAAACATTATGAATATGCTTTTAACAGTGGAAATCAAACCGAATACCTGCCCATTTTGCCAAATACTCAGAAATACAAACAGGAGTGGAAGTTGCAAAGAAATAACCGGTCAACAATAGAAAAATAAAGAAAACATTTGGATAAGTAAACCCCCCCATTTGAATCCCTGGTAACTGTAACATTCAGCATCACAGTGAATCTTTTTGGTCTCCTTGTCCCTTGTTTTTACGAACCTCTTCCAGCTTCTTGTCCTAAAATAAAAAAAGCATAAAGTTAACCATAGTCTGTGTATTGTGTGTGTACTGCGTGTGTCAATTATGTAGGTCTATGTATTTATTCACAATAATCAGTCAGCTAAATTGTTTAATACAAAATATTGAACAAATTGAATACCCAAACATTTCATTAAGCAAGTGTCAATTTTATGCACAGCGCTTTCGTGTATTATGGCTCTTTGATCAGTAAAAAGTCCTTATCAATCTGAAATCACTGTACGTTTATCAGCAACAAGTCAAACATAATTAAATATAGCAGCAATATAAATATGCTTATAGGCATCAGGGGTGTGCCATATCGTATTGTCCATAATTTTTTTATGATAAAACTCAGTTTGTGACATAAAATGATATAGCGACGCAATTACGTATGGCACATTTACAGTCCCTAAAGAGCAGAGTAACAACAACTGAGAGCAAGAGCAGCATGTCAGCAACACGAGTACAGCCAAGCTGTAAAAGTACACGAAGAGGAGATACTAGCAGCTGGTGAAGTGCGGCGCAAAAGTAAACACAACCGAGCAAATTACTTTAGTTGCTGTTAAAGTAAAGTTTTAAGGAGTTGTGTTATAAAGGGAAAACACTACCAAGTTGTACCACTTTGTTGACAGTACTTTACTGAATTTAAATTTAAAAAAAAGGTTCACGTTTAAGAAAATCTAGTTGTACTGACGCATGTTTTGCTTAATATTTAATTAGACAAATCCATCTTTTCTATTCATTTTTTATTAAATGATGTGATCTGAGGAGTTTAAAGCTTCTAGTGCAGCTTCTCCTGGGTCCTAAAGTACACCCAATTTCTCACAACATATGCAGACCATAGTAAGAGACAGATGACTTGCTGATTTGTCCTGCGTTTATATAAAAATCTCATTTAGTCACTTTTGTGAACTAGATGAACATTACTCACACGACCCCAAATTATGGGTTTCACCGCAAGTCATTGAGAAGCATTGCAAGAAGAATCGCACGCTTTATCGTCCCAGCACTAGTATGTATTGATTCGACACTGGATCATCTCATTTACCTTCTCTTTGAACTTTTCACTCATGGCTGCCATTATTGCTGACCGGTTCTCTTTGTTGGCCTCCATTTTCTGGTTAAGTTTCTCCTCTGCCATCTTGCTGAAGTTGTTGTTTTCTTCCAGAGCTTTCTGAAGCACTTCCTTCTCATGCTCACGCTTCTCAGCTAAGTGCTTCAGGACCTCTGCTTCATGAGACTGCACATTAAATAGAAGAAAAATTACAGCGAAGATTAAATTTGAAGCTAAAAAAAATATTACATCATTAAAAAAAGCACATTATTACACCCCATCCAACATACAAAGCTTGTGAATTACAATCAACATATGAAGAGCTCAGATGCAAAACCCTTGGTGCATCTGACATGTCTTGTAAATTAGCTTGACTCTTAAAGGGATAGTTTATCCAAAAATGAAAATTGTGTCATCATTTACTCACTCTAAAGTTGCAATAAATCTGGATACATTTCTTTGTTCTGAACACAAAAGGAAGATATGTTTGTAACCAAACAGTCTCTGAGCACCATTGACTTCCACTGTATGTTTTACTTGCTATAAAAGACAATGGTGCTTCTGTTTCCTGTATGATTACAAATATCTTTTTTTTAACAGAAGAAATTAAAACGGGTTTATCACAACTCAAGGTTGAGTAAATGACTTGATTTTCATTTTTGGATGAACTACACCTTTAATGGATTCTGCCTACCAGTTTTTTTTTCATGTACTGAGGCCAGGATTAAGCGGATTTGAAGTGAAGCGCTTAGCTGCTTTTGCATCGGAGCTCCTCATAATACATTAATGATGGCATTAGAGTTACTGAAGACTTTATGAAAGTAAATTTAAAGGGGACATATCATGGAAGTCCTATAATTGGGTCCCAAGTGCTTCTATCAACCTAGAAAATGTGAAAAAGATTTACCCAGTAACTTAGACCTTGTTCACACAGTCAGTCCAAATCCGATTGGAATAAAATCACATTAGAACGTGTGAACGGCTGACACTGCATGAAATCCGCTTTTTTCTAACCCGTTTCAGGCTACATCCAGAGGTAGCTTGAAATCAGTTCCAAATCACATTTCTGGAAACCCAAAAGTTACATCACACAGTCATGTAAAAGCAACTTCAGCAGTCCAATTCTGACAAAATGATAGGGGTGTTTGGGAAAGTCCATGTATTTGGGAATATAGTTTATACAACAGACGTCGAGACAGATTGTCATGCCAACGTGACGTCATTGCCATAAAAACAGTGCAGATAATCCGGAACACCGCAGAATGTACAGATTGGATCTGAACAGTTGCGATACAAATCGGATTTGCACTAAAATCAGATATGGACTGACAGCGTGAACAAGGTATTAGGTTTGGTAAACCATTCTCTGAAAGCATGTGAGAAATAGGTCAATGAAATGTGGCTCCCCTTGTGATGTCAGAAGGGGATAATACCACTCCTTAACCTGCTCTATCCAACCACGGCACTGCCATTTAGTGCAGAGATCAGCACATTTGCATTTAAAAGGACACACACAAACGGCACATTTTTGCTTACACCTACAAAATGTCAAGTTCAACATGCTATAATAAATTATCTATATGGTATTTTGAGCTAAAACTTCACATACGTACTCTGTGGACACCAAACATTTATTTGACATCTTAAAAAAAAAATCCCCTTTAAAACTGAGACCTAAGAAAATTTTAAATTCCCCTTGCAATTGATCATTTTATTTCTCAAAAGTCATCTTTGAGCATCATAATAGCATATGTAAAGGTTTTCCTGTGACAGTAATTCTTCATACTTTAAAATTGAATGTAACTCTACACCCCTGACTCAGTTAGTATACATGGATCAATGAATATGCCAATGAGTCCCAGCCTCCATTCAATCGCACAGCTCGGACCATAGATATGAAAAAGCACCTTGCGTCTCTCCTCTGCAGCCTCCAGTTTTCTCTTGATCTCCTCTAGAGAAAGATCTTTCTTCTTCGTAGGGGAGAGAGGAAACTCAGGCCTGACATCCGGTCCCGGACTGGCAAGGATAACTTCAAACGCTTGACCTGATGCACGTTTGTCCAACTCTTTAACCTGAATGTCTAAAAAAAAAAAAAAGTGTGGTTATCTCTGCCATCTATAAATAACCAAATGCTGCACAAATACAGGTTTCTTACCATTAAAAGAGGCCATTGCTTCTGAAGAATCTGAGTATGGGTCTGGGTATGTCTGTAAAACAAAATAAAAACATAAGCACTACACATTCAAATAAAAACATGTGAAAGCATACGTTTTGGTCTCCCAGTTTAGTTTTAGCTTGTGAAGCAAGCTGGTCTAGCTGTGCTTTGGTCACTTTTTAAACTGGTTTTGCAAGACTTAGCTGGTCAGGCTGGTAGACCAGCTGGCACACCAGCTTTGCCAGGCTGGAAGAACCAGCTAGCAGCTTATGCTGGTCTTAGCTAGACTTTTCAGTAGGGTTCAAAGACGACTGCAACATAATAAAGCCAATGAGCATCAAGACAACACCCCATCATATTCATGAAATAATCCACCGCAGCTGGGTGGCTGTGCGCGAGTCTCATCGGAAATGCACTTGTGTTGACATGTTGCTGAATTTGGCGCGAATGATTTACAGGTTCGCGGGGAAAAACTGGCGCGTGTTTTTTCAAAAATAGTGGCACAAACAACCCCCACATGCACGTGTGACATCCTGCCTCATATAAACTCGGGTCTTGTGTCTAATGCTACATTCGTGTTACTAAACTAAAATGAATATCAATCAAAAATGTGTTTGTAGAGACGCAGTTACGCACATCTTACAAAATGATCAAAACAAGAGTCAAACACTACCTCGTGCACAGCTCCCCATTGTTCTTACATCTGCAACAAGCACCTGAAAACCGCGCTGCATGCAGGCATTACAATTCCCACCAAACATTCAGATGTTTACCAAACTGCACTTCATACGAAACTAACGCGGTCTGCTTCGATGTGCATCAGTAAACAAACGTAACTTAAGTCTTACTAAGATCCTTATCTCTTATTAAGAGACCATCCTTCATCCGTGCAAGACTTGCATACAGTTTTAAACAAGACTTCAGGAATTGGGTTTTACACTTTATACACAATCACTCCGCATTGTAATATTTCTAAATATTTCACAAACTATTGTTAAACTACCAATATTTATTTTATTCGACAACCTTAAGCGTCCAAGTCACTTTAAATGTGACCAAACCAACGGTATTACTCTATAAACCCCGTGATAATCATTCAAAAATACAAGTGTTTGATAAGCTTTAGATGCACGCGGCACGTGATGATAAACAACGATATACACGTAATAAAACAATACAGGTGGCCATAAATCTCCGCACCTAAATGTATAGTATAATCGTTAGCGTGTGAATCTTAAAATAAAGTTGATAATAAAATTACAAGCACACCCACCTTAAAAACAAAAGCTGCAGGTTTGACAAACTTGAAAACGCTGTCGTCCTCGCGCCGATTTTTTTATACAAGTCAAGTTCGCACATAAAAGGATCGAGTGTGTGACGTCACATCACGTTCTCGATTCCTATTGGCTGCGTTCACTGACTCCGTTGCTCTTCTGGATAATGTAGTTCTGGACAACATCCATCGATTTGGTATTTTGTTAACCTGGATGGCAACCGTCATAAAACACATCATGTGTTTTTTATTGTTAGCAATTGTTCATCAGTAGGCAACATTGCTACATTGAAGTGCCGTTCTCATGAAGATTTATTGTCAGAGGTGTAAAGTACTAAAGTGTTAAAAAGTCTCTGTATCTTATCAGAGTGTTTTTTTTCTTTTGCAAACTTTTACTTCACATTATACTTCTTATTCAACTGCATTTCCTAAAAAATATTTTTTTACTTAAATACTTTACAAACTAGTATATGTTTTTACTTGTAATTAAGTACTAGATTTTTTATGTATTAATATATTTTTATGTGAAATGTAGTGGAATAAAAAGTATGATTCTACAAATGGTATTAAAGTAAAAGAAAAACACAGATATTTAAAAATATACTGTGATAAAGTAAAAATACTTGAGTACTTTACACATCTATTAATTGTGTTAACATTGTACATGCATCCCCATTTTGCTTTAATGATGACAGCATTCACTCCATAAGTTTGTGTACAATTATAAATTCATGTTTTATTAAAAGAAAATGAAAGCTCATAGTTAATGCTCAGTGTTTCCCAACATGCAATGTTTTATTAATACTCTACAAGAATTATTTAAATTGGTCAAACTAATGTCAATCTTATTTTTGGCCCCATCTGTAAAAACCCAGCTAATTTCATATTTCTATGATTTACTTTTATCTTTACTGATGTTAAAATCATCCTACTTTATGTAAATAACATTGAAATCACAGTGAAATCAATTATTAAAAATAAAACTTTGATGATCCTAATCTCATCACTAGTCTGTATTTTACAGTCAGGGTCCTATAATCATGTGGGACATCAGGGCTCAATGGCTCATCTCAGTGAACTCAGTCTTGTCTCATAAGGTTGTGTATGTTATCTAACAGCACTAATGTTTATATGTTAATAGATGTGAACAGATATCTGTCTAGGGTGCTGATAACAGAAGGTCACAATAAAAGCGAATGTGTTGCAGACAACAGAAGTAACAATGAAGATTATTCCTCACCATATGCAGATGGCACACACAAGCACTGTGACTTACTGTGATTAAATACAGACTTTAAATGAGAGATCATACATACTTTTCCACACATGTTTTACACAATTGCTTTGTTCTGAAACAAGGGCTTAAATGATTGCAATGTTGCAATTTCTATCTGGTCCAGTTTGCATTCAGGCAATATTTTCAAACGGACCAAACTTTATTAATACAAGTCACATACAATGCTCTTCCTTATGGGCTCTCTCTCCGGCAGGTGTCAGTCCTTCTGAGTCTGACATGCTGCTCAAACTAGCTGAGACTTCCCTAAGTTCCCTTACAGGTTCACTGACTAACTCCTAACACATTTAAACGGTGTGTGTGTAATACTACAGATGCTTAGTCTCCACCATCACATCATCCTTCTCCCTGCAGGAAGTGAAGAGAGGTCATTTCAAGGAGGGTAGAAGGCTAATGCTTTAAAATATGAGTGCACATGACTTTAAATAATAATAATAATAAAGCACACAGATAAGTTATTTGTATAAAAATATTGACTTTAAGACTAACTTTGACTAACTTAGGTGATCAAAATATTTAGTAAGAAAAAGATTTCTAAGGTTATGGTGTATTTGTCTTAAAGATAAAACTAATGGATGGTATCAGATAATGGTATCAGGAATTCTTGTAAGCACGTCAGCACCACTGAAAACTGAAGCGGGCCATTTCACAAAATGTCATCAAATTGCTCTTCTCCACAATACAAGGTAAGAATGTTGTCCCTACAAAGCTTTGATTCCTGCTCAGTGAAGTAATATAACAGCAAAATAAAAAGTGCATTCTGATCAACTCATATAGCAAAAAAAATTAAACATATAATTTTGAAAAAAAATGGCAACAAATATATGTGTTAAATACATTGAAATGTTTACAAAAAATTTTCACCAATATTTTTTGTTCAGTTTTTTGTATATTTTTGTATAAAAAATAAACAGAATTTAAAGCATTCAAGAAAAACTTTTGCAAACCATTAAACATAACTGGGTGGTTTCCAGGACAGGGATTAGCTTAAACCAGGACTATGCCTTAGTTTAATTATATAAATATAACAAACATGCCTTACCTTAAAGGGCCATTTCACCGATAAGAGCATTAATCTTTATGGAAAGTGGGTCATATTTGTAGTCAAAATGTAACATAAATGTAGAATTTTGTGTCTATTTGACCGAGAAAAGACAGAACGTGACTTTAGAGCACATTTGTATGAAAAACTACAACTCCCACTATGCACCACAATGCACAGCTCTGCAAGCCACTCCCATTAATCAGAACACGGCTCAGACATGCTATTATGTACATAAATGCCACGTTAGTAAAACAAAGAATATAGCCATCACCACTGTGTCTGACGGACACCAATCATGATTTACTTTTAAACGTGATGTTACATTGTGTTACACACAATAACACTCTGGTCTGGTGTGTAGCAAAGTCTTATTCAAACAGTAACGTGCTGTTTCAGATCCGCAGTACCAATGTCTTTACAAGTACTTAAAAAAAGGGTATGCATTTTAAATGTTTATTTAGTTTTACCAATTTTCTTTTTGTCTTTTGTTTACTGTAATTACATTTGTGTTATTATTGGCCTCACTGCTCTCACAATATAGACATATAAAACACCGCTCAGATATGCTATTATGTACATAAATGCCACGTTAGTATAACAAAGAAAATACAAACACTCACTTTAGTCAGACGTCCGTTTATCCCTGCATCCTCCACACAAACGCGTCCCCTGCACAATAGGGACTTTAAGCAACAGCCTCTGGTGGAACGGCAACGGCATTCTGGCGTTGTATTGCGCATGCGCGAATTTAACTGCTACTTTGCGACGTTCTACTGTAACGGTCTACTACGGGAGAACAGCTGATTTGCCGTAGTCGCTACAACGTGAGAGATTATGTACATAAATATTATGTTTTATGTCATATGACATTGTAATTGCATCAGTTTATGATTGTATCAGTATTTTATATAATATGTGTTCGAATGTTTTAAATTTAAGCTAATTTTAAAGATTTTTAAGTATTCAACATTTTCAGTATTGCTTAAATCTAGGTTTTTAGACTTATTTACATCATACAATAGTAAAAACTCTTCTTCTGACAAAATATTGTCATTTAATGCCAGCAATCCTTCTTCTCTTGCTTTTTTAAATGACATATTTTTGCATCTTAATAAATGAATTAATACCGCGTTGCGCTGTCCTGTTTACGTTTGCTTAGTGATTTTTACGTTCTTGGCTACGGTGGTCTGACAGCTTACTTCCGGTCGCCGTAGCCGTTCCATTCCCAGCTGTTGCTTAAAGTCCCTAATATCTCCACAGACCCGCTGCCTCAGCTCTTGGAGCTTGTGCTCGTAAACCGAAACGCGTCTTTGAAATAAGCACGCGACCAGAAACATTCACAAAACAAACGTTCATATCCTTATCTGATCCAGAAATGTTAAACCGAAAGCAAACAGCGCGAGTCCGTCCAAGCTTATATACTCCCCAGCGCGTCTGCTCGTAAACCGAAACACGTCCGTGAAATAAACATGTCCAAACGCGCGCAAAGTTCCTCACTTGCCTAGAAACCTTCACCAAACAAACGTCCATATCCTTATCTGATGCAGAAATGTAATAAAGCAAGCACACAGCGAGAAAACAGGCAGTAGTCTGTCCAAGCTTCTCTACGCAGCAGAGGCCGATGGTTGCGGTGTCTTCCACGGGCTCCTCTACCCAGCCGAAGCCCAGGCTCCGGCCTACTCCTCGGGCTTCTGTTCCTACATCTGCCTCAGCTCTTTTCAGCATTGTGGCTCATAAAGGTGCAATGTACAGCGGATTAGAGCATCACGCTTGCAAAATCACCCTCTTCCATGTAATATTGATTAACTTCCACTGTTATTGTAACATGAATTCTGGCTCGCTCCACAACTTTTGTTTAGCTTAGCTTAGCATAAAGATGGCGGCTGATCGTTTTTTTCCGTCTGTGTTCGTATATTTTCGTAAGTCCCACCCACTGATTTGCAATTGGTCTGAAGCGTGAGTGGGTCCCACCCATAGCCCCCACCTTGGAAAAATGAGGAATGAGTGTCTGTAGTCTTTCACACTGAACAGAGATACAGGATTTCCTTCTTTCAATGACGCAAAATGACGATTTTTACATCATTGAAAGAAGGAAGTGCCTCACTGAAATGAGTATTTCTCCCCTCTCAGGGGAAACTGAGGGAATGATGCACGACCATTCAAAAACATGACTGGGGTTCTAACGGTACAAAGCTTAATGCAAATGGGTGAAGTTTCCCTTTAAACATTACTTATGTGCATTTTAAGGCAAAACAAAGGACACTGATGTATTTTGAGATATGTAAGTGCAAGTTGTTTTCAGTTTGGACTAAATTTATTTTAGTCTAGGACTAGTCTAATCCCTGTCCGGAAAAGGTTTAAAAAGTTTAAAATTAAACATATTTTCAACTGCAAAAATATACTTTATAAAATGATACTTTACAAACTTCCATATTTTGGCCAGGTAAAAATATATTTTTTTGCCATATGGGATGTAAAATTAGAAATGTATGTGTTGAAATACTAAATAAACAAATACATTATAAAAGTAAAATGCAGAGTATGCGTGCGTGTGATCATAAATGTACCATCTACTGTAGCATTTATTACAACTTCGACTAACAGCAAAGGTGGCGTGGTCAAGCTGCACATGCGCAGTGCTTTGAATCGCCACCAGGTGTCACCGCAGGACAGGAGATGGAAATTGTTTGAATCATTGAGAGCGTGCTGAATGTGTGTGTGATTTGGCTTCGTGTACATGATTTATTGAAATATGACACAATCAGCTGCCCTGAATTCCAGTCATATATAGGAAATATTACACTAAAGCCTCGTGTTTGTGTGCCAGCAGGAGTGGATTGGACACGTCTGTCATCATCGCACAAGCACAAACGAGTGCATCAATAGACAATGTATGAAAAGACATTCATTCCTAACCACTGCCAATGAAAACAAAATGATTAAAAAATATATATATTTTAAAGAGGACATGTCATTAAAAAATGTTTAAGTGCTATAATTGGGTCCCCAGTACATCTATCAAATTAGAACATGTGAAAAATAACAACCCAGTAACTTCGTTTTGGTAAACCATTCTCTGCAAGCATGTGAAAAAATAAGTAATTGAAATTTGGCTCCCCCTGTATTGTCAGAAGGGGATAATACCGCCCCTTAATCTGCACTATCCAACCATAGCACTGCCATTTAGTGCAGAGATAAACTCATTTGCATTTAAAAGGACACACCCAAAATGGCACCTTTTTGCTGACACCTACAAAGTGGCAATTTTAACCTTTTATAATAAATGATCTATATGTTATTTTGAGCTAGAACTTCACATACGTCCTCTGGGGACACCAAAGATTTATTTGACATCTTAAAAAGTATTCTGAAATGTCCCCTTTAATGAATATTCACATTAATGTGTTTCCACCTTACATATTTTATATTGTGTTATAACAATATTTAAAATGTTTACTTTCCAAAGGGTATTCAATGAATTCTATTCAAAATATTGCCTTTTTATGTAGGCAGTAGTATTTACAGTGTACACTAGGCTATGCAGCACATACTGTATATGGCCTTAGGTTTTGTGTGACGAATGTTACTGCAATACTGTCACCTGCCATTTTAACATTATTTAAACAAATTGATTGGACTGAAAGTCATGATTTTCGTACACAAAACTGATAGAGCAGCACAGTGTACCGTCCTGAGCATGCGCGCACAGTGACGAAGCCCAGAAGCTCCGCCTCCATGTAACAAGAGATGCAAAGAAGCCAGCCGATGTTTTCATGAGACATCAATGCATATTACATTACACGGGCCGCATTAAAGAGCGACAGACTCGTGGCATTCAGTCTGACAGACAAATGAAACCCAGATGAAATGGAGACGGATGTACTGTTAAACACGAGAAACGCTTGACGGCGTGGATGCTTTTATCGTCGAATTAAAGCGGACGTGTGCAACCTCACGTTGGTAAATAAATCGACGTCTGGACGAAAACCTCAGTCAGGTCGAGCATTTTTTATTGATATAATTGAGCGAATGTTGTCAAGTATTTTAAGACATGCGCTGTGCACTGTTTTGATCGGGAATGTTTGGGTACTTGTTTGTTTCTGATGAGGTATAGAGCTTAACACTTTCCAGATCTTCAGGTTGCTAATGGAGATAATAGGGACCTGACATGAACTCTAAAGTGCCCTTAGGTGTGACGGACTGAAGACTGTTGTGAAGGCCTCGAGCAAACAGTACAAGCGACTCTTTCGAGCTCTATTGACTTCCAGCACCACGGACAGCGAGCATGACGCGGTTACGCAGGAAAGCGTGCGTGGCTCTTCTTCTCTTCACGCTCTTCATCTTTGGCACTATGATGGGCTTGCGAACCCTCAAACCCACTGACGGTTTCTCAGACCTCGCACCAGGCATCGAGTTAATGCCTTTGGTTGGAGAGAGAATGGAGCAGAGACTCGTTCGTGCCGGTGACTCGGCGGGTCAAACCGCTGTTAGCAGTGATACAAAGATCGTGTTCTCCAATTCTGGTCTCGACCACAGCATTTTCTACGACATTCACATCTTCTATTATTTATGGTATGGCTCGGCACAGATGGACGGCAGTTATATACACTGGGACCACGTACTGGTACCGCACTGGGACCCTAAAATAGCTGCAAGTCATCCTAAAGGTCGACACAATCCCCCGGACGACATTGCGTCCAGTTATTACCCTGAACTGGGAGCCTACAGCTCCAGGGATCCAGATGTCATTGAGTCGCACATGGCACAGATTGAAGCTGCAGCTGCAGGTTTCAAAGTCAAAATACCTTTTTTTAGAAAATGTTTATGTTTCAAAGGCATCGAGATTGTAATGTTGTTTTGTCATTTTTGCTTCTGATGTCAGGTGTTGTGGTGCTGTCCTGGTACCCGCCTGGTGTGGCAGATGAGCATGGCAAGGCCTCAGAAGATCTAGTGCCTGCTGTGATGGACGCTGCCCATAGACACCGTATCAAGGTAACTGGTGAGAGATTTTCTGCTTACTATACACTGAGGTAATGAGTTTGTAATGTAATCTGCTTGTTAACTTGTGACTTCAGGAATACCATTTCCGGGTCCAATCCTCCGCTGACTACAATTTAAACAGCTGTTTATTGGCACTGTTTATTCATTTCACACATTTATGCTACCATTTTATAAACTCATTAAGGGGGTCGCACACCGGACGCGCAGCTCAGCGTAGGGTCTAGGACAACTTCGAGGTATCGTAAACTGGAAGTGCACATTAAATAGCGCGAGCGATTTGTCCATGTTTGTGTACAACAGTTTCCAGTTACACAGAATTAAGTAATATGGTCCAAACATAAAAAAATTGATGTCAACATGTCTTAAGAGGTTAAAGACATGAGAGAGAAAAAGAGAGAGAGAGAAATAGAAAAGAAGAGAACGAAACAACAACACAACCAAAAACTACAAAGTGTGTGCAAAAAAATATACAAAATCTGTTATCGAGACACCAAAACTCAGCACATTGTGGCACAAAATTTTCATTAAAGTGACAGTTTACACAAAAAGGAACGCAAAGGAAGATATTTGTAATTAAGCAGGAAACAGAACACCATTGACTTCCATAGTAGGAAAGAAAAATACTATGGAAGTCAATGGTGCTCAAAAACGATTTGGTAACAAACATTGCCCAAAATATCTTCCTGTTTGTACGGCACAACAAATACATTAATACTGGTTTAAAACAACATGAGGGTAATTAAATAATGACAGAATACATTTTTTTGGGGGGGTGAACTATCCCTTTAAGTCTTGAGAAGCCATTACAACATTATTTAGATAATGTACATTGTTTGGAAACAGGAAGAAATTTGCATTTCTTTGTGGATGCTCGAGCAGGGATATGACATCAAAGTCTCTCTCCAATGTGTTTCCATCAGAACCAACAGCTATAATGTCTGAGCTTTAGGTCCAGTAATATTCCTCAGCAACACACTGACGTCTGAGCAAATTTTCAATGTTTGGACAATCTGGTGCTCTGTGTATCCTGCACGAGTCCTCTTGATGTCTCGATCTGGTCCTTTTTCAAAAACAGACAGTCATTTGGGTTTACTGTATGCATGTGATGGATGTTTATATATATATACGTAGTGACTTTAATCCAGTGCATTCATATTATTTTTTGCTAAACCAATGCTATAAAATTTAGCTAGAGAAACAGGAACATTTGATTGCTGGTTTTAAAAAGCTAACCAGTCTAGAGCAACATGGCACACCAATTAAAACTAGATATTTTTTCCTTGATCATACAGATGAATATAAAGCCATAACAACATTTACGTAGCAGCATTTCATAAACATGCTCAAGGCCATTTGTCATTTTGTAGAGCGTCAAGCACATTCAGATCTCAGAGCTGTCTTTCTTTGCATCTCTCTGAATGTTTCAATGTATTCAGCCATCTGGACCAGTCAATACATCCAGACAGTTCTGCCGCTATCTTAACTGAAGACTTGTATCTCGCTTTGTGACAGAAGGAAATGAAGAGCTCAGATGCAAAACCGTCTTAATTGCATTTGACATGTTTTCTTAAAAATGCATTAATGCATTCTCCCAACAAACCGGTATTTCTGAATGGTATTTGATAAAAGTATAATAAACGTGCCGAGAGCATTCGGTTAATGTCAATTTTTAACGGAGGTGGTGTTTTCCGTCTTTCGCACATGGACTCCTATACTATAAAATGTATGATAGACTGCTTAAAGGCAAATGTAAGATTTTTGCATACTAGCACAGTGTTATTTATTTTTTTCTTTCATTATACCAAATGTTTTCTTTTGAATCCAGAGAACCTGTTCATAGGATCGTTTGTCAATGGTGTTCCATTTAGGCCTGCATAATCGATTATGAAATTCAATTGAAAACCTGCGTTTGCCAGGTCTGTGGCCTTTCAGTTTGTTTTAACTGTTTCTGCAGGTTGATGATTTTTTTTTCAGTGTGCCAAAAAAGTATTTGACTACTTTCATTATAAACTTGCCGTTGCACAACAAAAGTAGGCGCGAATCTATCTGCACGTTGTGTTAAATCCCAAGCGCAACACTCGGATAAATGTAGTGTGTTTACACCAGAGAGTTTTGGGAAGGGTTTATTTTAGCGCAGATGTTCGGTGTCTGGCATCGACTGTGTTTAACATTATAAAGCAATTCTGCACCACGGGTTGCTGTCAAGCTTTCACACAGTTAAAGAGAGTAACAACTAGTTGTCCAGTTTTGTTCAGTACACAGCAAGCAGAGCTTCACCGAAAATGCGGTTCCCTTATTCTCTGACTATACAAGTGCCCACTCTCTCTAAAGCCCCGCTGTGACATAAAGTGGTTTCAAATTACAGACACTAAACATTTATTATATATGCAGACACTTAAATGAAGAGTTTTAAAATGCTGAGTATTTATTCAGGGGGTTTACCTTTATTTGTGAATATGGAAAAATTACAGATGTCCAAATTTTGGTGACCCAGTTGCTGCGGCTATTACAACACATCTGTAGTGTAAGGTGATTACAAAATGACCATTGTGAAGCATGGTGGACAATTCGTCCTTGGGAAGGAGTTTCTGTTAGATTTTTTTCTTCCTCCAAACTCTCTGAATCTGATTCAGGCCTAAACTGGTAAGGCGATGCCATACTAGAGGCAGTTTACAGAGGCAATTTAGTTTGATTATCTGTACACGCAGGAGACACTGAAACCCGATTATGGTAATGGACATTACATTTCGAACGCTACAACGATTGACCAATCACAATCGTTTAGAACCCCTGACCAATCAGAGTATACTTGGCGTGTCGGGGTGGAGCTTTAAAGAGAAATGCGCTGCAATCAAGCGTTTTAGAGAGAGTGTAACGATAGAAACACGCTGGAAGCAGATGCAGGAAAATAACACAGGTTTATTTATAGGATGTAGACACACACAGGGATTAAAGTCAACACAATGTCCAGATGATGGTAATGGTGCTCGAAGGACTACGGTGGTAAAGCGGGTGATGGTGGTTGTGATGGTCGTTGGTGGTGTAGGTCTGAAGTGGAAAATAATCCTGAACATAGACCGGAACATCCAACACGAAGACGACACGAAACAATCCACACGCGCTGTACAAACAATCCAGGAAGACACGGAGGCCAAACAAAGAGTGAGGATCTGACGAGGAACAGAGAGCAGAGTGAGTTTATATGGAGAGTCTGTAATGATGAGCAGCTGGAGTGAGACAATCAACACAGGTGAAGGGGATCGGGATAACGAGCACATGACATCACAGGTGAGTAAACACCATACACGAGACACAGAGAGAGCAGTGTATTTACCCACCGTGACAGTACCCCCTCCCCTAGGACGTCACCTGACGTTCCTAGCCTGCTGTACCTGTTGATGGTAATCATCAATAAGGGAGTGATCCAGTATGTCCCGAGCAGGAACCCAACTTCTCTCCTCCGGACCGTAACCTTCCCAGTCCACCAAGTATTGAAATCCGCGTCCCCTCCGCCTAGAGTCCAGAATACGATTCACCGAATAGGTGGGTTCCCCTGCTACGAGACGAGGCGGGGGGGGAACCGGAACTGGCGGGTTAAGTCGTGAACGAAAAACTGGTTTAATTTTAGAGATGTGAAACGCAGGATGAATTCTCCTGTACGCAGGAGGGAGGTTAAGGCGAACTGTTACCGGGTTAATAATTTTGGCAACAGCGAATGGGCCAATAAATTTGGGAGCAAGTTTGTTCGAGACGGAACGCATCGGAATGTTCTGAGTAGAAAGCCACACTTTTTGACCGACGACGTATACGGGAGGCTTAGACCGGTGGCGATCGGCTTTAGCCTTGGTGCGCGCCCCCACCTGGAGTAGAGCTTCCCGAGCTCTAGTCCAGGTGCGGTGACACCTCTGGACATAGGCGTGAGCGGAGGGAACCGCAATCTCGGATTCCATACTGGGAAAATTAGGTGGCTGGTAACCTAGACTACATTCAAACGGAGATAGGCCCGTAGATGACACTGGCAACGAATTGTGTGCGTACTCCACCATAGAGAGATGTTGGCTCCAGGACGAAGGATTCTTGGAGGCCAAACATCGTAACACTCTTTCAACATCTTGGTTGGCTCGCTCGGTCTGACCATTGCTCTGGGGATGAAACCCGGAGGACAGACTCACAGTCGCTCCTAACAATTTACAAAATTCTCTCCAAAATTTGGACACAAATTGGGGACCCCTGTCGGAGACCACGTCTGTCGGAAGGCCATGTAACCGGAAGACGTGGTCCACGACAGTAACCGCTGTCTCCTTGGCAGATGGTAATTTGGGCAAGGGGATGAAATGAGTCGCCTTCGAGAATCGGTCCACTACGGTTAAAATCACCGTATTCCCCTGGGAGGGTGGGAGGGCGGTAATAAAATCTAGCGCAATGTGGGACCAGGGTCTCGAAGGGACTGGCAGCGGTAAAAGTAACCCGTCAGGAGGGCGATTCGAAGTCTTACCAGTGGCACACACCGAGCAAGCCAAAACAAAATCGTGAATGTCACGAGCCATACCTGGCCACCAGAATCGTTGTTTGACTAAAAACTTAGTGCGACTCACCCCTGGATGACAAGCTACCTTGGAACAATGACCCCACTGGATTACGTTGGACCGTAACTTCTCCGGCACAAACAAGCGGTTCGGTGGGCAACGAGACGGGGGCGTTACCCCTTCTAAGGCTGTCAAAACCTTCGATTCGACCTCCCATGTGAGCGCGAAGATGAATAGAGTCTCCGGTAAAATATGCTCGGGAGTAGAAGTGCGATCGGAACGCTCAAAAAGTCGAGACAAAGCATCGGGTTTGATGTTTTTGGAACCCGGACGGTATGAAAGAGTAAAATCGAAACGTCCGAAAAATAAAGCCCACCGAGCCTGCCTGGAGTTAAGTCTTTTGGCAGTTTTAATGTATTCAAGGTTCTTGTGATCGGTCCAAACGATAAAAGGTACACCCGAACCTTCTAACCAGTGACGCCATTCCTCCAAAGCCAGTTTGACTGCCAATAACTCTCTGTTACCAATGTCATAATTACTTTCCGCCGGAGATAACCGATGAGACAAAAACGCGCAGGGATGAACCTTTCCGTCTGAGGGTGTGCGCTGGGAAAGCACTGCTCCTACCCCCACCTCTGATGCATCGACCTCCACTATGAACTGACGTGTGCGATCAGGGGACACGAGAATGGGAGCTGAAACGAAGCAGCTCTTGATTTTGGTAAACGCAGCCTCGGCTGCGTCTGACCACCTGAATGCAGTACTAGGGGAGGTCAAGGCAGTCAGAGGAGCGGCTAGTTGGCTGAAATTGCGAATGAAACGCCTATAAAAATTGGCGAACCCCAGAAATCTCTGCAGGGTCTTGCGAGAATCTGGGGATGGCCAATCCACCACAGCCTTAACCTTATCAGGATCCATGCGAACACCCTCAGTCGAAATGATGTGCCCTAAAAAAGAAACAGACTGTGCATGAAAAACGCATTTTTCCGCCTTGACAAAAAGCCCATTCTCTAGCAACCGCAGAAGCACTCGTCGTACGTGTTGCACATGTTCCTGGAGAGACGACGAAAAAATCAATATGTCATCCAGGTAGACATATATGAACTGATCTATCATGTCTCGCAACACGTCATTAACGAGTGCTTGGAAGACCGCTGGCGAGTTCGTCAATCCGAAAGGCATGACGCAGTACTCAAAATGGCCACGAGGGGTGTTAAACGCAGTCTTCCATTCATCCCCCTCCCTGATGCGGACCAAATGATAAGCATTACGTAAGTCCAATTTAGTGAAGACGGACGCTCCTTGCAACCTCTCGAAAGCTGAAGACATTAACGGCAAAGGATACGTATTCTTTACCGTAATGTTGTTCAACCCTCGGTAATCAATACAAGGTCGCAAGGATCCATCCTTCTTCCCCACAAAAAAGAACCCCGCCCCCGCTGGAGAAGAGGAAGGACGAATGAACCCCGTTGCTAGAGAATCAGAAATATATTTCTCCATGGCCTTCATCTCAGGAACAGATAAAGAGTATAACTTGCCTTTAGGCGGAAAAGTACCGGGAAGTAACTCTATAGCACAGTCATAGGGACGGTGAGGAGGTAGAGAATCAGCCCGCGACTTACTGAACACTTCCTTCAGGTCATGGTACTCTGCGGGCACGTTAGATAAATCCACTGCTTCCCCCTGAAACACAGACTCAGAAACAGTTAGACACGCAGACAAAAGACAAGACTTGTGACACCCCTCACTCCAGCTGATAACAGTCCCAAGACGCCAGTCGATCTTCGGGTTGTGCTGGTGAAGCCAGGTGTGTCCAAGCACAATGGGTGAGAGAGGGGAGTCTGTGACGTAGAATGAAATGTTCTCGTGGTGATTGCCCGATGTGATGAGGGAGACAGGTTCCGTGATGTGGGTGATAGTAGGAAGCTTGTGTCCATTAAGTGCGAACGGTGCAATCTGGTGAGTAAGCTGAGTGAGTGGTATCTGAAGCTTACGTGCAGTGGCGTGATCGATGAAACTCCCCTCAGCTCCCGAATCCAAAAGTGCGTGACAGTCGTGAGAATGAGTGCACCACCGTAGTTTCACCGGGAGGAGCGTAGATGTAGATGAGGTCTTCATGGAGGAGATCCCGCCCGATAGTAGCCTCAGATTTACTATCGGGCTTGGTCTTTTACCGGGCACTGATGGATCTGATGCCCGGCTCTACCGCAGTATAAGCATAATCCAAGGGACCTCCGCCGGAGCTTCTCCTCCCGGGAAAGCCGAGCTCGACCCACCTGCATGGGCTCGAGATCGTTGGGGGGGCTGACCGCACCGCTCTGGCTGGCCTGGAGATGATCCAGTCTTACGGGTAACGGCGTGGTAGCTCTCCGGCGTGCTGCTTGGCTGAGTCGGGCGTCGATCCTGATGGCCAGGTCGATGAGAGCATTCAGGGACGTGGGTAAGTCCACCACATGGATCTCTTGCTGGATGCGGTCAGCCAGCCCATGCAGGAAATGGTCCCACTGCGCTTCTTCGTTCCACCTACACTCCGCCGCCAGGGTGTGAAACTCAATCGCGTAGTCCGACACGGTTTTATCCTCCTGCCGGAGCTCTGAGAGGCGTCTCGCGGCTTCCTTCCCGGCGACGGAGCGATCAAAAACCCTCTTCATCTCGTCAGCGAGGGCGGAGAACGAAGAACAGCAGATGTCACGGTTCTCCCACACCGCCGTCCCCCAGAGGGCAGCCTTCCCAGTCAGGAGAGAGAGCACGAACGCCACCTTGGTTTGCTCGCTGGAAAAAGTTCTGGGTTGCAAAGCAAAATGGAGAGAACAGTGAGACAAAAATGTGCGGCAAAAACTCGGCTCACCCGCGTATTTATCCGGAATGGGAAGTTTGGGCTCTGACTGAGAGGCGCCCTCTGGTGAAGAAGATGTAGCTGGGGGTGTGGGAGGCGCAGTGGGCGGTGGTTGTTGTTGTTGGGTCAGCTCGGACACCTTCGTCACCATTACTTGGACTGCTCGACCCATCTCCTCTATAACCTTATCCTGGCGATCCATCCTCTGAACCGCCCGCTGGAGAAATTCCTCGAGAGGAGATGGGGAGTGATTTCCCGCTGCTTCCATTACTGGTCAGATCCTTCTGTAACGATAGAAACACGCTGGAAGCAGATGCAGGAAAATAACACAGGTTTATTTATAGGATGTAGACACACACAGGGATTAAAGTCAACACAATGTCCAGATGATGGTAATGGTGCTCGAAGGACTCCGGTGGTAAAGCGGGTGATGGTGGTTGTGATGGTCGTTGGTGGTGTAGGTCTGAAGTGGAAAATAATCCTGAACATAGACCGGAACATCCAACACGAAGACGACACGAAACAATCCACACGCGCTGTACAAACAATCCAGGAAGACACGGAGGCCAAACAAAGAGTGAGGATCTGACGAGGAACAGAGAGCAGAGTGAGTTTATATGGAGAGTCTGTAATGATGAGCAGCTGGAGTGAGACAATCAACACAGGTGAAGGGGATCGGGATAACGAGCACATGACATCACAGGTGAGTAAACACCATACACGAGACACAGAGAGAGCAGTGTATTTACCCACCGTGACAGAGAGGTGTTGTAAATATCTATATTATGAAGAAAAATAATGCTTTTTTATTTAAATTGTATTTTTGTGGTCAGATTAGTGGCTCTTTATGGTTTAAAATATCAATAAGATTATATTAGTAAAACTCTGTGGTAGTGTTTGACTTTTGCACTTGGAAATACACGTGAATGATCACCCTAGTATCTCAATAGTTTGTTTTAATACTAATTAGTGGTGTAATGGATCCATTCTGTACAGATCACGACCCACGGTTCGGCTTGCATGCGATTTGCGGATTTTTAAAGGCTTGCAAATGTTAACACTTAAGTGATTTTAAACAATTTAACCACATAAAGGCAATAAAGAGAGCAATTTTCTGTACGAACACAGACGTACATGCGGTTGAATGTGTCCGGTCCAACTCCAATCAAACGTGATTATCCCTATGCCCTTCAAAGATCCGAACTCTTCATGTATAAATTAGAGAGAGAGATTGTGCTATTGTGTCTCATACTGTAGTCCATTAAAATACATCTTGCGAATAAAGCACTGAAAAACAACGTAATTTTCACTTTATGCTGCATCTTCTTCCCGAAGCGCCGTCTGGAATTTGTCCTCCGTCTGTGTTTAAGTGCACTCAACAAATGTAGGCATGTCAGAATTACAGTTATGCCGCTTACATAATGTAGCCTTATTTAATGTTTAATGACTAGATAGAGACTTAAGGAAAATTATGTAGACTAATAATTTAAGTTTAATGTCCTAAGGATCAGCCTACTTATTTGTATGCCCCACAGCTGACATGGAACGTTATTAACCGGTTCAGGAACGTCAACTTTAGGGTTGAACCGAAAACCGGAAACGTTAAAATACTGTTTCTGTTCGGAACGAACCAATTGGGAAAGAATTCTGGTTCAAAGCCCTGCTTCAAAGACTCGGTCTTGACTCGGTCTCGGACCATAGTGGGGGGAGAAGGACTCGAGACCAACAGATTTTTTAATGTTCATATAAAAAACACATAACAATAATAATAAAATGCAATGTTGACGGGCATTATTTGAAAATGACATCCCATGGTGCAATGCAAAGATACTGCCATCAGAGCCGTTTATTTATTTCTAGAAAAATAGGCAGATGATGATGCATGTGGTAGGGATTTTTGTTTAATGATAGTAAAAGCATAGTCCATATTAAGACGTTAAGACTGCTCCTCTAAACAATTCCTAATCTAGTCTCGGTCTTGACTCGGACTCAACTCCATTTGAAAACCAACCGACTCGGTCTCGACCCTTCAAAGACTTGCTTTTGACTCGGACTCGGCATAGGCAGTCTCATCCCCATCACTAGTATACAGTATAGACGGTAGTGTATACCATATAGAGAGCAGTGTAGTACACTTTAAAATGCCTGGGTTATTTTTAACCTATAATGAGTAAATAAATATTGGACAGAACACATGCTTGGTTAAAAATTACCCCATGTTGGGTTGTTGTTGTTATGCAACCATCGGGTATAATAACCCAGCAGTTGGGTTAAAACAACCCAGCATTGGGTCAAATTTAACCCAGAGGTGTGTTATATTTACCCAACATGTATGTGTAATGAATTGTTGAGTGGTTTTGTACCCAGCATATATAAGCATGTATTTGTAAAGACAGCCAAGGATTTCAAAAAAATCTCATTGGTTGCTGTATGAAGTGAGAGAAATGCTTACCAGATTGCAGTTGTTTGGTTCCTGTATTTTGTTATCAGAGTCTGATTCAGCAGAAAAGGGCTAGATGTTTATCTCTACATTTTTTAACTGTCCATGACAAAGTGAGGTACAGTACATGACTAGTTGTACGTTGCCATGGAAACTGTTCGTGAAGACCTGCTGAACCGGCACTGTGGTGGCTGTTTGCTCCTGGCTCTTCTCTTGTTTGATGTCCTGAAGTCTTCGCAGTTCAATCAGCCATGTATCTGAGTCTTTGATAAAGTCATCTGTGTTACAGTAGTCTTGAGCAGTAAATAAAATAAAAAAACTATGGTTCATTTACTCTAAGAGATACAACATTTTCAATTGAAACCAGAAAGGTTTTAGTTTTGTATTAAATGTACAGTGCGCCCAAGAAATGTAATATAGCCTAACCTCATAAAGTTAGGGTATACTGTTTTATATTAGTATTTAAATATAAATTTACAACTAATTTAATATGTTGATGTTTTGTTTATAAGGAATTTTTAGCACTTTAAGGGTATGCCAACCCAGGTATGGCAGCCGCCGAAAGTAAGCTAAATGACCGTGGATGACCTAAGCACTGCCAGGGTCTGAAACAGAGGACCCAGAAAAGAAAAAGTCAAAACTGACAATTCTTATTTTTTTTATGTAATACTGCAGTGTTTATTACAAACAATTTATATGTGTAAGTCATATAATATTTTATTAAATTCATGTGCCCTCATAAACTAAAATGAAAATCTGCAAAAAACTTCCGCCCTATTGTGTCAATCATTCTCAAATGACATAAGTTAGACGGCTTGGACGGGAGCATCCATTAACTCCACCCCCTCCAAATGTCAGTCTGATGCCAGTTTTGAATGAAATGCCTGCTTTTCTATATCCAATCAAAGCACAGTGGAAAACACAAACCATGCCCACTATTTTCCTTGCATCATATTCTGTTTCACTTGGAAATACGTGACAACGTGGAAGTAAAGTCGATTGCAACTTCCGGGTCACAGAAACTTTAAAGCACTGTCCATTAACCAGGCAAGGACTGAAAGCAGTCCGAGAGCAAATGCGAAGAGCAAAGTCAAATCGGTGAACAGAAAATCAAATTAAACAGACAGGCTAGATGAGGTTAAAGGACTGACCGTTAACCAGACAGGTATGGAAAGCAGTCCGAGAGCAAATGCGAAGAGCAAAGTCAATCGGGAGATTTGTTACCAGACAAGAAGACAGTTCAGGACCAAGGTCAGGGACAGGCAAGACTCAGATCTGAACACTCTCTCTCTCTCTCTCTCTCTCTCTCTCTCTCTCTCTCTCTCTCTCTCTCTCTCTCTCTCTCTCTCTCTCTCTCTCTCTCTCTCTCTCTCTCTCTCTCTCTCTTAGGAAGCTTAGGAAATGGAGACAGGACTGTATTTAGTTACTCAAGTTATACATTTACTAGTGGTGCAGCTTGTAATTGCCAAACCGAATGCTGTGCACAGAAGAAGAAATGCAACACTAGCAGCAAGGTCCGTCATGTGGGTTTAATGTTAGCTCTGTCAGAATTTATTCGGCAAATGCATTTTCATTCCCTATTATTTGCAGTTATTATTTTGTATGTCCATGGATTTGAGTGAGTGGGCAAGCTGTCAATCAGGCCCAGGTACATCTGTAGATCCAACCCTGCATAGAAGAATGCGTATATCATTTTTGTGTTTGTAAAATAAGGAACAAGAAAGAAAACTTCCAGATTTTACTATTTCACTGTTGTGTAATCTTAGCCTAATGTTTTTTGTTCAAAGCTAGCTGTATTATCTTTCTTTTTAAAAACATAAAATGTGACAATTTAAAGCGTGTCTATATAGAACAGGAGTGGGGAACCCTGGGCCTGGAGGGCCACTGTCCTGCAGAGTTTAGTTCCAACCCTAATTAAACACACCTAAAAAATCAAATTCAAGTCTTCAGGATTACTTGGAAATGAAATTCAGGTGTGTTTGATTAGGGTTGGAACTTGGAACTAAACTCTGCAGGACAGTGGCCCTCCAGGACCCAGGGTTCCCCACTCCTGATTTAGAAAGACTATATTGTAGGTGCTCTCCTTTATGATCAGTTCAGACGAGTTGATTCAGAAATGGTTGTGTTCATTTTTTTACTTTTAAGAAACTAACATCCTTAAATCTTTTACAGGTTGCGTTTCACCTGCAGCCATACAAAGGCCGAACGGACCTCAGTGTGCATGACAACATCAAATACATCATTGACAAGTAGGTTCCATCTCCTCACCTATCTGTCTGTCTATACATCCATCCATTCGTCTATCTATCTATCTATCTATCTATCTATCTATCTATCTATCTATCTATCTATCTATCTATCTATCTATCTATCTATCTATCTATCTATCTATCTATCTATCTATCTATCTATCCATCTATCCATCCATCTATCAATCTATCTATCTACAGGATCTATCTATCCATCCATCACTCCATCCATCCATCCATTTAACTATCTATCCATCCATTTAACTTTCTATCCATCCATCCATTTAACTATCTATCCATCCATCAATCCATTTAACTATCCATCCATCCATCCATCCATCCAAAGATTTATCTATCCATCCATCCATCCATCCATCCATCCATCTATCCATTTATCTATCTATCTATCTATCTATCTATCTATCTATCTATCTATCTATCTATCTATCTATCTATCTATCTATCTATCTATCTATCTATCTATCTATCTATCAATATATCCATTCATCCATCCATTTAACTATCTATCTATCCATCCATCCAAAGATTTATCTATCTATCCATCCATCTATCTATCTATTTATCTATCATCCATACAACAATTAATCTATCTATCCATCATTTTAACTATCAATCCATCTATCATCTATCCATTTATCTATCTATCCATCCATCCATTTAACTATCTATCCATCCATCAATCCATTTAACTATCTATCCATCTATCCATCCATCCATTTAACTATCCATCCATCCATCCAAAGATTTATCTATTTATCCATCCATTTATCTATCCATTCATCCAACGATTAATCTATCTATCCATCCATTTATCTATCCATTCATCCAACGATTAATCTATCTATCCATCCATTTATCTATCCATTCATCCAACGATTAATCTATCTATCCATCCATTTATCTATCCATTCATCCAACGATTAATCTATCTATCCATCCATTTAACTATCCATCCATCCATCCAAAGATTTATCTATCTATCCATCCATCCATCTATCTATTTATCTATCATCCATCCAACAATTAATCTATCTATCCATCATTTTAACTATCAATCCATCTATCATCTATCCATTTATCTATCTATCCATCCATCCATTTAACTATCTATCCATCCATCAATCCATTTAACTATCTATCCATCTATCCATCCATCCATTTAACTATCCATCCATCCATCCAAAGATTTATCTATTTATCCATCCATTTATCTATCCATTCATCCAAAGATTTATCTATCTATCCATCCTTTTAACTATCAATCCATCATCTATCCATTTATCTATCTATCCATCCATCCATTTAACTATCTATCCATCCATCCATCCATTTAACTATCCATCCATCCATCCATCCATCCATCCATCCAAAGATTTATCTATCCATCCATCCATCTATCCATTTATCTATCTATCCATCCATCCAACGATTAATCTATATATCCATCCTTTTAACTGTCAATCCATCCATCATCTATCCATTTATCTATCTATTAGGGGTGGCACGGTCCATGAAAAAAATCCGAACCGTTCGGTTCGCTTGTCTCGGTTCGGAGCGCGTGTGTACCGCACGGTTCAACGGTTCATGGCATGCGCAATGTAGTCTCATGCCCTGTATGTGACCTCAGATTGCGTGTTTCCCTTTCGCGCGAAAGAAGAGAAGAGGTGACTGGTTTCGAGTATAAGTACTGCAGGTTATGTTACGTATAGAAATGGCAAGTGGGAGAGAAAAGGAAGTCTGCCCGCAGTTGGAGGATGCGCCAGCGTCGTATAAGTTTGGTGTGTGGAAACATATTTTTATTTCATGTTACCTATGATGACAGCGGAAATAAAACAATAGATTGAACTGCTCGAACAGCCACAGGAGACCGCCTTCTCTCCGACCATTTATCTAATCTGAGGTACTGTTTTACGTCTTTAGCGCTATTTTTAGCCTTTCATTGATAAAATTAAAGCGGCTGATTTCCGCGTAGTTTCATTTTGCTAGCGTGTGAAAGTTGCGCGATCTTATTTCATAAATTTCCCCTCAAAGTAATCAGGACAGAAGTGGTCAAAAGTGGACAAAAGAGACGGATTTAAATATTACAGGTGTAAAGGTTATGTTTCTCTCTCGTCCACATATACTCTCAGTATTAAAGCAGCCTCTCAGTGATAAATCTATGAGCTACACTGAAGTTGGCATTCTAATAAATGCAAGTTATCTTTGTGTGCTAAAAATGCACACAAAGTTCATGTAGATGGCAATACACATTCTCTTTTTTGCCAAATAAATGAAAAGCATGTTGAAATCATCAATGTCTTTCCTCTTGCTGTTTAAAAATCTCACCTGGCTTTCCTCAGGGATGGTCCCAATAATGTGCTTAAAGTCAAATTCAGTTTGTGCATGATTACATGATATAACTTTTTTTTAATACTGTATCCTAAATTATGGATAATTAATACATTAATAAGATAATACATTCCTGGAGTGTTAAAAATGTAAAGAAAAAATAACAACAAGAACCGTACTGAACCGAGAACCGTGACCATAGAACCGTGATACGAACCGAACCGAGGGTTTTGTGAACCGTGCCACCCCTACTATCTATCCATCCATCCATTTAACTATCTATCCATCCATCAATCCGTTTAACTATCCATCCATCCATCCATCCAACATCCATCCATCTATTTAACTATCTATCCATCCATCCATTTAACTATCCATCTATCCATCCATCCATCCATCCAAAGATTTATCTATCTATCCCTCCATCCATTTATCTATCCATTCATCCAACGATTAATCTATCTGTCCATCCAAAGATTTATCTATCTATCCATCATCCATCTATCTATTTATCTATCATCCATCCAACAATTAATCTATCTATCCATCATTTTAACTATCAATCCATCATCTATCCCTTTATCTATCTATCCATCCATCCAATTAACTATCTATCCATCCATCCATCCATCCATCAACTCATACATCAGTCCATCCATCCAACTATCTATCTATCCATCCATCGATTTATCTATCCATCCATCAATCCATCCATCCATTTAACTATACGTCTATCCATCCATCTATCCAACAGTTTATCCATCCATCCAACTATCTATATCAATTCATCCATCATCTATCCTTCTATTTAACTATCTATCCATCCATCCATCCATCAACTCATACATCAGTCCATCCATCCAACTATCTATCTATCTATCTATCTATCTATCTATCTATCTATCTATCTATCTATCTATCTATCTATCCATCGATTTATCTATCCATCCATCAATCCATCCATCCATTTAACTATACGTCTATCCATCCATCTATCCAACAGTTTATCCATCCATCCAACTATCTATATCAATTCATCCATCATCTATCCTTCTATTTAACTATCTATCCATCCATCCATTCATCCATCCATCCAACAATTTATCTATCTATCCATCCATTCACCCATCTATCTATCTATCCATCTTTTAATCTGTCCATCCATCCATCTAATCTCATTATTTAAAGATGAAATTAGAAGCATCAAAGTTTATAATAATAATAATAATTCCTTACATTTATAAAGTGCTTTACATATGAACGGGGGAACCTCCTCAACCACCACCAATGTGCAGCATCCATCTGGATGATACGACGGCAGCCATATTGCGCCAGAACGCTCACCACACACCAGCTTATTAGTGGAGAGGAGATCGAGTGATATAGCCACTTAGTATGAGGGATGATTAGTAGGCCAATGGGCAATATATCTAAAAAAGTTTGATTTTACATTCAAAACATGTTCAGTGTAATTGAACTGTCTTTTGAAATCCCTTGACAGATATGGCAAACACGGTGCTTTCTACAGGTTCAGGTCGAGCACCGGGAGGGTCCTTCCCCTCTTTTACATGTACGACTCGTACCTGACACCACCCGAGTCCTGGGCCGAGCTGCTGACCGCTCGCGGCTCTCACAGCGTCCGAGGAACCCCTTACGATGGCATCTTCATTGCTCTTATCGTGGAAGAGCGACATAAGGGCGACATCCTCTCTGGTGGTTTTGACGGCATGTACACTTACTTCGCCTCCAACGGTTTCTCCTTCGGATCTTCGCACCAAAACTGGAAAGCGGTCAAAGCTTTCTGCGACAAGAACAACTTGCTGTTCGTGCCCAGCGCTGGGCCCGGTTACGTGGACACCGCCGTTCGTCCCTGGAACAATCACAATACACGCAACAGAGTGAACGGACGATATTACGAGACCTCTTTGCAGGCGGCGATGTCCGTCAGGCCTGACATCATCACGATAACGTCATTTAACGAGTGGCATGAGGGAACTCAGATCGAGAGGGCCGTGCCCAAGAAAACTGTGGCCCGTCTGTATTTGGACTACAAACCCCATCAACCGGACCATTACCTGGAGCTCACTAGAAAGTGGGCGGAGCATTTCAGTAAAGAGAAAGAACAGTGGCTTATGTGATTGGACATTACGTCTCTGCATTGTCTTCATATTATACCGTTATCAATTACTATCCAACAATTCATTTAGATGTTAAAGGCAGCTAGTTAACATTTGATTAACTGATACGTTTCTTTTACTGTACATTTTCTTGCTGACTGAATGATGCAGGTATTTAAAGGCTCGCCCAAAAATTCTGCAATTATTTGTGACCCTGTCTGTGAAATCATGTACACGTACTCTCATTATTTCATACATCACAAATGCAGATGTTTTAGAAATTAAAAATGAATGGTAGTACTTGATAGTACTTCCCTCCAAAAATTCGATAAAATCTTACCCTCAAATCAGAATTAATGAGTAAATAACGAGTAAGTAACACAGTAAGATTAGGCATTGAATCTGTGAATATCTGTGAAATTATGTGGCCTCAGGAGTTTTATTGTGTGACTGTGTGTGATATTTTAAAAACGTCCCTGTGATCACTAATGGTGGATGTGGTTGGTTGGTTGGTTGGTTGGTTTGATAAATTGTAGGATTTATTATTTGCCATTATGAAAATGAAAAATTTTGCATATTGTAATTCACATGTTCAATATTAAAAAAAACTAAACATGAAATTAAATTGTACTTTAGTAATGGTTTATTAGGGCACAATGATAAAATTGACATGAACAATTTGTGTGAATCATCTGTAAAAGCATCTGTTTCATACACCCTGGTCAAAATAAAACAAACAAGGAAAATTAAGTGTGATTCTGGACCATAAGTAGCACAGGTGTATTTGTAGCAATAGCCACCAATACATTCAAAATTATAATCATTAGGATATTGAGTAAAGATCATAAAGATATTTGATAGATTTCCTACCGTAAATATATTTGAAATGTATTTATCATTAATCGTGATATGTGTTGCTAGGACTTCATTTGGACAACTTTAAATGTGATTTTCTCAATATTTAGATTTTTTTGCAACCTCAGAATTCAATATTTCAAATATTGTCTTATCCTAACATATCATAAATCAATGAAAAGTGTATTTATTCGACTTTAAGAGAAAAAAGACCCTTAGAAAGACCCTTTTTACTGGTTCTGTGTCTAGGGTTGCAAATAATAATGATAAACGTATCACTGTAAACCCAAACAGTACAATGTACTCATTTAAAATAAGTGAACTGTACTCAAACCTGTGAAAATAGTTTTATGTGTGTTCAACAATTTCAACGCTTTGAATTCCACAAACTCAAATAAATAAAAGTCAAAGAGCTTACATGTAGGGGTGGGACGGTTGTCATGACCACCGCACCACCGTGGTGGTGCAATGCCACCGCAGTGTTGAAGTGCCACCGGCAGTTGTGTGACGTCACATATCAGGTGTTGACATCATCACGTAAAAGAATGTTACATGAACTCAAATATTTAAGGCATATAAAACATATTTTCTTGTTAATTTTAAGTTAAATTATTAGTGTGTGATGCAAAAATGGTGCATATATATTTTAAGTAAATCCAACACATAATTTTTTAGAGTGAAGTTGGGTAAAAGGCTTGAATCCGAGAGCTTTTTGCTGTAAGCCAACAATGATGCGCGCAAACCCACTGTGCCGTCCTCTACACTGAACACACACTTCTCAATCATGGTAACAATGAACAAACATCTTTCTTTTAAAATAACTCTAAATACAACATAGAACTAACATTAACAACATATCAGAATCTTTTTAGTAAATATTAACCAAAGAAGTGATAATGTAATGCATGGTGGGAACCATTCAGACCATTGTTTTTTTTTAATTGCTTGTTTAGATTCCTCTGCTCAGCAAGTTGGGTAAATTTATGAACAAAAACTCATATTTCTACGTCCAGTCAACAAAAGAATATTTATTAGAAGGATGATTATGCCAATTTCATTGAGTCAACACAAAATAATGAATTAACGCCCTTTAACAAAAAAAGACGTGTATCACGTGCGTCCGATGAAACCATCTATACGCACAGATTTGATCGTAAAGTTTGCGTACGCAAAAATCCACGGCAAAGGGCATATTTATAAAAGCTGTCTTTGACGTGGAAAAGTGCTTAGCGCCACGTCAGGGTTTGAGCAGACGTACGCACTTTTGCTTGTCTGATTACTGCAGGTTTTTGGAAATATAAGCCAATCTTGCTGCTCGAAATTTGGTTTAAACATTGAGAAGTGCTCTTTTATATGTCTGTGACATTAATTAGGCATCGTTTAAAGGCGGAGATCTGAAACTGCTCGGCTGCGCACAAGTTTATTTGCGATTTATAGATTTAAAAGGGTTACGCGCGTTTTTTGCACGTACGTTCGGTTTATGAATCACACGTACGCATTTTTGATAAATGATCGTAAGATCAAATGTAGGATGGTTTTTACGCAGCATTTTATAAATGAGGCCCCAGGTTATTCTGGGACGACCTCTTTTTCTCTTGCCTTGCGGATTCCAGGTGAGGGATTGTCTGGTGATGCTGGAGGGTGGCTTTCTGAGGGTGTGGCCAATCCATTTCCATCTGCGTTGACGGATTAATTCTTCAATGGGTTCTTGTTGAGTGCGTCACCAGAGCTCTTCATTGGTGATGATATTGGGCCAGCGGATTCTGAGGATCTTTCGGAGACATGAATTTATAAATGTCTGTAGCTTTTTAAGCCAGCTGCTGTTGTTCGCCATGTTTCTGCTCCATACATTAAGACAGGCTTCACAGTGGTGTTGAATAACCTGACTTTAGTCTCGAGGGTCAAGTTACTACAGGACCAGATCTTTTTCAATTGGTTAAAATTTGGTTAAAATTCGTGAATTTTTTTTACACTTAAAAAAATGGTGACAGATGTCAGAATTTTATGCTTGAAAGGCATCATGGGAAATTTGCATATCACGTGGCTCTATAGTTACTTGGTGTAGCGGAGGATTTTCTTGAATTTTAGAAAAGATCCGCCTTCTCCACTTTTTAAAAAAATGCAATTGCGCAACACTCCTGATTGACAACTAGGAGGACCAATAGTCTTTATGATCCACCCGGAAAAAGAAAATCCTTCGTTATACCTTTAAAGTGTTATGCTAGATTTACTTCATTTTCACACAATTGTTATAGTAGTTGGAATTACTTTTATTTTATTTTTGCATACATTTAAGTTCAGCTGGTACCTTAAATTTTTGTGTTACACATACTTAATATTTTTTTTAAGTAGAGGTTGAAAAGTTATGAATGTTTGCCAGTAACTTACTGTGGATTTAAATTGATGTTATTTACTGGCAACAGTTTGTTTAAAGTTACATGAAACATTAAGATGTCTTTATCTTTACAAAATAAAACTGAAATAACACCCACCATCATGCAAACCATTCTGGGAAACAAAATCTGAAGGAAAACAGAAAAGGGTTGACCAGGAATTTTTGGTTCCCAGAATGCTTTGCATGAGCCGGTTATTTTAATTTTATTCTGTAAAGACAAAGACTTGCCAGAAAACCACCTTTAATGTCCAGATAAAGTAAATACAATTTTACAAGAAATGTACAAAATATATTCATGGGAAATGATCTTCTACTTAATATGCTAATGAAAAATCTTTTTTGATCCATATAATGTACTTTTATTAGCTATTACAACAAATGTACCCAAGCGAGTTAAAAATGTGTATTAGTATAATGTCTGCCAATAAAAAATAAATTCTCTGCCAAAATAAGAATTTTAAGAATAAAAATAGCACTGAAGTTTGGTAGCACTGGTTTATGGCATATTTCTGAATAAAATTATCTGTTTAAAGTTTATACAATGTTTATTGTGTGGACAGCATTTAAAGGTGTGGTAGAATGGAGAATTGTATTTACCATAGATAAATAAGAGTTTTGTACATGGTAATGGCATATCATGAGCTTCAAACACGATTGTTTCCTCCTTATGTAATGCTCGTGCATGCAAAAGACAGCGTGAAAACAGACCAATCACAACATAACACCAAGTGTTACATTACAGTCAAATGTATGCCCCAACATTAAATTCAGTACAATGTTGTTAAAATGCTAAAAAATAAGTTGTGACTGCAGAGTTAGCGCTATATGCTAGTTAATGCTATATGCTAATGTTTAGGCTGAAGTTCTACTATTGACGTTACAGTTACGTTTTGCGGGTTCATACTAAAAACACAAACTTACCACTCAGAAACGCCCTTTAAAGCGTAACTAAACCCCTGGTCAGAGCGTGACTCCACCCACTGCCATTTGAAAAATGCAAGAAAAGTGGGCAGATCCCAACGGAGATTGAGGGGACGAACTAATGGTGCGTTCCAGGCAGGTTTTTAAACCCGTGAGTTACGACTTCAAAACCACGACTCACGACCTTATGCGTTCCAGGCAGCCTGTAACTCGTGTTTTTACAACCTTCTACCGGTGAAAGTGCTCTGGAACGGCAGTCAAACCCGTGACTTCCCACCCGTGAACTCGTACTAGATCGATGTACTCCCAGTTCAAAGTCGTGAGTCGTGGTTTTGAAGTCGTGAGTTACGGGTTACAGGTTGCCTGGAACGCAGCATTAGTGTGTGGTGAGATCGTAACAAGGGCGTGGTGATCTTGAACCTGCTTACGTCACAAGTTATTTCTTGGACCCAACATCCAATAGGAAAATTCAACTGCAGTATCCACCGTTCAACCTGAAGAGGGCAGCACTCAGACGTTTTTACACCATATATTGAAGTATTGAAACACTTTATATCCAAATATCAAAAAAACTTACTAAAATCAATGAACAGCACTAATAAAGCATCATTCTTATAGATCATTAACTAAAAAAAGTTGGTTTGGGGTTTAGTTACTCTTTAACAATCTCCAAACAACTGATTATTCCACAAAATCTGTGTCTTCATCTGATACAGTCTCAAACATAAGATCTGTTTGCACACACATAAAGCTACTGAAATACTGAGCTGCATTATTATTCATCATATAAGACAAACCATTTTATTCTAAGGGCAAATCCTAGGGTTGTAAATGGACATCTAAAACCATCTCTAGATATTTTTTGCACTTAATAAAGCCACATATGTAGATAACAGAAAACAGTTGAACATTATTTGATAAATGCATTCATTGGCACCTTTAAATCATAAGGTTTACTTGCATGTTAATCAATATTAATATACCAAAACAATAGAAAGGCTTTGATTGATCTTAAATCTTGTGTTTTGTGGGTGTAGTATTTTAAAATAAAAGCATTTATATTTGGTGGGTAAAACACTTTAATAATCGTATTGATTAAGCACCCGTTTACAAACAAATAATAACCAAACACACCGTTTATGATCACAGGCACTTTGACAGTAAAGACACATTTTTGTACCATTTCTAAATATATGGTGTGTGTACTTTTACATAAAATCATCCTATATAATGTAAAGAACATTCTGTAAAAATATAACCTTGATATCTTTAATACTGAGTGAAGTCATGTCAAAGATTGAAATCAATGATTAAAATCAAACTTACTCCTTATCTGAAAATTACATTATGAGACATTTGCCAGACAAATATTCTGAATACGCTATATTTGCATACATTTTTGTTTTTATTTGAAGATCACCTAAGAACAACTGCATAACAAATAAGTTGAATCTTTCAGATCAAAATCTGGGTGATAATTTTACTATCAACAGTCTGTATAACAGCAATGAATTATTAAATACAATAAAAATCCAAGAACTGAAGAAAGACACATTTATGATGAAGAGCCGTCTCAACAAAACTCACTCGCCCGACTGCTTTAAAAGTTTTTATAATGCAGAAGTCTAAAAAAACAAAGAATATAAACGATTACAAAAACATCAAATGACTGCACGTGACGTTACTAACAAATATATTTGAAAAAATATTTAAAATCCTTGTAATTTACCTGAACAGAAGTGCATGGCCTTTATTATTGGCCACACTGTAGAAGCCGCTCCTCGGAGAGAAATCCAGACAGCGGGTTTGGAATATTGTCTTTTTTCTCATTTGTGGAAAGTTGGAGAACACTGTGAAACTGGGAATGTGCACCTACAGAAAAAAATTAAGCTGCATTTTAAGCTGAATAAACCAGCTTCAGAAAAATCTGCAGAAAGTTTTGGCTTGCGTCCCTGCCTTTATTGCACTTTCATCATCTCACTGTTAAGAACGAAGAAAGACATCACAAGTCATGAATTATCAACTCTCATTTCTCTAAACTTAGTGTCTTAATCTTTATCCAACTAGAACTTGTTTTCTCTCATAATTCTGCACATAACTCACCACCACCATTTTTTGGGACAACTCAAAATCATGCAACTTTTTAGGAGGGGTGTGTTAAAACTTCTATAGATGCATGGTGAGAACCTTTCTCTGGATCAGAACGTCAGGGATTTATGGGTAGGTTAAGTTGATTTAATCTACAACCAAAATACACAACCCTGAATTGTAATATAACCAGAGTTGTCTCTAAATCGACTGAAAACAGTTTAGACAGATATGTTACAATCTCCTCACTTTTACATATTAATGTTTGGTTTTAAAAAATATTTTATGACGCACCAATCGGTTGGCATCGTCCTCTGCTCGTGATCCGATGGCCAGAATCTCTGAGGTGTTATTGAAGCACAGGGAGGTGGCAGGTGTCACCAGGTTCATGACGGCCTTCAGAGGTTTGGGCTCAATATTGTGCAGGCAATCCTTTTGTGAATAGATGTTCACCACACCAGACTGAGAGCTATAAATAAAACACGTCTTAAAAAAAACATTTCACAGGATTCATACACAATACTGATGGACAGAAGAGGCAAGATAGACTTTAAGATACACTTAGTTGTAAAGTCTGACAGACAGTAAAATACAACACACAAAAACATATCAAAATATAGCTGCAAGCAGCAATGGCGGGCCCTCGCACGTTTTTTTTACCGCTACACGATGCGTCCGAGAAAACGATGCCCGGTGGGCAAGGGCATCAAGTGGGTAAACATCAGTGGGCTATTTAATGTTGTTACTGAGCCATTTGGGGACTGTAGGTAAAAGAAAAACCCCACATTTTAGACAAATGGGGGCGCTAGTGAGCCACTAAAGAGACACGCCTTTGCCTAACCTTTTTGTCCACTCTGAACAGCCGACAACTCTAATGTGTGTGCCAACGTTTAGGTTAATCTAAGCACGCCAAGAGTCCTAAATATGCCTGAAATAAAAGTAAAGTTTGTGGCGTTGCCATGGGAACAGCGTTCAAGATATCAAAAATCCGTTCACAATTTATCATCTACAATGTCTCGGCATCATGTTGACCACTTTTGGTGTCAATTGCATGATTATTCTAGAAGGAGTATTTAAAAGAACATCGGCGTGAACTTAAAGGCTTAAATAAGCCTTTAAAATGAAAGTAAAGTTTGACGCGTTGCCATGGGAACAGCGTTCGAGATATCAAAAATCCCTTCACAATTTATCATCTACAATGTCTTGGCATCATGTTGACCACTTCTGGTGTCAATCGCATGAATATTCTAGAAGGAGTATTTAAAAGAACATCGGCGTGAACTTAAAGGCTTAATTAAACCTTTAAAATGAAAGTAAAATTTGACGCGTTGTCATGGGAACAGCGTTCGAGATATCAAAAATCCCTTCGCAATTTATCATCTACAATGTCTCGACATCATGTTGACCACTTCTGGTGTCAATCTCATGAATATTCTAGAAGGAGTATTTAAAAGAACATCGGCGTCAACTTAAAGGCTTAAATAAGCCTTTAAAATGAAAGTAAAGTTTGACGCGTTGCCATGGGAACAGCGTTTGAGATATCAAAAATCCCTTCGCAATTTATCATCTACTATGTCGAGGCATAATGTTGACCGCTTTTGGTGTCAATAGCATGAATATTCTAGAAGGAGTATTTAAAAGACCATCGGCGTGAATTTAAAGGCTTAAATAAGCCTTTAAAATGAAAGTAAAGTTTGACGCGTTGCCATGGGAACAGCGTTTGAGATATCAAAAATCCCTTCACAATTTATCATCTACAATGTCTCAGCATTATGTTGACCACTTCTGGAGTCAATCACATTATTTCCCAAGGAGGAGTATTTAAAAGTTTACCACATGCAGCTGTAAGGTTTAAATATGCCTTAAAAATGAAAGTAAAGTTTGACAGGTTGCCATGGGAACAGCGTTCGAGATATCAAAAATCCCTTCGCAATTTATCATCTACAATGTCTTGGCATCATGTTGACCACTTTTGGTGTCAATCGCATAAACATTGTAGGAGGAGTATTTAAAAGAACATCGCATGGAACTGTCAAAAAAAATCCACCTTTGTGACTGACACACTTCCTGGCGCCTGGTGGTGGCGCTATACCCGGGAGTCACAATAGGCACATCGATGCGATCGGAATCTTCAGACGAACAAACACACCGCGTGTCATCACAATAAGACATTTTTTGCCTTTGATATTAGACACTTCCTGTTTCTCTGATGTCGCCATAAATTCGTCGCCTCGCCATGGCAACACCGTTCGAGATATCAAAAATCCCTTCGCAATTTAGCAAGTCCAATGTCTCGACATCATGATCACCACGTTTGGTGTCAATCGCATGCATCCTCTAGGAGGAGTATTTAAAAGTTCAACGCTTGCATTTTTTAAACAATCCAAAATAGCCAACTTCCTGTTGGGCGGAGCTTAAATGTTAGAGGGCGAAAGTTGTTCGGGTCGATGAGATCTATATGCGTACCAACTCTCGTACATGTGCGTACATGTTTGCCCGATCTGCGCAACAATGTTTGTTTTTGCATTACAGGGGGCGCTACAGAGCCCCCGTGCCACGCCCGTGTTCCAGCCTTTGCCAGGTCGCAATGACGGACGACTTTGACGTGTGTGCCAAATTGCAAGAGTTTTCGAGTATGTTTAGGCACCCAAAAGGGCCAAAAGTGTTAAAAAAATAAAAAAAAAAAAAAAATATAGCTGCAAGCAGCAATGGCGGGCCCTCGCACGTTTTTTTATCGCTACACGATGCGTCCGAGAAAACGATGCACGGTGGGCAAGGGCATCAAGTGGGTAAACATCAGTGGGCTATTTAATGTTGTTACTGAGCCATTTGGGGACTGTAGGTAAAAGAAAAAACCCACATTTTAAACAAATGGGGGCGCTAGTGAGCCACTAAAGAGACACGCCTTTGTCTGACCTATTTGTCCACTCTGAACAGCCGACAACTCTGATGTGTGTGCCAACGTTTAGGTTAATCTAAGCACGCCAAGAGTCCTAAATATGCCTGAAATAAAAGAAAAGTTTGACGCGTTGCCATGGGAACAGCGTTTGAGATGTCCAAAATTCCTTCGCAATTTAGCGTCTACAATGTCTCAGCATCATGTGGACCACTTCTGGTGTGAATCACATTATTTCCCTAGAAGTAGTATTTAAAAGAACATCGCATGCAACTGTCAGGTTAAAATAAGACTTTTATATGAAAGTAAAGTTTGACGCGTTGCCATGGGAACAGCGTTCGAGATATCAAAAATCCCTTCGCAATTTATCATCTACAATGTCTTGGCATCATGTTGACCACTTTTGGTGTCAATCGCATGAAAATCCTAGAAGGAGTATTTAAAAGAACATCGCATGGAACTGGCAAAAAAATCCACCTTTGTGACTGACACACTTCCTGGCGCCTGGTGGTGGCGCTATACCCGGGAGTCACAATAGGCACATCGATGCGATCGGAATCTTCAGACGAACAAACACCCCGCGTGTCATCACAAGAAGACATTTTTTGCCTTAGATATAAGACACTTCCTTTTTTTCTGATTTCGCCACAATTTTGTCGCCATGCCATGGCAGAACCGTTCGAGATATCAAAAATCCCTTTGCAATTTATCATCTACAAGGTCTCGGCATCATGTTCACCATGTTAGGTGTCATTCGCACGAAACCCCTAGGAGGAGTATTTAAAAGTTCACCGCATGCATTTTTTAAACAATCCAAAATAGCCGACTTCCTGTTGGGCGGAGCTAAAATGTTTGAGTGTGAAAGTTGTTTGGGTCGATGCGATCTATATTCGTACCAACTCTCGTACATGTGCGTACATGTTTGCTCGATCTGTGCCCCAATGTTTGTTTTTGCATTACAGGGGGCGCTACAGAGCTCCCTTGCCACGCCCATATTCCAGCCTTTGCATGAGCCTAGTGGCACGTGACTTTGACATCTGTGCCAAATGTCCGTTGTTTTCGAGCATGTTAAGGCACCCAAAGTGCATGCCAAGAGCTTAAATATGCCTGAAAATGAAAGTAAAGTTTGACGTGTTGCCATGGGAACAGCGTTAGAGATATCAAAATTACCTTCGCAATTTATCATCTACAATGTCTCAGCATCATGTTGACCACTTTTGGTGTCAATCGCATGAAAATCCTAGGAGGAGTATTTAAAAGTTCACCACATGCAACTGTCAAGAAATCCACCTTTTGTGACTGCCACACTTCCTGGTGCCTGTTGGTGGCGCTATACCCGAGACTCAAAATAGGCACATCGATGCGATCGGAATCCTTGGCCGAACATACACACTGCGTTTCATCCCAATAAGACATTTTTTGCTTTAGATATTAGACACTTCCTGCTTCATTGAATTCGCCATAAATTTGTCGCCTCGCCATGGCAGAACCGTTCGAGATATCAAAAATCCCTTCGCAATTTAGCAAGTCCAATGTCTCAGCATCATGTTCACCACGTTTGGTGTCAATCGTATGAAATCCCTAGGAGAAGTATTTAAAAGTTCATGACTGACATACTTCCTGGCGCCTGGTGGTGGCGCTATACCCGGGAGTCACAATAGGCACATCGATGCGATCGGAATCTTCAGACGAACAAACACCCCGCGTGTCATCACAATAAGACATTTTTTGCCCTAGATATTAGACACTTCCTGTTTCTCTAAATTCGCCTTAAATTCGTCGCCTCGCCATGGCAGAACCGTTCGAGATATCAAAAATCCCTTCGCAATTTAGCAAGTACAATGTCTCGACATCATGATCACCACGTTTGGTGTCAATCCCATGAATCCACTAGGAGGAGTATTTAAAAGTTCAACGAATGCATTTTTTAAACAATCCAAAATAGCCGACTTCCTGTTGGGCGGAGCTTAAATGTTAGAGGGCGAAAGTTGTTCGGGTCGATGAGATCTATATGCGTACCAACTCTCGTACATGTGCGTAAATTTTTGCCCGATCTGTGCATCAATGTTTTTTTTTGCATTACAGGGGGCGCTATAGAGCCCCCGTGCCACGCCCGTGTTCCAGCCTTTGGATTTCTGCGATGACGGACGACTCTGACATCTGTGCCAAATTTCAAGAGTTTTCGAGTATGTTAAGGCCCCCAAAAAGTCCAAAAGTGTTAAAAAAAATAAAAAAAAAAATAAAAATAAAAATAAATATAGCTGCAAGCAGCAATGGCGGGCCCTCGCACGTTTTTTTACCGCTACACGGTGCGTCCGAGAAAACGATGCACGGTGGGCAAGGGCATCAAGTGGGTAAATATCAGTGGGCTATTTAATGTTGATATTGACCCATTTGGGGACTGTAGGTAAAAGAAACCCCACATTTTAGAAAAACAGGAGCGCTAGTGAGCGACTTAAGAGACACGCCTATATCTGACCTTTTAGTACACACTTAAAAGCCGACAACTCTGATGTGTGTGCCAACTTTTAGGTTAATCTAAGCACGCCAAGAGCCCTAAATATGCCTTAAATAAAAGTAAGGTTTGGGGCGTTGCCATGGGAACAGCGTTTGAGATATCAAAAATCCCTTCGCAATTTTTCATCTACAATGTTTTGGCATCATGTTGACCACTTCTGGAGTCAATCGCATGAATATCCTAGAAGGAGTATTTAAAAGAACATCGGCGTCAACTGAAAGGCTTAAATATGCCTTTAAAATAAAAGTAAAGTTTGACGCGTTGCCATGGGAACAGCGTTTGAGATGTCCAAAATTCCTTCGCAATTTAGCGTCTACAATGTCTCAGCATCATGTGGACCACTTCTGGTGTGAATCACATAATTTCCCTAGAAGGAGTATTTAAAAGAACATCGGATGGAACTGTCAAAAAAATCCACCTTTGTGACTGACAAACTTCCTGGCGCCTCGTGGTGGCGCTATACCCGAGACTCACAATAGGCACATCGATGCGATCGGAATCTTCAGGCGAACAAACACCCCGCTTGGCATCGCAATAAGACATTTTTTGCCTTAGATATTAGACACTTTCTGTTTCTCTGATTTCGCCATAAATTTTTCGCCTCGCCATGGCAGAACCGTTCGAGATATCAAAAATCCCTTCGCAATTTAGCAAGTCCAATGTCTCGACATCATGTTCACCACGTTTGGTGTCAATCCCATGAATCCACTAGGAGGAGTATTTAAAAGTTCAACGCATTCATTTTTTAAACAATCCAAAATAGCCGACTTCCTGTTGGGCGGAGCTTAAATCTTGGAGTGCGAAAGTTGTTTGGGTCGATGAGATCTATATGCGTACCAACTCCCGTACATGTGCGTACATTTTTGCCCGATCTGTGCATCAATGTTATTTTTTTGCATTACAGGGGGCGCTACAGAGCTCCCTTGCCACGCCCATATTCCAGCCTTTGCATGAGCCTAGTGGCACGTGACTTTGACATCTGTGCCAAATTTCCGTTGTTTTCGAGCATGTTAAGGCACCCAAAGTGCACGCCAAGAGCTTAAATATGCCTGAAAATGAAAGTAAAGTTTGACGTGTTGCCATGGGAACAGCGTTAGAGATATCAAAAATCCCTTCGCAATTTATCATCTACAATGTCTCAGCATCGTGTTGACCGCTTTTGGTGTCAATCGCATGAAAATCCTAGGAGGAGTATTTAAAAGTTCACCATATGCAACTGTCAAGAAATCCACCTTTTGTGACTGCCACACTTCCTGGTGCCTGTTGGTGGCGCTATACCCGAGACTCAAAATAGGCACATCGATGCGATCGGAATCCTTGGCCGAACATACACACTGCGTTTCATCCCAATAAGACATTTTTTGCTTTAGATATTAGACACTTCCTGTTTCATTGAATTCGCCATTAATTTGTCGCCTCGTCATGGCAACACCGTTTGAGATATCAAAAATCCCTTCGCAATTTAGCAAGTCCAATGTCTCAGCATCATGTTCACCACGTTTGGTGTCAATCGTATGAATTCCCTAGGAGAAGTATTTAAAAGTTCATGACTGACACACTTCCTGGCGCCTGGTGGTGGCGCTATACCCGGGAGTCACAATAGGCACATCGATGCGATCGGAATCTTCAGACGAACAAACACCCCGCATGATATCACAATAAGACATTTTTTACCTTAGATATTAAACACTTCCTGTTTCTCTGATTTCGCCACAACTTTGTCGCCTCGCCATGGCAGAACCGTTCGAGATATCAAAAATCCCTTCGCAATTTAGCAAGTACAATGTCTCGACATCATGATCACCACATTTGGTGTCATTCGCACGAATCCCCTAGGAGGAGTATTTAAAAGTTCAACGCATGCATTTTTTAAACAGTCCAAAATAGCCGACTTCCTGTTGGGCGGAGCTTAAATGTTAGAGGGCGAAAGTTGTTCGGGTCGATGAGATCTATAAGCGTACCAAGTCTCGTACATGTGCGTACATTTTTGCCCGATCTGTGCATCAATGTTTTTTTTTTGCATTACAGGGGGCGCTACAGAGCCCCTGTGCCACGCCCGTGTTCCAGCCTTTGGATTTCTGCGATGACGGACGACTCTGACGTCTGTGCCAATTTTCAAGAGTTTTCGAGTATGTTAAGGCCCCCAAAAAGTCCAAAAGTGTTAAAAAAAAAAAAAATAAAAAAAAAAAAAAAAAATAAAAAAAAAATAATAAATTCTAACAAAACCAATAGGGCTTCGCACCATTCGGTGCAGGCCATTCTGGCCTGCTCCTCGGTGCTCGAGCCCTAATAATCCGAGCAAAAACAATAGGGCTTCGCACCTACGGTGCAGGCCATTCTGGCCTGCTCCTCGGTGCTCGGGCCCTAAATAATAAATTCGAGCAAAAACAATAGGGCTTCGCACCATTCGGTGCAGGCCATTCTGGCCTGCTCCTCGGTGCTCGGGCCCTAATTAACAAAAAGCTCACCTCATTTGAAAAGGGATAGGTAGAAGCCCTGTGCTTATCAAAAACCTATCCCCAATAATCACAGTACTTAAAGCTCACATCAAACAATTTAAATTAAACACAGCTTTTAAAATTATTTTTTTTAAATAAAAAAAGAAATCAAAATAAGGCCAACTCAACCCTCCCTTATATACTTATCAAAAATAAATATAAAAATAAATATGATTGTCTGACAAATGACTTAGCGCTTGAAAAGTTAAGAAATGTTCAACTTCTGCCATGAGCAACGGCAGTGACGTGACACCAACAGATCCACAATTCAGTTCGCAAATGCATGACATCACCCATAAAGTAAATGAAAAGCGTTAACATTTACGCCCTGTGTGAACGTACCATCAAGGCGCACCACAAGATTTTTGAAACCCTGCGTACATTGTATGCGTGTCGCACATGCGCTACAGGAGAATGTAGTATATAGCCCAGGAGATGCATTGCATTTTGTCGCAATGTGCATGGGTTGAACGTCTGTGTACACGTACGAGTCAAATAAACTTACGTTCACGTAAAAAAACAGACTATATTCCGGGCTTTATTTAAATGGTACCATAAGGTGTCAAATCCACAGTACGTCATGTAGATATTTTTCAAGTAGTTTAAAGAGGTATATTTATCAATATTATGCATAATAAATGTTTATTTAGGTTCAACCATTTTCTGTTTGTCTCTCGTTTACCGTATTTATTACATTGAGTTACATTTGCCTCATAGCTTTTTCAATATCGTTATCGGCATCAGCCATTAAAAAAAAAAAAAACTTATCATATCAGCCGTAAAAATGCTAATCAAAGCAGATGCTATTGTTGCTTCAATTTCACTGGCTCACTTGTAACAATAAAGAAATAAACATAAAAAATCAGAAATGATCGCAATTTTGTACAGTACAGGGGTCTCATTAATAAAACTAACTTGACGGGAGAATGGGCTTGAAGGTGGGATCTGAGGATGATTCATGTACGCACACCTGCAGGTGATCTGTGATTTATAAAGGGAACATTGCTTTGTTTTTTAAGTCTTAATATTTTTTTAACTTAAAATATTTAAACTTTAAGTAAGGACCCTACGCACGTTTTTTAAACGAGACCCCAGATGTGAAACCATCTGTTAGACGTTACTCACCCACAGGCCAAATAGACGTCATCTCCTGACAGCGCCAGTGACGTCGCCTTTACACAGCCATCATCTGTAAACCTTTTTAAACATTTACTGCTCCTCACATCCCAGATAAACACATCACCGTCCACTGGAACACACACAGCACAATAATACAAACATTACGTACATTAACAGAGATTTCCAGATCCATTTCATAGCACTGCATGTGATTTTCCTTATTTTGAATACTGTGGTACAGAAACTATTTATTTATTTATTTATTTATTTGCATTACGAGGAGACTCTTGACACTTCACTGCTTTTAGTTTTATAATGCCGGCCATTTTGTCCCAAAGCCCTGTTCAACTCTGATCCAGGTGCCATTGGCATTATAGAGGAGTCAATATCGGAGAGAAAGATCTTAATTTAAATAAATATCCACTGCTTGTTGCACCAATACTACTAATGATAATTAATGTACTGTAGCTATATGGTTAATAAAACACTGATAACGTACTTGTTAAAGCTTAATGTCAAACCCTCAGTTAAATGAATTAAGTTATATTAATATTAGTTCTTCCTCAGAACAAGTGTGATCAAAGACATCAAATGCAAAGACTCATAAACTGAACCGGACGTGTCAGATGATATTGAGAGACACTGAGGAACTTACCAGAATTACTGAAGATCTTACTGCTGTCTCCAGTGAAACCTGCTGAACACACATCTCCATTCATCTTCATGCTCTGAATCACCTCTCTAGTCTGAAACAGACAACAAATACAGACTTATAAAAAGATTTATATTTATTGAAAAACACTTTTTTTAAACGTGAAGAGTAAAGTATGGAAGCCCATTTCCGCCACATTTGGGTCAATTTTTAGATTTCCTAAGTCATAATAATGAGATAATAACTCATTATTCCGACTTAGCATCAAATAATAATGATAAACTTTCTAATAATAATGACTTAGTTGCTCATTTTTATGAGATACTAAGTCATTGTTATGAGATACTAAGTCATTATTATGAGATACTAAGTCATTATTATAAGGAAAATTTCTCATTATTATGAGATACTAAGTCGAAATAATGACTTAGTATCTCATAATACTGAGAAACTTTCTCGTAATAATGACTTAGTATCTCATAACAACGACTTAGTATCTCATAACAACGACTTAGTATCTCATAACAACGACTTGGTATCTCATAAAAATGAGCAACTAAGTCATTATTTACTTAAGGGCGATTTATAGTCGTGCGTAGGTCCTACGGCGTAGGCTATCCGTAGCCTGTGCGTAGCTCGACACGCACCTCACAAAATTTCTAGCAGCGCGTCGGCTCTACGCAGACCGTAAGCGCTGTGATTGGTCCACCAGAACCCCTCCCGTCAGGTAAAAAAACTGCGTCATAGGTATTTCCGTTTGAGACGGTGAAAACAAAGATGAGCCAAGTTGAGGAGTGATTTAACTCAAACTGAAACATAAGTCGCTGTTTATTTACTTTAATCATTGCTGGTCTTCTCAAATTATACACAACAAGTTGCTGTTTCTTCTTCGTTTGTGGGTTAACTTGCTTAGATTATTCTTCTGTGACGACTTCTGCTGCTACTGTGGTTACACGCGTGATTACTGCCAACCAGCGGTTTCGCGTGTGTTTGCACGTCGACGCGGACGGCGACGCACAAGTATAAATGAAAACCGACGCGGAACCTACGCCGTCGCTGCTACGCCGTAGGACCTACGCACGACTATAAATCGCCCTTTAGTGTCTCATAACAATGACTTAGTTACTCATTGTTATGAGATACTAAGTCATTGTTATTAGATACTAAGTCATTATTATGAGAAAGTTTCTCATTATTATGAGATACTAAGCCGAAATAATGAGTTATTATGTCATTATTATGACTTAGGAAATCTAAAAATTTTACCCAAACGTGGCGGAAATGGGCTTCCATAGTAAAGGGACACTGCTTTTGCTAGCAAAAAAATTATTTTCACCGGTGTAGGTTTGATCAACTTTGTCAAGCCAACCTAATTACTACATAAGCTACAGTAACTTGAACAGCGTGCTGTACCTTCATGGTCATGAGATGAAGATATCCTGAAGATCCAGAGAGGAGAAGATACTTTCCATCTGGAGAGACCTCAAAGTCTTTCACCCTTTGTTCATTTAGTCCTAACAGAAAAAGAGTCATGTGGAAAAGTGTTACATCTCTTGACAATATTGCAATATCAAGTTTCTAAATATTACAGTAAAAATCACGTAACCACGTCCTTTGTAAAACCTTTAACAGGTGAAAGAGTTTAATATTAGTTAACATACAGTATACGTACAGTTTGATAAAAACAACTAAATTAAACAACTGTCATAAGATATTAAAACTAAGACCAATTTATTTCTTCTGCGTGGGACCTACGCACCATTTAGCCTGACAGACACCTCTCCAAACATGTAACAGCACTGTGATTGGTCTGATGAAACCTCTCCCTCAGGTCAAAAAGATATGCAATATAATTGCATGTGCTCACATATATATCTAAAATTCATATCAAGGTATTTTCCAATCTCTAAGCGGTATAGCAGTATGTTGCCTTATGAGATAAAACATTTTGGAGTCACACTGTAGTAAACCTTAGTAAAACTACTGGCAAAATTTGTATTTTTAACCTTATGTAACTAATAAGTGAGGGATTGGACATAGAAATGATTTTATCTTTTTCAAATTTTTACTTAAAAAGTGCCATTGTGTGGATGGGCGGACTCATCTTCTTATGCATACTAATCACTAACAAGTATGAAAGTATAGAAATTAGTATGGTTATTTTCTGGTATGTGCCTTATTACAATGTTTTACGCTACGTCCAACAACTTTAAAGCTGTGTGCTTTGTATATCTTGTGTCTGTTTGATTTATAAATATACAAAGAAAAAGATTTAAAAAAGACTTATGAGGCACGTTTAATTTATTGTAAATTTATAATAACCCTGGCTCAGTATCGTTTTCTTTTTGTGGTTAATATGAACATCTGATGGAGATGCCATCTGCATCATTTTAAATTATTATTAATCCCTAAACACATTAATAAATGCAGTTTATTAATACAATTTAGATTAATAAATGTATTTATTGCATTTAATTTAGATAACCAGCAGATTCACAGTGCCAAAAACACTCCACTCATACGTTTTTATGCATAAATATGCACTATGTATTGGTTAATAGTCTCTCTAATTAATAAATCTGCATCAAGAAAACGAAATTTACCATTAAAGGCTGCTTTTAATGTGTTTGGCATGTTGCTTAAGTTATCCGCTAAAGGACTCTGAAAGCGCTATTCATTTAACCGTACCTCCTCAACCATTTGTGCCATCAAAAAAAATCGATTGGTTCCTAAAAGAAGATAAATAGCACTTTTTGGCAAATTACGGTTTATTACGGTAATTTCTTGCTTTCCGTCCGCCAATCGCTGCTGTTATCTGGAGAACGCGTACAGTGCAGTGCGCAGTAGAGAGCAGATTTGATTGAAAAGGGAGTAACACCGTTAAACACGCTAGAAGCAGTGAGGTAAAGAAAAGCCTCCTAAATGTATACTGTTGACGCGCTGTTCGTGCCTCAGGACTCGACGGCCCGACTGTTTAAGTTGATTTTCAATAAATCAGTGTTGATTTTGTTCACTTCTGGGTCCTCTATGTTTCAGAACCTGGCAATGCTTAGGTAAGCCACGGCTTGTTTCTCGCCAAACCCACAGTATACAGATCACAACACATGAAATAAAGCCTTTGGCAGGATTTGCATGCAGTATGATAGTCTACATGTGCATCATCTTAAAAAATTAAAGATGATTAAATATGTATTGAAGTGCAATCAGAGCTTTTCGTTTTGTGTTTCTGTGGACAGCGCATCTCGGGAACGGAGGTACGACTTTTAAGACTTGGGTAAACTCCCGTGGGGTCTTAAAAAAACTGACATTCAGAAAGTTAAATTTAAGTCATAGGATAGAATTTATAAATATGTAACGGTATCAACCGGTAATTACTATCATACAGGTTTATTGCCCACCCCTACTTGCAATGGTAAAAACGAAGATGGACCAAGTTGAGGAGTGATATTTAACAACTAAGGCTGTAACAAAAGTCGCAGTTTATTTGCCGCTAGAGGTGGGTGGTTTATCGTTTTGACGATAACATCCGGAATGTTGTCTGGGCGATACGCAAAATTTGGATATCGAATATTTTATCATTTGTACAATCCTACCACCCAAACATGAAAAGAGCTGAAGAGAGTTAAAGAGAAAACAAATAAAGCACACTATAACCTTCTAAACAATTATATGTACATTTTGCAGTTTTCTTAAAAGTTATGCGAAATGATAAACAATGCAAATGCGACACTGGGAAACTACAACTCCCATAAGCACTCCTGCACCCGTACAGTAGGGGCGGGGCTCGCGAGTGCACGCGTCAGCGCCGCTTTCATAGAGAGCGCGACCGCTGGCGCCGATGGATTTGTGATTGCACAGGATGCAGTCTGAGCGCATACACGCACACTTCGGGAAAGATAAAACAATTGCATAAAAGTGATTAAAGAGATTTAAAGTGTGTGCACACTCTCTGGGCAAAAGCGGAGAGAAATTCATAGCGCATACCTGAATGCACACGTCCCAGTTTTGTCCGAGGAAACCCGCGAGTGAAAGGGTTCGCGCATCATTTTAAACACAACTTTTAAAGAGGTAGTCACATTGTTGTTAGTCTATTACTAATAGAGTACTGTTTGCAAAGCACAAAGTTAATTTATTACATATATTGTACTGAAAAGCACTGTTCTTGTATTAAAATAAATGTTTAGTACAGTAACTTGGTTCATGTTTAAATCAATAATGTCTCTTTATGTACTAGTAATTCTATACAATTATAGGTCAAATGCAGCAAGTCAAAAGACCAACTGGACCTTCTTTGCCAGTTTGCACACATTTCTTTGAAGGATTGCAAAAATTTTGGCCAAATATATTTGCCGCCACACAAGCTGCTGTTACATAAAGGTGCCAAAGAATGCATTATGTTAAGCTGTGCTCTCATATCTACATCTAATATTTGCCCTTAGAATGAAATGGTCTATTACTACTTTATTTGAAAGGTATTGTAATGACGAACAAGTACCTCTAACAGTAGACACTGGGATAATTTTGCCTTCCATCATATCATACATGTAGAAGAGTTTGTTTCTCAGTCCAGTGGCCACAATATGTTCCCCATCAGCGGTGAAGGAAGCCTTATTCACTTGAAAATTCTCCAGATGAATGCTCTGGATCTTGGGGTTCGACTTTCCATCAACCTGTTAAATAGAGGGAATCATTGACATCACTTCAGCAGCCATATCACCCTGTAAGCGCAACACTGGTTGCCATTATTATTATTATTAATTAAATGAAGTGAACGTGGCTACTGCAGTTGAATTTTCCTGTTGGATGTTGTGGTACCGCGTGATGTAAGCGGTACGACCCTACGTAAGAAGGTTCAAGCTCACCACACCCTTTTTAGGATCTCACCACAACCTTGGTCGAGCTCAGTTCATCCCCTCGATCTCCGTTGGCGTCTGCCCACTTTTCAAATATTGCCAGGGGTTTAGTTACACTTTAAATAGGAGCACACAGACCCACTTATCCCCTACCTGCAGAAGAGCGTCTGATACCAGGCACTGTTGCACTTTTCAACCACATGGGGGACCCGTAAGCCAATCTCACATGAAGAACTACATAGTGTTGCTTTAAGCATGCCATGATAATTGTCCGTATGATTGTAAATGTAAAGATATTAACAGTGACTTGGTTTTAAACCAAACCTGAAAACCTTTTTTTTACCTGAAAAAGTGAAATCGAGCAATCCAGACCAGCAGTCATCACAATCTGAGCTGAGGAGTGAAACTGCACTGTGGTAAGCCGGTCATCGCCTGGACGTTCATTATTTGCATTTAAGCACTTTTTAATCTGCCAAACAGAGAAAAGGATTACACAGTTTATAACCACACCCAAAACTTTTGAAAACATAACATAACATTTTCTATATATCTCAATTGGGAAAGTACACAGTTATGCATCAGCCATAAACATGTAACAACCTTAATAATTCCTTTAGGAAGACTTTCAGATGAGCCAACAAAGTTACCGGTGCGCTGCATCAGTTCTTCACTGTCATCAGATTCCTCGTCTGCTTTGGAAGGGAAAATAAAAGTGAAGACTTAATAACAGTTATGCTTTATAACAGAATGACCATTGCTATACCTTGCCAATAAGGGTCTAATGTAGTTCTTTATTACCCTTTTTCTTTCCCGTCCTTGTCGTCACCTCTGCCCAGTTCGGTGTTCCACCCATTGCTTTCTGAAACCTGTAAAGCAAATTAGTGTCTTGTTTCCATCATGCTTAGTTTTGTTTTTTTTATTTTTATGACTTACTGTTCCTTTAAGTGTTGCTGTAGCCTCTGTTTGGTCATTTTAGTTTGTGCTTCACTCTTGTTATAGTCCACACGAAATCGATGTGTCATATCCACACTGAAAAACAGAAAACATTTGTAAGAATAACTACATGAGAGGCTATACCTGAACATTTTATTAAATCAGCAGTGAGGACATCATAGACTATCTATACTATGCAAGTGCTTTTCTTTACATGTCTCATATGGGCACTCGCATGAAAGTTTCATTATCATCAAGTGTTCTTTTTCTAGTCATTCACCTCGCTTTCAGAACCGTTGATACAGTGCTTGTTGTAATTATATCCAAGAAGCACACGAAGGGCACTTTTTCCATTGTCACCTCGGCTTAGACATGAGGCGTACTTTCAGCAAAGATGCTTAATGAAGATTTCAACCTTCCATTAGCAAACATGGAACAGTGTTTAGTGTGTAGCGCCTCAGCCAGTCAATAATGATGATCAATGATTTGTTGCGGGGGTTCAGAGTGTAACGACAGTCATTTACAGTTTACATTTTAGTTTCTTGCCAGAATATAAGATTACATTTTAATCTGTTCATTAATAACAGCTTTTGGTCTCCTTCCCTGTATATAGCAGCGTTGCTATGCTAATCTTGCAGGCTTCCCTGAAGAGGGTCTTTGCTTTCAGTATCCTAATCGTATTTGCATCTTCTGTATCGGACCCTATCAGATCCACTTTTCGTTGCATTAGCAGCCAGCCTCGTCTTGCATGATGTTAAAAAGCCCACATGTGTGTTTGGCATCAAGCATCGTGATCATGGCTAGTTTAATTTTGCGCACTTGTTTCATTTTTTTCAACATCTGTATGTGCTTTTCGCAGGCGTGCTTCCCATTTCAACAATCGTTAAGTTTTATCGATTTAATTCTTATCGGCAATTAATCGAAGATTGATTAATCGATTAAAGAAAAGGTTGATTAATTGTTAACATCCCTATTTCGAAATAAGCGAGTGCTTTTCTTTACATTTCGAACGAAGCGAGTGCTTTTCTTTAAAGACTGTGCATTTATGACTCAAAGCAGAGTTTAAAAACAGCAGGCTTACTCTTCTTCCACATCATCATCGTCATCTTCCCATACAGCTTTTTTCTTTGCAAGATGTTGTGGATACACCTCATCATCCTCTGAAGAAACGCTGCCGGTATCATCTTTTAGTAAAGTGTTGTTTCCCTGTTAACATAGATCACATATTTTCAATAAACCTTGTATAATTGACAAATAGCATGAAAATGATATAATTTAAAGATCAGGATTTGGGGTATAATTGTTTGCGAATGTCGAGTGGTCAACCTTTTCTGACCCAGTTACCAGGATGCATTGAGCCATTAAATGCATCTTTACACTGCTGGGTGTATAGAGGGCTCACACCACCCCTATAATTTTGTAATGGACACAATTAAATGCAACTTCTTGTACGTAACGTTACACATGAAAACAATGAATGCAGTGTCTATTTGTTAGTCCATTAAATATTATCTGTAAATATATTTATTCTGCTTTGTTACATTTATTATGACCCTATATTTCTTAAACTCTGAAATCAGACGACAATTAAATTACATTGACCTCTGCGAGTCGCTCCGTGAGCTCCTGCTCGTCCGCGCCGAACACGAGCTCCTCCAGCAGCCTGACAGACGCATCCTCCTCGCCAAGGGTCGCGCACAGCGCCGCGTGCTTTTTCTGTTTACGGCGCTCCTCTGTGACATGTGCGGCCGCATCCGCTTTACTTAAACGCCGCTTTGCGTTCTGCTTTTGTCTAACGAAAGGCACAGTCGAGTCCATCATGAGCTCGACAAATAAATTATGAGAGTCCCTCAGTTTTAACTGTTAGAAACGATTATAGTTCAGCTTACAGCGGTGCAACACGTGAACGGAACTTCCGCTAGGGATCCGGAAAGCTCGAATCACGTGAATCTTCTGAGTCGGCTCAACGCTTCGGAACAACTGTCCACGTCACGTTATACATTTTATTTTCAAAACACATTTACACACTTTAAATGTACAAAAAAAGGAAACACAGAGAAATGTTTTGAATAGCTTTGAAGTGTGCATATTTAAAATTGTACAAAGAATTAAATCAAATCAATATTGTAATTAATTAATATTTAATACAAGTGCACACACAATAATTCGTTTAAATATTAAAATAAGAAATACATTTGTTTGAAGTTCTTTTTGTGACGCTAAGTATCTGTGTACAAAAAAGTGAATCGTTTTGCCAATAGATCGGTTCAACTGAATCGAAGCTTCTTCTTCTTCTTCTTCTTTCGGGTTTAATGGCGGTTGGCAACTCGACTGAAAGGTGCATTACCGCCACCTACTAGACTGGAGCTGAATCGAAGCACAGCCCTCTGGACGAAGTGACTCGTTTCTTCTTCTTCTGTTGTGTTTAATGAAAAGAATTACCGCAAGGTGCATTACCGCCACCACCCGAATTGGAGTGTGCAGCTGTAATAAACAATACATTGCTTTATGATGTCTTAAATATCTAATTTTTTCAGTGTTCCTTTCTAATGACATAGTTTAATGTCTGCAATAAGTGTCTTTCATTAATTGAATGTTTCACACTAATTGCATAATTCATTAAAATGCTTTTCAATATTTGCATTTGACCCTTCCAGCGCTCTGCTGTTTTTCCTCCTGTGCCAATATTCTCCTGTAGGTCTATCTTATATAGGTGCTTATTGTTTTATCCCAGATAGCTTATTACATATTTACAAATAATTGCTTTAAGTTGACTGTGAATTGCATTTGAGAATTTTAGTGCGTTTTATTCATTCAACATCAGTCCTGTAACCCTGAGTTTGTTCTGGGATGATACAGGCCTCTGAAGGGTGTCAGTGAAATGTAGAGGGGAGATTTAACATAACTCATGACTATTCAGTTGGTGTTTTGGTCATGAGTAATACTAGTGTTTTAGGATTAATACAAGCATATATAACACTCTCATCTTATAGTGATAGCATACATCACTGTGATCTTGTAGTGTCACCAACAATCTATTTCTATATCTATATCTACAAATATTAACACTAGTTATTATAGATATGTGTGATATATGGTAAGTGTTCTAAAAATATATAAATAAGTGTACATTGATATGTGACTGGCAACATGTGGACATGGCAACCCTGACTAACATCTTACTGAATTCTATATTTATTTGTCACACCCAATATGTCCATATTTGAAATTAAATATTTGCAGGCTGCATGCGTTATAAGCCTGGTTTATTTAAGTTAACTGAGCATTACATTCGCAAGTCATAAGCATATTACAACAATTTACGATTAAATAAGAATAATAGTTACATTTATAATTGTTAATATTCTGAAATAAGACAGCCTTGATGACGTATGCAGCCATAGAAATGCCTCCGGAAGCTAAGCAGGAGGTAAAAAAAAAAAAAAAAAAAAAAAAAAAAAAAAAAAAAAGCTAAGCAGGAGGCAGCACGTCACTTAATTGTGATGATTTTAACTATGTAACTATTTACTGTAACTATAATTCTATATAAACATATATATTTTACCCTTATAATTTAACAAAAACTCTTCGCGGCACTATATTGCTTACTTCTAAGGACATTTAGGAAGTAACTTGGCAATTTACAACGTGGCTATATGAATTAAATTGTTAACTTGAATTTAAAAATCTTCAAAAATTAATTTTCTTACATGACATATTTTCATGTTTGTGTGTTTGATGTCATACACCGATCGATTTGCACGCAAACAAACATTCCCTTCCCTTCGCTCCACCCTTCAGAGGCTCACTTTCAAGTGATCTACCCCGCGCAATGTGCAGTGATCATTTTTAGCTCCACCCACCAGGCCCGTCTTTATATGCCCACAGCATTGAGTTTTCCGTCTTCCGCTCGTCTCTCCGGCCTGAATTCAGACTCTCAGTCCTCTCACATCATTTCATCTGTAAGGTGTGCGTTTAAAACCGTCTCGCTGCGCTTTATATTTAGCATGTTGGACCGTAAATATTAATCGGCAAAATTTCTTATTTGAGGTAGTTGACGAGAAGTTTATTTAAGAATGAAACATTGTTTGTGGGAAGTAAGCTTTTGTTAGACTCGTGCCGGAACACCGGTGTGGAAGTATGCGAGTCAGGCCTCGATTGTTATCGCGCGACTGTGTTTAGTCTGTGCGCTGCATTATAAAGATTACTCTTTGATTTTGACAGCGCTATATGTAACCTACGATTGCTTTTGGTTGCCTGTATGTGCTATCGTAGCTTGTTGTTATTATTAGTATTATGATATGTATTTATTTTTTGTATTCTGAATGTATGTAAGAAAAATCCCTTGAATGAAAACTGCATCATGTCAGCGTAGAACATACAGAATCGAAAGCGATCGACCAGCTTTCTGGTTTGGTCACGTAACTTTAGACATATAGCGTTTGAGCTCGTGTGATGTGGAGGTTAGATATTATTAGACGCGTTGATTCATGAAAACAGTTGCTCAGTATGTGAGCAGATGCGCATGTGGCGGTAAAATATGGCTTCTTTGCTCTGACCGCAGCTGCTGCCTGCTCGCGTGACTTCACTTTGAATCCAGTTAGCTTTATTTAAACTCGTGTTTAATGTTTTAAAAGGGAGAATGCTGAAGACGTGTTTGTTAAATTCTTTGTCTGCTTGTTAATAATCGTTTTTTTTAAAGATTCATAATTGTAAGGAACCACCCAGAACTAGAGGTGTGAATCTCTGGCTTGATTGCGAGTCGATTCGATTTTAAAACGGTTCTTTGTAGTTTGTAAAGATTCAATTTTATAGTAAAATTTGATTAGAGTTCATATTTTTGAAAAATTCTGGACAATAACGAGTCAAGTAAAACTGGTCAAAATGAAACAATTTCAGGACTCTTATTTGCTGTAATTCATAGCCAAAAGTGAATTTTTTTTACTATCGTTTAGGTTTTTAGTTTTAATATCATATTAACCAAAATAATATACATAATATAAACATTAAGATCGATCCATATGTATCATTGAGAAAGCGAGTAAATCTTTACAGCCCTACACATTGCCATGTTATTCTTTTAATGGTTTGTACGTCAAGTTTCTTTTATTAAATGGATGTATAACTCAGATCAATGTCAAAAGTGTGATGTCAAGTAAAAAATGTATAGCTCAAATGCACCGCTCCTCGCTTTATATAACAGTTTATGCTAAATGCATGAAAGTAAATGTGATTCGGTTAATTAATAATTTATTTTAATGTGTATGTATGTGTTTTCCTAAAAAAAAAATTGGTTGTGTATTGTACATTCTGTAAAAATCAAATTCAAAAGGTGGCATTCCATGCCCATTTTAAATGTCAGTTTTGAATTGTAAAAATTTTATTGTCAAATGTTTAAATGTCCTTATTAATATATTGCATGATACATTCATTTATAATGTGCTTTTTCCCCAACAGTGCAATGGCTGCAAAAACCGAGCGCACCTTCATTGCCATTAAGCCTGATGGCGTCCAGCGAGGTCTTGTTGGAGAAATCATCAAACGGTTTGAACAGAAAGGTTTCAGACTGGTGGCAATGAAATTTCTTCAGGTTGGCTAACTTTACTTCAGTTTGTTTCGTTTGTTGGCTGTCAAACCATATTTGATGCATTTAAAGGGGACATTCCACAAGACGTTTTTAAGATAATAAATAAATCTTCGATGTCCCCAGAGTACATATGTGAAGTTTTAGCTCAAAATACCCTATAGGTAATTTATTGTGGCATGTTAAAATAGGCACTTTATGGGTCTGAGCAAAAATGCACCGTTTTTGTGTGTATCCCTTTTAATCCAAATGAGCTGCTCAGGTGGGCACTGGGGGACCCGATTATAGCACTTCGGAACACATGGAATGTCCCCTGTAAAGCAACCTTCCCAATTATTGGATATTTCCTTGATTTAAAGATGCTCAGCCAAAAACTAATTCTCTTGCATGTCTCGTTTTGTGAGACAGATTACGGGTTTGGTGAACTATACTTTTATTTGGAAAATCATTGTATGTAACTGGTGGTCTGCGCTTTCCTAATGCAATCACTGAACGTGTGAACGGGGCTAACGATAAATGTGTATTAACCTTTCCTTAGAAGTTTATTTTGTTAATGAAAATAAATATGAACTAAGGTCTCTTTGTGACTATACGGCAGGCCTCTGAGGACTTGCTGAAGCAGCATTACATTGACCTTAAAGACCGGCCTTTCTACGCTGGACTTGTCAAGTACATGAACTCTGGGCCAGTTGTTGCAATGGTAAGGTTTTTTTTCCTTCCACGTCCAACAGCCTTGATTCTTACTTTGTGTTAGAGGAACACGCCCAGATTTTGGGAATTAAGCTTATTCACCGTATCCCCCAGAGTTAGATAAGTCCATACATAGCTTTCTCATCTCTCTGTGTCCTGTAACTCTGTCTGACGCAGCCCCAGCTAGCTTAGCACAAAGACTGGAAGTGAATGGCTCCATCTAGCAAACTGCTCCCAATAAGTGACAAAATAACACGAACATTGTCCTATTTATGTGTTGTTGTTTGTATAGTCACACCATGTACAAATAACAAGGTGATATGAGACACAGCGATCTTTTAACAGTATACATACAGGGAACTATATTCTCAGAAGGCGAAGCACTGCTACTTGGGCGGAGTGATTTGCACAACTCTGACCAAACTCTCTGCTCCTCACCAGGGACTTCTCGGGTGCTGCAAGCAAATCACTCCACCCAGTAGCAGTGCTTCGCCTTCTGAAAATATAGTTCCCAGTATTTACACTGTTAAAAGATGGCTGTGTCTCATATGACCTTGTTATTTGTACACAGTGTGGCTATACAAATCACAACACATAAATAAGAAAATGTTTGCGTTATTTTGTCACTTACTTGGAGCAGTTTGCTAGCTGGAGCCATTCACTTCCAGTCTTTGTGCTAAGCTAAGTTAGCGGGGGCTGCGTCAGACAGAGTTACAGCACGCACGGAGATGAGAAAGGTATGTATGGACTTATCTAACTCTGGGGGATACGGTGAATAACCTAAATTCCCAAATAAATGACTTGAGTCTTCCTGTTTATCAATGGAAATATTTTTGTAAAAGTTTTATGTTTGCCATTTTTAGGCGTGGGAGGGTCTGAATGTTGTAAAGACTGGAAGAGTGATGCTCGGAGAGACCAATCCTGCCGACTCAAAACCCGGCACCATCAGAGGGGATTTCTGTATTGAAGTGGGCAGGTAAGGTTTTTTCTGTGTACATGTTTTACTTACCAATAGTTATTATTACTTTGTGTATTAACACAACATTTTGTATTTATTCAATGTGCACATGTGTAGCATAGACCTTAATAATCTTACTATAAGAGACAAAGGCAATAGTTAAAATGTTATGTTGTGATTTCAGGAACATCATTCATGGTAGTGACTCGGTGGAAAGTGCCAACAAGGAGATCAATTTGTGGTTCAAGCCCGAAGAGCTCGTGGCTTACAAGAGCTGTGCGCAGGACTGGATCTATGAATGAACTCTGCCAACAAATGCTTGAGATGTTGACATTATGCACTTACTGCTTGACAAGTTCCCCAGACCGAGATTTTTGTGATCTCCTCTTGTCTAAAGCACTTGTATGAATAAATCACAAATCTCTGATTTCTTTCTGGAGTCACTGTTCTCTGCTTTTTGGTACATAATGAATTTCCACATCCTGTACCTCTCTTGATTTATAAAATGCCACATTTAGAGTGTTCACTATTGGTTTATTTAAACTGAGAATGGACTACTGTATCTGTTAAATTACAGTACTGCCATTCTTGTTTATCATTCGATGCCTGTGACTCTTTTTCCATAAGATGTGTATCTATAGGGGGTACTAGTGGTAAAAATAATTGTCTGTAGGACTTGCAGCTGGAGTGTTGTTTTGTTAGTGCTATAAAGAAAAAGGTGTATCAACAAATATTACACTAAAAAGAAAATCAAAGAGTCAAACCTTGTCATTGGGTTAAATTAACCAAGGAACATTTCTATTTGCCCCAACAATGACTTTAATCCACTCAGAATTTTTGGTTAAATCAATCCAGCATTGGTCGTTTACAGCCAAACTGGTGGATTGCATCCTTTTTGACAGTTGTGGCTAGAAGGGTTACAGCAATGGCCAAAATCTGAAAACCCCCAAACCTAAACCCAACATTTCAGTTTTTTAGGCTGTACACCGTAAAGAAAATTTAAACAACTTGGTTTGCAATTCAACTTATTTCATGAGTTTGCATTAACATGTAATCAATAGAAAATTATAATATTTGGGGTGCTGTCCGAGGGGAGTGCTCAGAGCTTTTAGCATGAACCCAGAGTACTTCCCAAAAGTGCCATGTAATAAATGACGGACAGCAGGCCGAAGAACATCCCCAAAAAGTGTAAGCACAAAAACTTATGGGAAACTGCAACTGTGGGACAGAAGTGAGGGGCGACTATGTAGACACCTTTTTGTGCTTATTGGTTGGATGACATGACCATACACCAACCAAGCTTAGATAATCAACTTTATTTTAAGTTTTGACCTGTGATAAGTTGACATAACTTATAAAAACAAGTTCCATATTGGGTTATAAAACTGCAGTTGAAAATTAGCCGGGTGGCTAAACACTGGCTCATTTACAGTAATGTCGATTAATGTGTGTTGTCCTTATAAATAAAATAAACAAGTTGAAATTGTTTAACTTAATTTGTCAAGTTAAAGTAACAAAAATATATGTTGATTTGACATCAATGCAACTTTTTTTTACAGTAAAGTGTATCTCATTTAGAAACTTACCTTAAAAAAATTGAGTAAATTGAATGAATACTTTTTTCAGTATGATCACTTTTTAAAAGTTCATTCTTTTTTTGCTTTTATAAGAAAAAATTCAATGGCAAATTCAATTTTCATTCTTTTAGCCGCTGTTCTCTAAACATGTTTATGGTCTTTTATATAACTTCTGCACAACCTGTCAGACTCACTTGACTAGTTTATCAGCCCTGCCCCTGACCAATCCCTGTGTAGTGTGTAACATAAGAAATTGACACGAAGATTAACCAATTCATTACCTCAGTGAATTATCAGCATTGTGTTCTTGATCTAGAAGATAGAGTGTTGGCATATTGCATATCTTTTTTTTTTTGCCCTTGAGCTCAAACAAACCCTTTTTTTATTTTATTTTAGTTGTTGATATGTTTTATCGTTCTTTAAAATGGTAACTTACAAAAAAGAAGCCAAGCTTATATAAAAAATTTAAGAAATAAATATCAAAATTGAGGCTACTAATACGGTTTTGGACGCAGCCCAAAATGAAAACTGTTCCTCCTGCTGTTTTAATTTTTTTAGTAACAATTTTACAGCATTTTCCTGTTCCTGTTCCAACTTTTTTGATACGTGTACATTTAAATTGACCTTATTTTTTCTTAAAAGTGTGTATTTCCGTTTAAACATTTGGTTTTAATTTAACACTAAATCTTCAGGCAGACCAGTATAACAGCAAGACGTAAAATCCCTGCTGCTGTTACCAATCACATTAATATCATATCCTGACAGTCAGTGGCTTTTGACTACACTGCACAAAATTTGCTGTAGTATGCAGCTGTTTGCCAGTAACTTACTGTAAATTTATTTTTATCTAATTTATTGGCAACAGTTTGCTCAAAGATACATTAATATTAAACACGTCTTTATCTTTACAGAATAAAACTAAAATAACAGCCTCATGCAAAGCAATTCTGGGAAGCAAAAATCCAAAAGTTTGCATAATTTACTTTACTTTTATAGTTTTTTCCCTGTAAAGATAAAGACTTGCTTATGTTTAATGTTCACTTACCTTTAAACAAACTTTTGCCAGTAAAAACCATACATTTAAATCTACTGTACAGTAAGTTACTGGCAACACTACAGATAGATTGACAAAATAAAAAAATAAAGCAACTGAAACTGTTACAAAAAGTATTGAACTTTAAATTAAAATCTGTTACTAATAAGTAGATGCGTAAACAATTTGTTGATAACTGCTTCACATCTGAGTTAAATCCAGTCAACCAACATCTGGCACCTATCTCAGCCCAGGATTCAAAGTTCCTGTCAAATTTTAAGTTTTGCTTCAGAAACTGTATTTTTAATGTCACCCCAAAGGTTATCAATGTGATAGAGATCAGGGGATTGAGCTGGCAACTTCATAACCTCAATCCTCACTCTAAAAAATAATTCAGGGGAACTGTTGCCACTATTTAATTTAATGCATTGGTGCAATTAAAAATTCTAAATAATTGATTTATTGAAAGATTTAAAGTTGCAATTGGTTTTTATTGAGTTGTCCATGATAATGTTGATAGTTACATCAAGTTAATATTGTGTGTAACTTCAAATTAATTATGTGTTAGTTTTTTTTTCAACTTTATTTAAGTTGTAGTAACTCAATGCATTTAGCTTGATAACTTCAGGTTCCCAGCATGCTTTGCATGGGACTTGATAGTGAGAGTAAATGTAGAAATATGCACTGTAAAAAAATTCCGTAGAAATTGCAGCTGGGTTGCCGGTAAATTACCGTAGATTTAAATTTATGTTGTTTACTGGCAACATTTTGTTCAAAGTTAAATGAACATTAAACATTTACAAGTCTTTGTCTTTACAGAGTAAAACTAAAAAAACAGCATCAAGCAAAACATTCTGGGAAACAAAATCTGAAGCAAAAAACAGAAAAAGGTTGATGATGATTTCTGGTTCCCAGAATGCTTTGCATGATCCTGTAATTGTATAGTTTTATTCTGTAAAGATAAAGACCTGTTAATATTTAAAATTTATTTAACTTTGAACAAACTCTTGCCAGTAAATAGCATAACTTTAAATCTACGGTAAATTACCGGCAACTCAGCTGCAATAACATTGAAATTTCTACGGAATTTTTTTTACAGTGTGGTGTTATTTTATGCATTTCTAATCAAGATGAAAACATGAGAAGACTTTTAATGATTATTGTTTTTACTTTTGGTATTTAAAAGATTTTCTGTTATGTTGTTGATTTTTAAGAGGTTACCATTGTGCTGAAGAATAGAGCATTTGGTCAAGTTGAGAACAGACTCACCGAGCATTATCTTGCTGTTTTAATCAGATGGCATTTTGATAAAAATGCTAAAACTGGTTGTCTTCTGCAAACTGACAAGTGTTGTTTAATAAAAAAAGTTCGAATCATTTTAGTAGTTTTGTGTAAATCAGTGTCCACGACTGAATCAAATTTAAAATGCAAAAAAAAAAAGTTTTTATGAGTATTCAACGCAATTTTGTAAGTACATCCAACTTATTATAGCTTGTTAGCCGGAATTAATTTCAGAAGAAGTTTTCTTAACTCAAACTGTTGCATACATTTTTTTGTTGAGTCCAAGCAATATTTGGAATCAAGATTTTGCTTATGTGTTTGGGGTTGTTGTCTTGTTGAAACACCCATTTTAGGGGGCATTTCCTCTTCTGCAAAGGGCAACATAATCTCTTTGGAACGGTTTCCCGGACAGGGCTAAGTCCCAGACTAAAATGCCTGTTTGAGCTGCCTTAATTAAAAAAACACCTTGTACAGACATATTTTAAATGCAACTGTTTTGTCTTTAGATGCACAAAAGTATTTTTTTGTAAGGTTTGTTTGTAAAAATTACTTAAATATCTTAACATAACTAAAGCCAAGTCCTGGATTAATTTAAACCCTGTCCGGGGAACCGCCCCTTTAAGCATTCAATCTGATCCATGTTTCCTTATATACAATAAATTGGCCCAACATGGTTGTATGAAAACATCCCAATATCATGATTTTGCACCGTCTTTACCTGGGGGTCACCTGAGGTTCTGTTGATAACCACTAGACCCCAAAAGAACAATTTTACCCTCATCAGACCACAGAATATTAGGGCATGTTCCTTTGGTCCAGTTGATGTGATCCTACACATGGCTTTTATTCAACAATAGTGCTTTACGGGTGCTTCTTGCAAAAAGCATAGATTCAATCAGACGTCTTCTGAATGTCACAGTACTTACAGATCATTTTAGATCGTATTTGTAGATGTGATGAAAGGCTGAATCTTTGCAATCCTGACTATTCTTTAATTAGTTTCAACAGAAGTTGCTTGTTTTCTTCAATGTGCTTTCATGTTTTGTTGCAATTTTAAAGCATTTGAGATAATTTTAGCTGAGCATCTTAAACTTTGCTGCATTTCTTTATGTTTTCCCATTTCAAATCAACTTTTTAACCAAATTGCGTTGTTCCTCTGAGCAATGATGGAATGGTCCATTTTAATTTAGCAACATATATATATTTTATAACAAACATTTGCTTCCGCGCTTTCTTAATAAATTACAAAAATATGATGGTTTTTTTTTCACAGAATTAACTAATTTTCTAATTAAACGTCACACTATTATTTTGATCACACCACTTTCAATAAACATGTCTATAACTCAAAACAAGTAGTGTGGATAATATTTCCAATGGCTCTGTTGTTTAGCTATTACATTACTATTTATTATCTGTAAGTAAAACATTTCCAATGCAGAAATATTACTAGTACTAATAACTGTGGTTTATCTGGTTAATGATGTTGCAGTGCTTTGTTTTTGTTTTTAAACACACCTGCTAAATTAAAGTGTAAAAGTTATTCACTAGTTCTACATTAGTACTACTTTAGTGCACTTGAGAAAAGTGTAGACTACTAAATACCAATCATTCTTAAATAGATTTTTAGTGTTAAGTTTTTTCCACATACACTGTAAAAAAATATGCAAAATGAAGTAAAAACAAATTGGTTTTGCAAGTCAATTCAACCTATTATTTAAAGTTTTGGCTTAAAAAATTGACATTACTTATAAATCAAGTTGAAATTGTTTAACTTAATTTAACTTAAAGTAACATAAAAATATATGTGCATTTGACAAAAAAGCTGGATTTTTTTACAGTGGGAGGTTATAATTTGTAAAACTTTTTTATTAACAATGTATACCCAAAAGAATGTTCTTTAAAGCAACGTCATATGACCCCTTTAAAACGGACTTATAAAAAATGACGGAAAATTATAAAATTAAATTTAACAATGTCTCAAAAACAAACGCATGACTAATACTATACAGTATTTCTGTAAAGCTCAGTGTTAGAGCATTGCCTTAGCAGCATAATAGCTCAAAGGTTTGAACCCTGGGAACACATATACTGATAAGTTGTAATGCACTGTAAGTCGCTTAATAAAAGCATCTGCCAAATGCATAAATGTAATATTTGTACCCATCCACATGCAACAAGCTAACATGCATCTAATGTCATGTACATTCATTTTTGAAAAAGTGTTCATACTTCATACTTATAAGAAATGTGCACAGGGCTGTGGGTTTTAAAAGCAGATGGATTAGAGAAACACAGAGCGAATAAAAACAACCAACCCCACTGTCTTTATTTAGTTAGACATTTTACAGTAGTCACTCTTATAGTAGCTGCCTTGAGTTTTTCTTTATCTCATTGTTTTATCTATCTTTAATCACTTAGATCAATGCAATGGAAGAAGAATGGAAAAAAACAGAAAAAAGAAAACATTTTGGCAAGATATAGTCATATGGATCCAACCCAATGCATTCAGCAGGGTGATACTGCGTGATATTCAGTTCAGTCATGGCAATTCTGTATCGTGGGCTTTTTGAACCAGCACAAAACACATTAAGATGATATAGGAAGCATATTTAACACCTATTAAAACTGAAGACTGAAGCTTCATTTAAAAACTACAAATGTATGCTTGTAACTCAGCGTTTGATATGTAACCGTCGTGTCAGATCCACTGAACGTGATAGAAATCAGCTAAAAATAAAAAAATAAAAACATTACCACGAGGATACTTTGTATCAATACGATGTCAACAACATTTTTGATTTTGCTGTCGCAACTACAGTGTCGTCTTTTGTACATGGTCGAGTTCACTTTTAAGGGATGCCGTTCGTCGAGTTACATAAAAAAATGGAATTCATTCGTTTGTTCGTGTACTGCCATCAAACACGTTCGACTGCGATGTATTGGACCCAATACTGAATATAAGTGTGCAAGGAATACAGTCGACATGCAATGCATTCTGGAAGCTGCAGAGTTTACCGAAAGACTAAAAAAACAAGCCACACCAAATCATCCGAATTTAAAATTTGAACACTTAGATGGCAATGTCACCAAATAATAATAATAATAATAACAATAATAATAATGCACATCAGTGTTTCTCCATGGTAGATTTAAACTAAACACAAACACATGGTTGGTTGATTAGCCCAGGACTTTGGGAATGATAAAGCCGAGCTTTGATGAAGATTCGTCTCGGTTTAGTTTTCCCGAGCGGACGGCTGTGATAATACTGAACAGAGTCTGGCACACAGGTAAAACTAGCAGTATACAGGCGTTTGTACATCTTGTCTTGTGAAGCGGCAAAGCTTTAGTTTCCTGCGTGATGGATGATTTTCCCAAATGGTGTTTGAAGCGGCGAGCAGCTCCGAAGATGTCACACAGCATGATGGCAAATCAAAGGAAAAGCTTTGACAGTCACAATGCACGATGAGAAAGCCGACGAACCGTTGTAGATATTAAGAGATGGGGTTCGGTAAGCACACCCGAACACTAAAGGTGAAGCCAGACAGAGAGAGAGAGAGAAATACAAAGCAGAAACTCAAGAAAGTGGACACTGTAGGAATGGCACATGGATACTGTGAGGTCTCTCCAAAAGATCGTCCTGACCTCGAGTGAAAAATGAAACGGACACAGAAAGAAGCCATCGATGGCCTAACGGTACAGAGTTACTTTAACACTGTTTACACCTCCCGAAACCCATCCAGAGCAAAAAAAGGGTGAAACCTGCCGCTAACGTGACCCCTCCCGTACAGTGGGAAAGATCCGTGCAGGAAACAGAGCGATGCTGGGGGCGGGGCTGCAGGATGAGGGTGTGGCAACTGCGTACACAGGTGGATAATTTACAACTACAAATTTATACACACACGCATTACTGGTACAGAATATCTACATGGATTTATCCGGAAAGACAGCGGCAGTGTCCTTGATCTGCACGCCGCTCGTGTCTCTCTCGTGTTTGCTGTAGTGTGATTTTAGCTGTTCTTCAGCACGAGTCTGTCTTCGGGAGAGGGGAAGCAGTGCAGTTGGCAGACGTCCGGGGCGAGCGTGCCGCACGAGCGCAGGTCAACGCTCTGCAGCGAGACGCAGCGACGCAGCAGGGACAGACACTGATCCGTCACCTTCACACAACCTGAAACACACAAACACACACAATTCAAATCAACTACCTATAAACACCAGCTTGCAGCTAGATTTCACAGACAGGGTTATGCTTATTTTCACTGGGAAATTAAATATTTTAAAAGAGGTCATGGTATTGACATAATTTTCATACTCATTATATGACTGATGGTCTTTAGAAATACATTCATTAAGTATGGTTAACAAATGGTCAATCCATAATTGTGTACCTGCCAGGTTGACGTGGGTAAGGCTCTCTCTGAGAGGTGACATCGGAGACGTCAGCGTGTAGATGGTCTGATCTGTGATGTGGCAGCACTGACTCAGGTCAAGTTTGGTCAGGTGAGGCAGGTAGCGCACTAACAGCCGGGACACAGCGTCCGTCACCTCCAAGCCAGCCAGTCGTAGCTCGGTCACATTCTGGAAACGTCCACCTCGGTTTTCCCCATTAGCTGTAAGGAACGGTTACAGTCAGTACAGTAAACTAAAAGACACGAACAGCACCGTCCAGAGCTGATGACTCGACGTCTGAAATGTCTAAAAAGGCATGGCAATATATTGTGAAATAAAATGTCAGGTGTAACAGATTTTTCTAATCGTGCATTGGCTAACTCGACCTTCCCGCATGTTAATGTCCAATAGAAAGTAAAGAGCGTAAAGAGTTTAAAACTGCATGGTCATCACCTCTAGCACCGGTCATATTTATAATCTTTTTATCTAGATATCCATCTCTCATAAACAGGTATTTATCCTGCCTGTAGGTTTGTGCATTCATACCAGTTTATTTTACATATTGCTTATTTTAAAATGTACTGTATGCATAAATACAAATTACAATGCATACTTCAGCTTCAATAGCCTTTAAAATTAATAACGGACTTAAAAACAAGATTCTGTCGATCAAGACTTAATCTGTTGTTATCTTCTGGGCATTTTCAATTTAACACTAACATGCCCATATTTTAAAACTGTGGTTGGCATTTAGTTAAAAGCTATAGTGAGCATATTTTTATATTCCAAAAGCAATATAAACTGAAAAACATATATACTGTGAAATAAAACGACAGATTTGTGGTCATACTGCCCACCCTGATGCATACATAAAACATTTAAAAAGACAAAAACGGAAACGGAAAGGCCTATTCTGTCATACAAGCACAACAAAACCATTGGAGAACAAAAACACAACACTTGTGCTTCTCTTTAAGAAAGCCTCCAACAGAAACACTCAAGGAAGAAAGATCTGATCAAAACTTCAGCAGCATACATGCATACTCCTGCAGTGTACAGTGTTTCAATCACTGTGTTTACATCCTTACAGAAGAGCATACACAGAGCCAGAAAGACTCAACACACAACAACAAGAACTGAACTATACAAATGAAGCAGTTAAAGACAAACTATAAATCAGTGGTCTCCAACATGGTGCCCGTGGGCACCAGATTGCCCGCAGAGTCTGCAAGTTGCCCGCCAAAGCACAGGCCTCAATTTAAATATTTATTTATTACATACTTTTATATTAAAGTGCACATATTCTGCAAAATCCACTTAAGACACAATGTGTGTTGGTAGTGTGTGAACACAACCACCCTATGATGAAAAAAATCCACCTGCTCCTTTTTTTTTAATCCCAATTTAACCGAAGCAGTCTCATTAGACATGCCATTTTGATTCTCTTATCAATATGAGGTCATATTGATAAAGCCCCGCCCACTTACAGTCCTGCGTTACAATTGTTTCCACCCTCAGCGAGTTGTACTCTGTCCACTAGATATTAGTGTCTCAGACTGTATTTATTCGATTTATTTTAACTGAAAGCGCTCACTGTCTGTTTGTAAGGAAGTGAGGAGCTGTAGCTCATTTGCATTTAAAGGTACAGACATTAAAACAGCGCGTTTTTGCTCCCACTCAAATAGGGGCATTTTGGGCATGTTAAAATAAATGATCTGTGGGGTATTTTGAGCTGAAATTTTACAGGCACATTCTGGGCACACCTGAGACTTATATTACATCTTTTAAAATGGCCATAATAGTTCCCCTTTAACTTGGCTTCTTTTATGTATGTATGTTAACATTTTACACAATGATAAAATACGTAAAATCAACAAGTTACATTTTTTTAAGTAGACTACCGTATTTTTCGGACTATAAGCCGTGTTGTTTTTCATAACATGCGCCTTGTAAGTCAGTATGAATTAATTGTGACATTTACGAGGCAAGAGACAACATTACCGTCTACAGCCGCGAGAGTCCGCTATATTCTGCTCCTGTATTTATGTAATTTAATGAATTATGTGACGAGGAATGCCGAGTATGCGAACTTCACGCTAGTTGGCTTGTTCGGTTAAGTAAGCCTATTCAACCTTTGAGGTTAGTTCTGTATTCCAGGGCTCCAGACTAACTTTTTTCACTAGGAGCACAGTGGCCCCCAACTGAAAATTTTAGGGGCGCAACCAGAAAATTTAGGTGCACATACCATAAATCAACATGCTAACCAAATATTCACATTTCGACTAAGTAATACACTGTATTACTAATAAATATTTTGATGATAGATGCAGAAAGTACAATGTGCTGTTTTAAATTCAGTGTCACATCACAAAAAAAGGTCAAATTTACTGGTCGCACATGTGCGACTGGATGTAAATTTTAGTGGCACACTCTCAAATTTTGGTGGCAAAATGCCACCATTTGGTGGCAGTCTGGAGCCCTGTTATGGTTTATTGTTTAAATAACTGATAATATTACTTTTAACGTACAGACATCTATTCAGCCTGCTGTTCTGTCTGCTATTGTTTAGTTGAATAACTGCGTTTTCCAGATTAAATGTCTGTTCTTCGGCTTGGATTTTGTGAAATCATTTTCTAAATAAACGTGACGCATAGTCCACTGCGACTATACGCTACTTATTTATGTTATTTCTTCTTAATGATGCATTTTTGAATCATGTGGCTTATACTGCGGTGCGGCTTATAGTTCGGAAAATACAGAATATCATAAAAGTAGCCTTACAGATTGTTTTATCAATTGTGGTAGACCCACAAAAAGTTTGGAGACCCCTGCAAATCTAACAGCACCCTACTCCTGCACATCAACTACAGATAGAAACAGAAATTTTAAACCTACATAAAGTATACAAGGAATGGACAACAAGATCAAATTCACCTCTATATGACACTAAACTCTCCTCACTTGACTGTGTGTGACTCAAGTGGTCCACGCCTCCCTCACTCATTCTTAAATTCACCAGCGGGGGAATGATACGTAAAGGATGTGATATGGTAAAGCGGTTACCGTGACGATACTTAAAATTCAGCAATTAAAGTCCTCAGCACTTTAAATAAAGACACAGAAAACCTGGTCAATAACAAATCTACTCATCTCTGGAAACACTAGGGAATCATGTCTCAACCACTTTCACATGACCTTAGAAGATGCATAGAGTTGCATGGCCCTGAAAAAGGCAATGTGAAACGACAAAAGACCTGCAGAAACTTCATACAGAAGACAGTAGACATGACCACACATGTACACATACATATGAAATTATTTCTAGTAATGTTAATAATTTGAGTATGGATTATCATATTTGTAAAGCAAGCCACTTTCACTTTCACTTTTCTCTCTTGTAAATAAAGTGACTGTAAGAAAGTGAAAATAGTGAATTCGAGAAGAGACCTGATCGCGTGTCATTAGAAGGCGGAGCCAGCAGTTCTTTTAGGTGAGAGTCTTTAAGATCCTCCACGCGACTGAGATCCAGGAGACGCAGACATGGGCACACGGACTGGCACAATGCCGAAACCGATGACCACGAGCAGCCCGATACATTCAGCTCTAGCAGACCTGAACAAAGGTTGACAGCTCTTTCAGATTTCATCAACAATCACAAAAAGCAGAGATTAATCATACACCTTGACCTGTACTGATGGCAGGTGGGTGTGACGTACCCTGTAAACGGTTTATCAGCCACATTAGCTGCTTCTTGGAGATGTTGGTGTAGCCCAGGTTGAGAGAAACCGGCTGTCGGCGGATAATACCGCTCAGCATTATGGGAGTTATGGAGCGCTGACGATTCAAATCAATCTGAGTCCATAACTTCTTATCACAACACCTGAAAACAAGCACATCAGTAAAACATAAGGGTAGGAATCATTGCTATGATTTAACTTAAATAAAGGGTTAATTAAAAATTTTCATTTAAAAACAAAATGTTTAAGAGTGATGTATATATAAACAAAATGTTTAATAGTGATATAACCACCATTAAACATTTTGTTTTTAAATGAACATTTTTAATTAACCCTTGATTTGCCCTCTTTTTCACGCAATCAGGGTTAGATTAGAAAATGCCCTTGCTGTTCCAAGCTTTATAATAGTAGTAAATGGTGCTTCCGATTTTAAGAATGTGTGTCTGTCGTGACCAAAACCTAGCTTTACATATGTATTATATTTATATTTTTCTTACAAAATCGCATCGATTGCCCCCAGAAAACTTTTCTTCAACCAGTCGGATTACTTCTGTGAAGGACAGATGCACTTTTTGGGCTTCAAATCAAAAGCACCATTTAATACCATTAAATGGACATTTTCTAATAGATATTCAAAGGAGTTCATATACATGAAGGATGGCTTAAGGATTTTTGGGTGAACTGTCCCTTTAATATTACAGTCAAGAACTTTTGATCAGTACTGGTATAAAATTCCTTGTATAAATAACATTTGTGCTAACAGATACACACAATACCTTAAAATGACAGCATGAAAACATGTAAAAAGGCCAATTGCAGTAGTTAATGATAATAAAAACTGTATAGAAAACATAAGAGCTATTAGTGTCAGTGCTGATCGGTGGAACATTTATAAAAGTGTGTTTCAAAGAAAGATCTTGATTTATTTACACAGTATAATATTGTGCAGAGAATATTCAGAACCAACCAACAACACAAGATAAAGTTCATGACAGGCCTAAGCACCAGGGCCATTTCCAAATTGTGGCTCTAGAGAAATAATGCGTAGGGCTCATATTTATGTAGCTCTACCCATTTAGACCAAGGCCCTTTTTATACCTGCTATTAAGATGCTTTGTATACAAGCAGCCACAAAAGACGGGTATTTTCAAAAACGTAGCTTTTCTATGCCGCAGGGTTCCCACACCTTAGTTAACTTCAAATTCAAGAACCTTTCAAGGACTTTCTAGGTCCAATACCCTCAAATTCAAGGACTAAATGTGGGGACACATTTCAAGTGAGAACAAGGTTACATTGTGTTAGCTTTTAAGATACATTGTTACAGTTCCCTTTCGAGGGAACTAGCGCTGCGTCACTGCAGTAACACTTTGGGGACGCCTCCAGGGGTAAGTGCGTCTGAATGTGTATATCAAATTCAACCAATGGTAAGGCTTAACGACAAAGACAGGGTGACGCGGGAGCCAGGAAGTATATCGCTATCTGAAATATTGCCAAAGACGGCGTTACAGGGACTCAGGAAGTATGGAAAGGGAGACGCAGCGTCTCGTTCCCTTCTCAGGGAACAACAGTTACATACGTAACCCGAGACGTTTTCATGTGTCAAACACAACTATGCAGAAAACGCATTTTGGTATGAATCAACATTCGCATACAAGATATAAGCATTTAAAGCGAACAGTTTAGCACATGTGCTTAAAAGTCTAGAATTTGTATGATATTATCCTACACTACTTTTCTTCTTGCATAAAAAAGATTCAAGCATTTTCAATGACCTGTATCTATGTATGTATATTTTCAAAAACTTCCCAGGGCCTTGAATTTTTCCCCCAGATTCACAAACTTTTAAGGATTTCAAGGGCCCGTGGGAACCCTCTATGCAGTCAAAAACTTAGTTTGTAAAAATACCTGTGTACGTGTGGACTAGGCCTTACTCTCCACATATTAATCTGTAATGTATGAGCGCTAGGGGTGTAATGTTAAGGTTCCGTGCATACCTCAGTTCAGGGGCCACGGTTCGGCACGGGTTAGGTACAAATGGGAAAAAAGCATCAAGTACCTGGATCTTTTCAATTTTTAACAGTAATTCATTGACTTCATTTACAAAAAATTACTGCCGATTTGTTTTGTACATACATATAAATCAGTAATAAAACCAAAAGCTTATTGAATATAAATGAAAACAATATGTTTAATATAATGATTAAGATAATGAGGTTTAATTTAGTTATTCTCTTATATTAAAAAGTTTTATTGTCAAAAGTATCCCTTATGAAAATCAAATATGGTTTTACTATACTAGAAGAAGCCAAATAGGTGAATTTTGATTACTTTATAGATTTACTGAATAAACCTTGGTTAAAATATGTTTCCTGTGGCCAGTGAATGGGATAGTTTCCTAAAAAGACTATAATAAAAGCAGACGCTTGCGTTGGTTTAATTTTGAGAGCGTGTGAAAGTTGCACAAGCTTATTTTGTCCATTGCTTAGAAATATCTGAAAAAGCTCTTACATATACATTTGTGCAGCATGTTTACTAACAACACAAACAACGGTAGTCTAACATAATATTAGTGCTGTTTTACAGACTCACCCATAGACCATCCCCTTAAAGACATCAGGTCAAATGGCATTCCAAGCACGCCTCAAAAAAACACTTTTTGACGTGTTAACATCAACACAATTAAAGATACATCCCTTCACAATTTCACATCAATGTCTCGACATTACTTTGATCAGATTTGAAGTGATTTAGGTCAATGTCAAACTTTGTTTTCAAGGGGCAGGGGATTAGACTAGTCCTAGACTAACATAAATGTAAGAGCTGTCCAAACTGAAAACAACTTGCACTGACATATCTTAAAATACATCAGTGCCCTTTGCCTAAAAATGCAAACAGGTAATGTTTTTAGTTAAGCATGTTTGTTAAAACTATTTATACTTCCTCATTAAACTAAGGTCTAGTCCTGGCTTAAGCTAATCTCTGTCCGGAAAACCACATAAACTCAGAATAGCCACTTCCATGTGATCAGACCCCATGACTATAGCTTAAATTTAATTTTAATATACTCGCAATGAAAACCAAAGGTGCATAATAATTTCTATAATGTTGTTTGCAAAAGTGATATTGCCCAACAAGAATGATGTGTATCATCACGTGTCAGGTGGCGTAATATCTCACCAGCGGCTCCAGGTGCGGCAGACGCGCATACAGACACACAGCTGCCGTTGATTAAGGTGTTGGAAGACACGAAGCCACACCTCCCTTGGCAGCACGTGTGAAGCGCCGCCGTCCAACGGCAAGCAGTGCGGCTCGGGGCACGCGGGTGGCGGACGGACCAAGTGCCGTTCCATTTGTACAGGCTTCGGAGGCGAGGGCACAGCGGCGGGGCTACGCTTTACCAGCTGCGAGCGTGCGGGTGCCAAGCGGGACTGCTGAGAGCGATGCAGTGCTAGTGAGCTACTGACGGGGTTCGAAGCGGCAGTACCGCCATTCGCTGTACTGGAAGCCACCGTCGTACCCGTGTTTTTATTTGAAGGATTGTTTTGTCCTTGCCGGCTTCCGCCACGAATCTTACTGCCACGGCCGGACTTAGCGGCTCCGTGTCTGTGATTGGTGAGAGTACCGCTGTTGGAATTCTCCTTCTCCTGCGTCTCTCGACCACCCGCCCGTGTGCGGCCATTACGCGTCTCCTGACCGTTGGCGCGCTTGGATGAGGAAACGCCCTCGGAAGCAAGTCCATGTCCGGTAGGCTGCGCTTGCGTCGTTGATAGCGGCGACGGCGGGGCCAACGTAGAGGTTTTGCGACCGCGGTCCCCCGAGCCTTCTTCCTCATCGGCCTCCGTGTCAATAACCACTTTGCGCACTCTGTGGGACGCATCTCCTTTGCGCCGCTGCGGTTCGTCCACGTTCTCTTGCTCCTTTTCCGCTACGAAACTGTCACCTTCAGAGTCCTCGCTGGCACTGAAGCCCAGTTCTGCTAGCCGACGGTTTCGCTCTCGCTCGCGGACGCTGCTGTTGCCGTACGCAGGCGCCGGAGAGGAAGGTTCAGAGACAGCGGCGGGCGACTGCGATTCGGAGTCCGACTCGGAGTCGGCTTCAGAGCTTGATGAAGAGGAAGAACTGGAGTCCCGTACGCGCTCGAAAAGCTGACACATTCGTTTAAAGCGTTCAAGTTTCTCACGGTGATGAGAGCGCTGGTCCAGGCTGGGGTTTAAAGATGAGGCCTGAGCTGCAGTGGAACCTCCGCCGGAGCCGTGGCCACCAGATGAAGACGAGTTCGGCCCGTTTGCTTCAGAGGAATCAGAGGAGTTGGGTTTCGTTTTCTGCGGAGCGTGGTAGAGAAAAAGAAGTGCTGTTATGAAACAGAAGTACTGTTAAATAGTCATTTTAACAAACAAGCCTAAGAGATATAACAATCATACCTTTTTCAGGTGCTTATCACGTGCACCCTTGATCTGTTAGACAAAGACAGAAAGCTTTCATAAACAAAAGTCTTAACAGGGTACGGATTTCAATAAAACCCTGTTCATTTAAAGAAATATATGTGACCATAATCTAATGATGCATCAAAGTTTGATTTTATTCATTGACTTCCTATTGATTGATATGATCTTACTCGGCCAATATTAAAGACATCAAGGTTATGATTTTATGTAGAAAACAGTAAATCACAAAAAAAATGGCGCCATAGGACTGACCTTCTTTTTGGAAGCATTCTCCTGGGGCAGATCTTTCTCCTTCTTGCGTTTATGCCCATCCTGACGGGCCGTATCGTCTAGAGATGCTGGCTTCTTTTTCACTGGCGGCGCATCATCTGTCAGTTTCCAGCGACTCACTTCCCCATTGTCCAAACGTCTCTTTCCTAAACCATCTCCTTGATCCTTAAGGATGCACAGACTCTTGTAATACCATCACACTAAATGCTAACCGTTTACTATTTTTATGTATTTTAAATACTTTTGGCTCCGAGCAGATTCCCAATCTTACCTTACTGGTTTTTCCTTCCTTGTGGCACTTTGGACATTCCCAGCAGTTTGGGATCTCATCATTAATAATGCCTTCAGACTTACCCATCTGTGGGAGACAGTTTTGTCATTTAAAGTGAAAAGTTCAGATGTGGTGTTTTAACACAAAATCAGACACAGCACAGACCTTCAGACAGCTGGGGTGAATGATCTCATTGCAGATGGTGCACTCCATCAAAGAAAGGCTGAACTTCTCCTCTTCCGACTCCACCGTGTCCTCCTTTCCCGCTTCGCCACACGCAAAACACACGGCTGTGTGTGGCAACACCGGCTGGAGGAAGATGACGATGACAGGAGAAAGTGCATGAAAGAGACACTACGAGTATTGGGTTTTAAATAAAAAACAACTTAGAAGAACAACATATCGTAAGAACACATGTGCACTAGGGCTGGGCAAAAAAAAAAGATTTTTCAATTAATCATTGTTTTTTGTTTTTTTTTAAACGTGGTCGATTAAAAATCTTTTTTTTTTTTAAATAACCTGATCCTGTTTGATCAAGGAATGCGACTGTTTTACCTTTTTTCAGCAATACATTTTTCATTTTGCATCAAAATTGTATTGTATTTAACATAATTGTATGCATTTGAAAATTAGAGATGGGTTCTGTTTTAATGTACCCAAGTGTACCTAAAATAAAAAAAGTGTAATATACAGGTTGGTGGCTCTTAATTTCTTTTTATTAATTACCCACTTGTAAACTTATGTTCACTGTTTTTTTATTTTATAATAAAGTATTTGTATTAAATCTATATTCATTGAGTTGAATCGAGAATCAAGGTCCGGGAATCGAACCAAGAACTGAATCGATCAGATAGCTTATGAATCGAAATCGAATCGATACCCAGCCCTAATAGGCACGCAGTCTTTCACGTGTAGTCTATGTGGTGTCTCATTAGTTATGTTATTACTTTTCAAGAATTTTGATGTATAAGAAATGCATGAATGAGTGAGTGAGTGAGGTGTGCAGGCTTTATTTACCGCAGTGCACTGCCTGAGCAGACACGACTGTTTCATTCGGCCTGGTCCACCAAACTTCTTCATGTCTTTGCAGAAGTGGCACTCGCCGCACTCGGTCCGCATGCAGGCTTGACAGCGCCGGCAACGTGTCCGTCGCCGCCGCGCCCCCCCTCCCAGCGCCTTACTGCCAGACATCCCCTCTGCATTCAACTGAAAAACATCCAAACACATAAAACGATCAACCGTTTCCAGTTTTAGGGCTCATCACATGAATCATTTCAAGACACTTAAAAATGTCCCGGATAAAAAGGACAGTACCTAAGAGCATGTTTTTTGTGGTAAGCATGGTTTTTTTGGAGTATATCGCTATTGGCGAAAACAATATTTTACTACTGTAACCAATGTGGGTAAAGGGTTCAGTCACAAGCAGACTATGGCGCATGCTGCTGCTGACCTAGTTGACAATGTTTTTTTTCCCTTTTTTATTAAGCCATTATGCAATCATTGTAAACAATACTTAAACACCCCTTATAAATGCACAAATTACTTGCAAGCGTATTACGTGTCTGTACGCTGGCAACTACGTCAACAGGATGCGCAGCATGTGTCGTAGTCTGCCCGTGAACGCGTACTGAAGGACCAAGGAGGAAAACAAATTGCCGAATGAAATCGTTCATTTGTTTTCTTTGTGCACAAAAGTGTCTCGTCGCTTCATAACATTATTATTGAAGTACTGATGGCACATGGACCTTTTTGGCGACGTCTTTCATTCTTTTATGGGCTTCTGGGAAAATCAAACTGCAGTGTATGGGACAGGCACAAGCCTCCAATTTAAAAAAGACAAAAATCATAAAATGTGTTATGAAGACAATTAAAGGACATGGTGGTTTAGAACAACGCAGGGGTGATTTAAGATAAAAATGTAATTTTGGGGTGAACTAACCCTTTAATTTTCATAAGGGGTAGCACAGACGTCAACTCTGTTCTCATCATAAACACTTTTTCAATTGTTGCTACATACTCCAGGTGAAAGTGGATGATAAGTTAGTTAATCTTAACTAGGATCAAACAAGTGAGTTGTGGGGTTACGCTCAGCAAGCACTAGCCTATTGAGACACAACTTCACTGTAAAAAATTCCTTTTTGCACTTAAATTTTTAAGTTTAATTAACTTGAATTTACAATTTATTACTTTCTTGACTAGTAAGGAGTTGATTTAAATTATACAAAGTTGTATTAGCTTAAAGTTATTTAACTTTATTTTTATAATTAGCAATTTTTACATTATTCAAGAAAGGGACAAATTAATTTAAATTCAAATAAAAAAATAAAATAAATTAAACTTAAAAATTTAAGTGCAACAAGGACATTTTACAGTGTAGGGCTTCATCGATATTTTTAGCCTATGATAAGGCTGTGCAATTAATCGTTTTTGATTTTCAATTTAAATCTTTAATTCAAGCAATTACAAAAACAACATAATTGAGGTAAAAAAAATTGTGCAATAAAAAAATTAATTGCATGCTGCTGGACCAATGTGTTTGTAAGGCACCACATGCTTTGAAGGTTAAATAAATGCATGTTTAAGTTACAGAGTAATCGTGAAAAAATGTTTATTATTTTTACCAAAATAATTGTGATTATGATTTTGTCCATAATCGAGCAGCCCTAGCCTGTAATGAAATCACAGATAAAAGCATTTTTATCACTATTGGACATCGGCCGATTATTTAAAAACAGCCGATGATCAGGGCAGATTTAAAGAGGACGCGAAATGCATCAAAACTCGTGCTGTGTGACTATTTTAAATAGAATAAAAGGCAAAACTGTTGGTATCTATGGGTATCGATAGATGTCATTCTTAATAATAGCATACATTAGCACTGAAATTTTGTATCGGTGCATCCCTAGTCACAATCCGAAACGGGTCGCAAATCTGTTCTATATGGTCATGGCCGAAATAGAAAATAAGACGAAAATACAAATAAATAAAAATCTGCCCAGTCACGAACCCTTTAAATGTTTTTAAACTATGCTAGACGAATATAGTTCATGTTTTGATGTCAAATGCTTTGAAATGTGGGCACGTTTATCTGAGTGTTAATACTAACCCAGTATTTGTTTCATGCATTGTTTTAGGCTGGTAGGAATCACACCTCTGCTGTCATTTATACAGTTACAGTATTGTCAATAATCCCATTTCACACACGCATCCCCTCTCCCAAACACAGGCTGACTGCACTATTAGCATTATTATGGTGCCTACATACAAAATCCAGTTACAGATCCCACAATAAAAGTCATTTACTTCAATATGGGATCTCCTGTCAGAATGTTGCTGTCATTTTTACTCATTTCAGATTTATTATAGTAATAATAACTGTGGGATTTTGGAGGAAACCACAGTTACCATGGCATTATTATAAAAATCTTTGTGTAGGCCTGAATTTCTTTAAAAGGTACAGTGAGAAATGAGATTTAATGTGACAGTGTGATGAACACACACGCACGCACTGTTATAATCACATATAACACTCTCACTCATTCATGAGTGTTTCACAGCTAACATGAGCAGCTAACCTCACGCTAACCAGCACGTTAGTTACTGCTTCAGACCTCACAGGAAACCACCACACTAACTCATAACCATTAAATCCCAGGCGTACATTACGTCATGTAAAACATAACGTGAATACGAACATATATAAGATGTATGAAATGAAACTGGCAGTTTATTCTCTGTAAGCATCTATCCAGCAGGCTAACACTGGTTAGCAGCTCTATTCATGTCCAATACTGCGCTACTAACCAGAGTCACATCAACCTGCTGTCTTTGTAAAGTGATGCACTGGCCAGTGATTTATCAAACGTCTTTATGGAGGTGTAATTTTACTCATAATAATGTTTATATGTCACGCGTTCACAGTTGTGTAGCTCCATAAACACAACACATTACGGGCTAACCGCGCACATCGCCTCATCACTGAGGACTAGATGAGAGAGTTAAACTCACCTTGTGTGGAGTCGCATACTCCTTGATCGAGCATTAGAATGATGATTTCTTATGATAGACGACCACAATGAGAGAGGGAGAGAGAAAGACAGAGAGGGAGAGAGATCGCTTCCTTGTTTCTCGGCTCGTGTTTCTTGCTTTCAGTCTTCTTTCACGCGCTTACATGTGTGACCGCTAAACACCCATCACCAACAAACCATAGCATCTATCGTCACGTTAACAACATTTATAATCAATAAACAATAACAATCTTTCGAGATAAGATAGTTTTGTTATCTGACAATGTCTGCTGCTCTGCAGGTCCAGCCCAGTCTCTGTCTCTCTCTCAATGTGCTCTCAGTGGCTATTCAGTCATCAAACATGGTATCAAATCTTCTCATCATTGATGTGTACATCCAAACATTCTTGTGGGATTTACATGGACGTTATTCCTGTCGCCCGAGATTTCCGAATGATCGCCTGAAATAAGAGCAAAGAGCAGAGACGCATAAACGTGGCTTTTGTTCGTCTTTCCTATTGTGTTGCTTTCCTGTAGATGTGTGTCATGTAAAATATAATGTTCACGTGATCGCACGGCACTGACCACATAGCCTAAATAATCCCGATGCCAGCACGCTCCATATACTGCTCATGAAAAATTTAATAAATAAATAAATAAATATGGTCAATATAAAAAATGGAGAGTAAAAAATACGAACGCTCCTCCCGCTGTATTCGTCAGAGGCGAAAAGCATCATGGGAAATGCAGTCCAGCAGCGGTGCATTACCCAAAACTAGCTACTAACGTACGTTACAGATAGATGCTTGCGTAAGAAAAATACATAATATAATTATATCGTAATATAGTCAAATAAATAGTAGAATAATAATAGTGCTGACATGTCCTATCTTGCAAAATCTGTGTATTAAAATTAGTTCTGAATTTGAGGTAAGGTAAATTAAAGTGATCCTAAAACAACTCAGATTAGAGTCGGAATAAACTGAGAACAGTGTCTAAATCTAAACACAAGAGAAACTAAACTAGTCTACTTGTATTGACAGTAAATAAGGTCCAGCACCGGGTCAGAAGAGACAGATGCTGCTGTGATCTCACTGTAATGTTCGGCTAACGTTAGCAGCTAGCACACATACACAGATACACACACACACACACACACCCGGCTCCCTCTACAGCTGCTGTAAAACACATCATCACGCACTTCGCACATTCAACTGTGTAAACCCGCATTGACACAGGCTTCGGGTTGCCTTAATTTGGGGTTTGTCGGCACAGATCAGAGGGAAGATGATTAAACTTTTCTCGCTGAAACAGCAGAAGAAGGACGAGGAGTCTGCCGGGGGAACGCGAGCGGGAGTCGGCGGAAAGAAAGCGAGCGCGGCCCAGCTACGGATACAGAAGGGTACGAGAATAAAAACAGCACAAAACACTCGTTTATTTCACGCAGACACATTCATAGCGATGTAAACATTGTTTCCCCTCTACAGAAATATCATATCTACAGCAGTATAGTCATAAAAGCGATGTGAAGTGAAGGAAGAGAGTTAAGCTGCATTAGCCTCGGCGCTAATGTTTATGACTCTGTCTAATATCGTTTTGACAACTTGATGATGTTGAAATGTTTACATTCTTTAGACTCTTACATCTAAAGTCATGGATCTCAAGTCACATGAGATCTATTAAATAAAAAGACTAATGTGAGACAGTAGTTTAAATCAAACTCATAATATCGAGGCCTACATATTCAAACACTACTGTATGTTTCAAGTCTACGTGTTTGTTCACTTCACAGCAGATTCTGGACTGAAAGTATACGAACAGCTTTAGTTTGAATGTATATAATGACATTGAATCAACAATAGTTAAGAGAGCATCGATATAAGACCTGTAAAAGCTGTAAACTCTAGGTGGTCAGTGGTCCTGTTTGGACTCTGCTTTGTAGTTTGCATTGTAGTGAATCAGTCTGTCTATAGGTTGAACATGTTTAAGTATGTACAAGATCAGTTCCTAAACTAGACAATATGACTGGAAATGTTGCTGATAATAGATGTCAAGAAACATCGATTTCAGTTCCTCTTAAACAGATCCACATTAAACGTTATATGAAAACAGGGCTGGGTGATGTAGCAAAAATATCATTATTGATCAATGGCGATAATTTTCAATGATTTTAATTATGTTGCCAGTTTAAAGAGTATAATGAAAGAGGCATTGAGAAATCAGAGGGTTTATAAACTATATTTAAAGGGCAACTATTATGCTAAATTAAATTTGGAAATAAATGTGAACACATTCCAATCAAATCACTCCTCATGTAATCCCCATTAAACCAAAGAAGTTTCATTAGACATACCGTTTTGATTTTCTTATCATTGTGATGTCACATTGAAAAAGCCCAGCCTATGACAACTATGTCCCCACATTGCGGTGCCAAATGCATGCAGTGTAAAATAAAGTAGGGTTAGAATGTTATGACCCCAACATAACATTAAACACAGCTGTAGCAGCCGATCTAGTGTTAAGGGTTGCTTGATAATAATAGACAGGTGTTTAGGAGCCCAGTTGGAGACCCAGGGTTTAGGAATGCACAATGTGATTTGTCAAATTATGAATACCCAGGGTAATCTCTTAACCCCTGGATAAGTATGAGCTGTGTGAAACGTGAAACAAATAACATAGGATTTCGTTAACACAGTGTTTTGAATAACCAGGGGGGTAAACTATTTACTAAGGATTGACCGATATGGATTTTTCAGTGCCGATGCCGATTTTTGTTTCATCAGCCTTAGCCGATGACCGATACAGGCTGCCGATTTTCTTGAGCCGATATTTGGAGCCGATACTGCTTTTGCTCACTCAATTTACATCATTAAAGCAACACTATGTAGTTTCCATGTAAAAATGACTTACAGCTCCCCCATGTGGTTGAAAAGCTCAACAGTGCCTGGTATCAGACACTCTTCTGCAGGCAGGGGGAGGGGCGGGGCTGTGTGCTCTACCCTCCACCGCCACTTCCAGAGTGTGCTTGTAGCAGCTAGGAGGCTGCTCAGGTTGCAGCAACAGTACAGTTTGTCCAGTTAAAAGTTGTTCTATCACTGAAATAATTTTAGAGACATTATTTAAAGGTAAAAAAACTACATAGTGTTGCTTTAAAATGACACAATGATGATGCCAAATGTTACAAGTCTCAATTTAAAAAAAGTATCATTTATTGAACTTTAAAAAAAAACTATTTAACAAATAGTAAAAACAGGTGAGGGTGCTATGGAACCATCTTTCGATGTTGTCATGGAAAGGTTGGTTGTTTTTAGTCTAGGGATGCATAACGATTAATCTTGATTAATCTATAACAGAATAAAAGTTTTTATTTACATCATATATGTGTGTGAAATGTGTATAATAACTTCGTATAGATAAATGCACACACATGCATGTATATATATTTAAGAAATGTTTACATGTGGATATACATTTGTATATTTATGTATAATTTATATTATATACAAATACTTAATGTATTTAAATATATTTTTTTCTTAAAATTATACATGCATTTGTGCATATTTATAATTATTATAAATAATTAAAATAATTAAAATAATTATTATACACAGTTCACACACAAAAACTTTTATTCTGCTTTAGATTAATCACGATTAATCGTTATGCATCCCTATTTTAGTCACATGACCTGCAATCGCTTGCGGCTTCCAGCAATCTGTCTGTAAATAATGCCAGAAAAATCGGACGATGCCGATACACATAAAACTCCCAACTATCGGCCCAATATATCGGTTTATCACTACTATTTACAGTGTCAATAGCCCTTAATGTCTCTTTTGGTAAGGGTGTGAGGAGCTGTACCTTATTTGCATTTAAAGGTACAGACAAGAAACCAGTATGTTTTTGCTTCCATCCAAATGGGGAGATTGAACATGCTATAATGAGTGATCTGTGGGAGTATATTTCTGGTATATTTCTTGTAATAATGGGCATAATAGATGCCCTGTAAATATAGTTTTTTTAACCAAACATAATAATGGGATGTAATGTCATGTGTAATATGTAGGAAATAATTGATGACGGGACATTTAATTATTCGAAAATAATGCACACCCAAGGTAATAATGCGGCATGATGCTAAGCAAAGTTATTCAAAAGATCAATTATTCTGCTTATACCATGGTTACCACATACATTGCTAAGACGTAGCCTTCACTCTAAAAATGGCTGGGTTATTTTTGACCCATAATGGGTAAATATTGGACAGAACACGTGCTGGGTTAAAAATTACCCCATGCTGGGCCAAAAATAACCCAATGTTGGGTTGTTGTTATGCAACCATGGGGTATAATAACCCAGCAGTTGGGTTAAAATAAACCACCATTGGGTCAATTTTTAACCCAGCATGTGTTCTGTCCAATATTTACCCATTATGGGTCAAAAATAACCCAGCCATTTTTAGAGTGTTTGACAGGTGTGTGTTTATTGAAAAATAATGCATACCTGTGGAACATTTCTCAACCAATCAAAATAACGCATTCAACAGCCCTGTGGTATACATTTTTATAAACATAAATGTGTAATATATTTTTATAAATGGTTAGTTCCAGTCTTTGATTCTGATCGGTTTAAAGCTGTGTTTTAGTTGCCACTGCATGCAATGATTATGTATCACTGCGCAGCACTGTTAGCAACGTAAACATATTTGAAACCAATTTAAGACTTCTTAGACCTTTTTTATACCACCTGTAATTTAAAGGGGATAGTTCGGCCAAAAATGATATTAAACCCATGATTTACTCACCCCCAAGCTGGTCGAGATGCATACAGGTTCTTCTCATAAAATTAGCATATTGTGATAAAGTTCATTATTTTCCATAATGTAATGATAAGAATTAAACTTTCATATATTTTAGATTCATTGCACACCAACTGAAATATTTCAGGTCTTTTATTGTTTTAATACTGATGATTTTGGCATACAGCTCATGAAAACCCAAAATTCCTTTCTCAAAAAATTAGCATATCATAAAAAGGTTCTCTAAACGAGCTATTAACCTAATCATCTGAATCAACTAATTAACTCTAAACACCTGCAAAAGATTCCTGAGGCTTTTAAAACTTCCCAGCTTGGTTCATTACTCAAAACCAATCATGGGTAAGACTAGGGGTGGGCGATATGACCAAAATCTTCTATCACGATAGGATTAATTTTATATCATGATAACGATATGTATCACGGTAGAGTTTTTTATGTTTTAATAAGGTTTAAATCTTTAATACCATAGAAATGTTCATAATTCTCACAAAAAACATATACAAGCATAGAAAGAAGATAAAAACAAACAAAACTCAAGCTCTCTGAAGATACACAGTCAATAAGAATGATAATAAATAATTATGCATGTATGTATAGGCCTATATATATTTTTATTTAAGGTAGAAAAGTGATTTAATCAGGAGCAGTGAGAGATTTTTTTCTCAATGCTGTTTGATTAACACGAGTGACAGACAGGAGCAAAATTAGGTAACTTCCCCTTTAAGACCAAAGTCCGGATCCAATACACTGTTACACATGCGCTTTCTCTTTTAGCTGTTTACTTTCTCTTAAGACCTTACTGGTCGTGTTTATGATGATGCTTGCAAAGACGGGAATTTTGACGCATATGTGTATTTAAGGCCAATAAAGCGGGAAAAATGCTCACGAGCTTAATAAGCAGAGGTCGCGCGACTTGCGCGCTCCTCACAGACAGAAAGAGCAGCGATTGCGCGACTTGTCCGCTCCTGACACACAGAAAGAACGCACGCATACAGATCTGTTGTCTGTGTTTCAATGGCTTAAAATAACTTGTTTTAAAACTGCAGTGCTTAAATACGTGTACAAACGTTACGTTTTCGCGACCACACGCACAGGAGCGTGACGTGGGCACGTAACCTCGATAGAAACGATAGTCCAAAATCTCTACCGGTTGACAAATTTCTACCGGTTAATTTTGTCTACCGGTTTATCGCCCACCCCTAGGTAAGACTACTGACCTGACTGCTGTCCAGAAGGCCATCATTGGCACCCTCAAGCAAGAGGGTAAGACACAGAAAGAAATTTCTGCACGAATAGGCTGTTCCCAGAGTGCTGTATCAAGGCACCTCAGTGGGAAGTCTGTGGGAAGGAAAAAATGTGGCAAAAAACGCTGCACAACGTTCACTTAGTACGGGAGGAATGACTAACAAAAGAAAACAAATCTGCATGGGAACATTTTACCAGTGAGTTTTATTCCGTTGGGTATGAGAACACTTTTAGAAATAAATAAGTGTTTTGACATTAAATTATCAGCCAAAAAAAAACGCGTCACAGCACACCGACGTGAAATCTGTAGGAGGACAGACAATGACAGAACTTTCCGTGGACAGCCGCATAACCAGCATCATCGGCGCGATCTCTGAATACGCGCTCCCGGCGGAATGGATGATTTGCCAAGTCTTCCAATAATGCAAGATAAGCCACTGTGTCAAGCATTTGACAGAGCTTTCTTATATAGGGTTAGATACTAATTTCATAAATTAACTTCAACACTGATTTGCAGTTACTTTATTAACAGTAATCATTTTTAACACTTGGGGGTGGATAATAAATAGACAGAGTGTTCTTTTAACACTGGGGAAGGACGGTCCTGTGTAGTATCGCTATTCTACCACTAGATGCTCTGCGTACGCATACTCCGATGTGTGCGTATATCTACACACATTTCTACGTATAAGTGCAATTTGATAAATTCCACACTTTGCGTAAAACTGTTCCTACTCACACTTTACGCACACTTCTGTTCGTACGCACGCTTGATAAATGAGGCCCCAGGCATTTTGGCATTTCTTCTCCCCAGTCTTCCTCCAGACTCTGGCACCTTGATTTCCGAATGACATGCAAAATTTGCTTTCATCCGAAAAAAGTACTTTGGACCACTGAGCAATAGTCCAGTGCTGCTTCTCTGTAGCCCAGGTCAGGCGCTTCTGCCGGTGTTTCTGGTTCAAAAGTGGCTTGACCTGGGGAATGCGGCAGGAATTTTTTTTTTTGAGACAGGAATAATTTTGGGTTTTCATGAGCTGTATGCCAAAATCAACAGTATTAAACCATTAAAAGACCTGAAATATTTCAGTTGGTGTGCAATGAATCTAAAATATATGAAAGTTTAATTCTTATCATTACATTATGGAAAATAATGAACTTCATCACAATATGCTAATTTTTTTAGACGAACCTGTATGTCCATCATTTTTCAGATAAACACATTTTCAGATATTTTAGAAAATGTTTTAGATCTTTCAGTTAATCAAATGTAAAGTTACAGGGTCCACATCCTTCAAGTCCAAAAAATGTTCATCCATCCTTCACAAAATAAATCCAGGATGATAAACAAAGGTCTTCTGAGGGTAATCTGCGCAGTGTTGTTGTAGAAATATCCATACAGGGCTCCAGACTGCCGCCAAATGGTGGCATTTTGCCACCAAAATTTGACAGTGTGGCACTGAATTTTACATCCAGTCGCACACGTGCGACTAGTAAATTTGACCTTTTTTTACACGTTAAACGTGAGAGAGTTAAAACACGATACACTTGTCAAACACAATGTTAGCCTCAAGCATAAAGTATGCCGTGACATGCTAATAAATGAAAAGACATGTATGGTATATTTTTAATAATACCATACTTTTTAATAAAAAATGTCGGTGTACCTTATATGTTGCATTTTCAAAAGTGCACAATAAAATGTGACACTGGTTTGAAACGGTACATTGTAATTTCTGCATCTATCATCAAAGTATTTATTAGTAAGACAGTGGAAATTAGTAGAAATGTGAATATTTGGTTAGCATGTTGAATTACGGTGTGTGCCCCTAAATTTTCTGGTTGTGCCCCTAAAATATTCAGTTGGGGGCCACTGTGCTCCTACTGATAAAAGTTAGTCTGGAGCCCTGCCATATTCAAAACTTTATAAACGAAAATAACTACCTTCCGGTAGCGCCGCCATCTTAGACTCCTCTGTATTCAGTAGAGAGTATCAGCGTAGTGTACGCACTTTTCTTAGTGACGTATGACAAATTCGGAGGGCGGGGGCACAGAGCAGCAGACGAGTAACCTCCACAAGCTGGGTAAAACTCTCGTCTTGAATGCGGACGCGACTAAGATGGCGGCATTACCGAAAGCAGCTATTTTCGTTTATAAAGTTTTAAATGTGGATATTTCTACAACAAAACTGCGCGGATTACCCTCAAAAGTCCTTTGTTTATCATCCTGGAGCCGTTTGGATTTATTTTGTGAAGGATAGATGCACATTTTTTGGACTTGAAGGACGTGGACTCCATAACTTCACATTTTATTAACTGAAAGATCCAAGACATTTTCTAAAAAAGCTGAGAATGTGTTTGTCTGAAAAATGATGGACATATGCATCTCGGACGGCTTCGGGGTGAGTAAATCATGGGTTTAATATCATTTTTGGCCGAACTATCCCTTTAAGACCAAACCTGCAAGTGAAATACGCTATTACATCATACTCCACTATGATGTTAGTTTAAAAGTATAAGTTTAATGTGTTTAACCTGGAAATGCACCTAATATGTTTAGTTGAACCAACTTTTATTTTTAAATATTTCATATATTAGTATATACCTCTGTTTCATCACAATTAAAAAGCAAATACTGGCCATTCAGTGTTGATATTATTAATTCCCTTTGCTAACATGGATTAATTATACATTTTTGTTAGGTCTTGAGGATGATTAAAAATACAATGTTATCTGCACAAAAACAATTGCATGACTCCATGTTTACTGGTCATAATGTTTCTCAGTGGCAGCATATACCATGAGAACAGCAGAGGACCTAACACTGATCCCTGTGGGATTCTCCTTATGATTTGACATTTTATCATTAACACTGACTGACAACAATAAGACTTTAATCATGCTTTTAACAAATGTTGGCACAGCTCTCAGACGTGTCTGGGAGAATGTTGCAGAGATCTAACAGTACTGAAAGAAACACAAAATCTGGTAGGTTTTCTGAGGGCTCTTCTTAGTTTCAGCATGAATAAACATGTTATGTTTCTCTTTGTTTGTGTGTCAGACATCAACGAGCTGAACCTTCCTAAGACATGTGAGATAGTTTTCCCGGACCAGGATGACCTGCTCAACTTTAAACTCATCATCTCACCAGATGAGGTTAGACTTTTCACCTTATATTCATTGATGATTCTAGAATGGGTTTTCATTACACTTAAAAGTCTATATACACCCAATAAGGAAAATAAATTTACTTCCTCCTCAGGCCATCCAAGATGTAGGTAACATTTGTTTCTTTAGTAGGACCCTAAAGAAGATTTTTTTAGCTGACATTGTGGTGCTGAGTGATTTATACAATGCCCACAGGTGTCCAAAACACAGATTTAGGCAATACATTTATATATTGATGTCTTGTTAAGTCATAGCGTCATACAGTCGGACTTTGTGTGCAGGAAGGAAAGGAACGTGTTTTGCACCCTTAAAAGGCGCTGTGGGAAGGTGACAAAACACCCACACTCTTAAAACAGTTGTTTTAAAGGAGACATATCATGCTAAATCCACTTTCTTGGCTCTTAAATGCATTTTGTTGTATATTTGTAGTGTTTATAAGTACATAAAAGTTGAAATTAGTCTCTTCAGGTGCTTTGTTGATATCTTTATATTCTGTTTTGGTCATATTTTCCAACCGGTTCTGATTTTTCTATTATCTATTACGTTTTTTGAACAATTACGTCACAGTATTTGCAGCGGAACTGCTAAATAAGGACATCGACTTCCAGCCCAACACTACGAGCAATCCGCCATTTTATATTTCTCGCTGCGATATTGTAGTCCAAGCTCAAGGATGCAGAAGTTACGAGAGCGTAAGAAATGTACTCACATCTGTGGGTAAAGTCATTTTTGTGTGCCCGAGGCACTTTAAGGATAACTACTTCACCAATCTCCACCAGTATAAAGAAGGATTTGCCGATAGACTTCGTCTGATTGAGGAGTCAATTACTTCTTTCTTTGGAGACGACGAGCAGAGCACTTCGGTAAGCAGTTTATAACTTAAAGTAAAAAAGTAAAGTACACGGTGGTCATGGTTTAGCAGTGCTGTTTCTCACTCCGAAGGCTGCAGCCTGCGGAGATCGCTTTTGGGCATCAAGCCTGGTTTAAGTTAACTGAGCATCACATTTGCAAGTCATGAGCATATTACAACAACTTACGATTAACTAAGAATAATAGTAAACTTTATAATTGTTAATATTCTGAAATAAGACCGTCTTGATGACGTATGCAGCCTAGATATGCGACCTCCGGAGGGTGCAGCCTCACACCATTGCGATACCTTCATATGAAGACGTTGTTCTGCAGGTTCGTCGTCTTCATTTTCCTCTCAGTCCGTTTCCGACTCTGGCGCGAACATATAAGGCTGGGTGGACAAGTCTTCCGTTGTTGACATTTTGTGAATAACGAGTAAATAAAAAGTTTCTGTGCAGCTAGATAATCGTATCTCTGCTATAAAACTACAAAAATGGCCGAACGGGGTGGAGTTTAACCGAGTGTCACCTCTGCAACCTGGAGAGGGGGCAGGGTATGACGTGCATTTAAAAAGACAGTACCAAAACGAGTTGCTCTCAGATGCACATCAGAAAAGGGGTAGAAAGGGGGCCTGTGGGGCTATAATAATGAGGAATTCAGACCCAAGCATTGCAGTTTCGCTTTACATAGACCACAAATAGATGATTTATATGTAAAAAGGACAGATTTAAAAGCATGATATGTCTGCTTTAAAACGACACATTTTGTGTCTAGTAAAGGACAACACATTAAATGTCTATTATTGGAACAACATATCTTGTGTTGTCTCTTTTATTTATTTGATCACAAAATCAACACAAAATGACACATAATGTGTTAAATAGCATAACACAAAGAAAAGGTAAAGACAAGTGCAAGAAATGTGATCCAAACGACTATATTATGGAATATAACCGTCTATCAAGGCTGTTTTTCTAATATTTAAACTCTTTTCTTTTTTTCTTTTTGCAGGGATTCTACAAAGGAGGAAAGTTTGTGTTCAGTTTTAAGGTAAACCGCTGAGTAAAGACTAACATTTTACAATGTTGAATGCTTTGCTTGATTAATATAAAACAGTTAATATATAACTTTTACTTGATTGATATTTAATCATCATTAAACAGTAGATTCAAATAATTTTTTAAAATCTTTTAAAATACATTATTTTTTGTCTCTCCCCTCACTACACTGTAAAAACTTAAAACTTGAGTAAACTTAAAAAAAAGCAACTGGCTGCAAAGCTTTTGACATCAACCCTCCTTATAGAGGCTGTTTACACTTGGCATTAACATGCGTTTTCGTCGATCGGATCACAAGTGGACGACGTTAATGCCAGGTGTAAACGGTGTTCAAAACGTTTTGAGCTCGTCCACTTTCGACCACTTTCAACCACATCCAGAGGTAGTCGAAACCACTTTCGATCGGATCGCTTTGGAGTTGCGGAACGCATATGTGGTTGAATGCGTTCGAACAGCCACACGCGACCGCCTTCTGTCCGCCCATTTATCTAATCTGAGGTATTAAACACAAGTTTTACGTCTTTTTTTGACTTCTGGCGTAAACATACGGTGCTATTTTTAGCCTTTCATTGATACAACTAAAGCGGCTGATCTCCGTAGTTTCGTTTTGAAAGCTATGAAAGTTGCGCAATCCTATTTCATCAATTGCGCTGAAAATTCAGAGAAAGCTCCAACATATAAACGTACAAAACACTGTGCAGCATGTTTACTTGCTAAACAAGCAGTGGACTCCGACATAATATTAGTTTGCGTCCATATAAACTTATCATTACTCCCGCTCGGGTTTGAATGACAGCAGAGAGACTCGCCCACCATCTCACAGACCACCCCCTCACAGTATTCAGGACAGATGCGGTCGAAAGTGGACAAAAGAGACGGATTTAAATACCAGGTGTAAACGTAATGTGTCTCTCTCGTCCACTTGTGATCCGATCGATGAAAACGCATGTTAATGCCAAGTGTAAACAGCCTCATAAAGTCTGTTGAATGAAGAATAATAAGTTGAGGGAACTACCAGTCTGTTGGTCTGCCAATAATACCCAGTATAAGTCCACTTAACTCGGTGCTTATGTGGACTGATCTTAAATTGAAGAGTTTGGTTCTAAAACAAGATTTTTTATTTTTATTGTGCATTACAATTAATATCAATCAAACTACAGTTGGTTTGTTTTGATTAAAGCCCTCATAACAAAAAAAAGTACAGCCAAGTAGCATAATAAGACACAATAAAAACATTTACAAAGACAGTTGCAGTCATCAAAGATGACATATCATATCAGCTTGAAGAATCAGTATCTGGCATTGGTATCGGCCGATCACGAAGACAACAAATTGGTACTCAGTATCGCCTGAAAAAATTCTGATTGCAGCATCCCTACATTCAAGTAAACAGTAGTGTACTTGAAGCAAAAATAACATTGTAATACAGTAAGTCAGAAAATGCAAACTTCCATCAAGTACAGCATAAGAAGTGATGCACAGCTTTACATAATAGCTTATTGCTTTAATTCAGTGAGTTTCTATTCAGCCATTTCATGCTGTTATGTTTATAATAGTTCATAGTTCATATTTGTGATCTTATAGTCTATTTGAAAATATTATTTTGAACTGACTGTATTCGTCAGAAAAACACTAAATAACTTCTCAAGTAACTTTCCTTTACACACGCCGCAATCAAATGCGCTGCCACATCATGTTCTGAAAGTGCATGCAAATTAAATTTGTGGGCAGGCTGGTTTAAAAAAAGGAAATAATATACTTTATAATATAACTTTGCACATCGTTACACCACCACCAAGGATACAGTATTATCGCAACCTATATATCTTGCACATCCCCCTACCTTGATCACAAAACCAGTCATAAGTCACACTGTGTATTTGTAGCAATAGCCAACAATACATTGTATGGGTCAAAATTGAAGATTTTTTTAAAGCCAAAATCATTAGGATATTAAGTAAGATATTTTTCCATGAAAATATTTTGTAAATTTCCTACCATAAAAAACATGGACAATGTATTTATTACTTTAAACATACTTTAAAAGTGATTTTCTCAATGTTGAAAATGAGGGTAGGTTTGAGTAGGTATGGATAGGTTTCTGAAAACTGAGATAATGGCATTTTTGTAAAGGTATTTTGTTAGAGATCAAATTCAGAATGATGATCAAAACGAGTGCACAGAGTTTTTACTGTTTTTGGAAATGCATTAGTGTTTTATAAGTTGAGTAAGAGCGCCACCTGGTGAATAACTGTGGAAATATGGATTGCCGTAAAACTCGAAAACTTTTACGTGCATGAAACTCGAAAAAAAAAAACCTTTGCAGCCAGTTGATTCAGCTATTTCTTGTCTTTGCAAGTATAGTTTCCTATAGTTATTTGTCCCTAAGGTTATAGTTTTAAAATTGATGTCCAGATTTTTGTGTGCTTCTCAAATGCATAAAGTGCAAACTATACTGTAAATATAACACAAATAAGATTTAAGAGTTTTTTTTCATATATAAAATTTCACATTTTAACACAAAAAATTGAAATTTAATCTTGTTGTATTCCACTTATGATGAAAAAAGCCTCTTATCTATTCTGCATTTGATATCATTTAAAAGTAAGAACCAGGTACAATAAATTATCCTAGCGTATGATGTGGGAAAAATACCAATTTGGTATCATACTATATACCATTAAATTGTGCATACTCCTAATAATTCATTTAATTCAAAACCTGTGTGGAGAAACGCATGGATTGAGATTCTCCTCGTTGATGACGTCATTAAAGGGAAAGCCCAGCAGAGGTCTGTTTTATATCACACACCTGAGTTACGCATCAGGAGTGCGTTTGTACCCATTGTGTTTTCACACATTACTTTATTTTGCTTAATTCGCATTGTTTTCATGCTCTTTATGGTTTGTGTAGTGCAAGTTATAGACCGATAAAAGCCCATTGCGCTTTCTGTTGGGCTGAAGGTTATGATAAAAGATGAGGTTAAAAAGTGTCAATTCAATGGGGTATTTCATGCTTAAACTTCATATACACATTCCGGGGACACTGAAGACTTTTTTTTTACATTTTGCGCATTGGGGCACCTTTAACAAAATGTAAGTTGGGATTTTTTTTACAGTGTAGTTTTAATGTAATAAAACAATAAATGCCTCAAATTCATGCTGTCACAACATTGCTCATGTTTTAAACATGAGTTTTTCAGGTTGTGCATGTTCTGACTTAATACAAAGTTGCAACACATCTGTGGTAACAAAACCCTTTCTATTCAGATGACAGTTGACAGTCATTTACCTTCACACATTTCTACATTAACTTCATCATGTGCTTCAATGTACTTGCTCGCAATAACATTGATTTCAACCAGAATTTTCAGCATTTTCTAGAAACCAATGTCAGATGGCAATTTGTGTTTTTGGGCTGAACCAATACAAAATTTTGTCCAGGCCATGTCAATAAATGCTTCCATCTACATGAAGTCATTCTCAATATGCAATATGGCTACAGAGAAACACATTTAATGTTAATGTCACAAAAGCAGAATTTAAGTAGAATTTAAATTGGCAAGATAAAAAAAAGATAATAAACTTGTAACAGCTTAGCACCGACCTAGTAACACAAAAGTGTGCTGTTCAGTTTAGGCCGATTTCGCTCAAGCTTTCTTTCCTCGTTGTTTTGATTCCTTTTATTTATATTTAGATATAAATAAACCCAAATTGAATTGAATATGTTATTAATTGAACTAATTCAAGCATTGAAATGATAAAATGTGGCTTTAAATGTGGCTATATTGTTTGTTTTAAAATCTGTCCAAAGGCACATCACTGGTCTGCAGTCTCTCTTTTTACCTTATTTGCCATTTATAATGGATCATTCCTGGATGGTTATTTATTCATTTAGTATTTACATTCAAATGTACATTTATATTTGCAGTATATGGGTGAAAGTTCTGATAATTACAGTGTTTTATATTAGCATGACACATAATCATGTGAAATTGAGGTATGTCGTATTCCTTCTGCAAAGTTCTTTTTATGAACCTTTTTGATCCTTTTGCCCATATGATGTATGGGTGCTTACTAGTACAACATCATATTTTTATCAATATTTATATTGCAAAAATATCCAAGTCATTGTTTCGATGGATAACAAAATAATCATGGAACATTTAATTTGCAACCAGTCTAGGTTGTATAAATAAACTTTTTTTAACTTCTACTAATAACTGTTTAAAATAGTAAAAGTTTAAAATTGGTCTGATGTCACCTTTTGAAGTTTTGGTTTCGTTGCCATCAGTTGTGGAGGACTCACTATAGTGGACTACTGACCTCTGGTCTGACACACGTTAATAAACGTCTTAATGTTACTGTCAACTTTTTAACTTGAATCATATAGGAACTGAATTACTTTGATGAGTAATATTACATTTAATTGTTCTTTGAGGAACCTAAATGGTTCTTTTATGCTATGGCATTGCTGCAAATAACCTTTCATAGCACCTTTAGTTTTTAAAAGTGTATGAGAAATGTTAAAGGAATAGTTTGCCAAAAAAAAAAAAGTTTTTTTCATTATTCTGACCCTCGTGCCCTCGTATTGAATGGCTTAAGTTTGCAATGTATCGCGTTACACTGTCAGCGCTGCAGCTCCCCCTTGTGTTTTTAGAGAGATGTGCAATCATTGCGGTGATCTGAAATCATTGCGATGAGGTCAAACATTTACGGCAGTGGTTCTCAAACTGGGGGCTGCAAGATGGTGCCCCAGTTTTATGACATTTTATAAAATACATTAATTTATCATGAATTCTGTGTAATTAAACCTAAAAAAATAAGGCTACTGTTCAAAAGCGCTACTTTGTATAATTTAATGTTTCTTATTAAAATGTTGAGTTTTAGAACAGTTTTTTGTCATAAATTTTCTTTAGGAGGGCCGCGAAGGAATGCACGGTACACAAGGGGGGCCGCATGCTGAAAAAGTTTGAGAACCACTGATTTACGGGACGTGTTTGCTTTCAGGCTTGTCTGCCAATTTTTTTTTTTTTTTATATATTTTTTTCAGGCTTTTTATTTAGACAGTATAGTGGAGTGTAGACAGGAAAGTGTTGGGAAGAGATAGGGGAGCGGGATCGGCAAAGGACCTCAGAGACGGGAATCGAACTTGGGTCGCCGTGAGCACACTGGTGCTATGTGTCGGCGCACTAACCACAGGGCTATCGGCGCCGACGTCTGCCAATTTTATGGGTATTTTCTGGGACCAAAGTGGTGTGCGAATGAGGTTTGGGAAACCGCTTTAAAAATAATATGGAATTCAATAGATGTTTTTATTCTTTTACAGGTAGGACAGGGGTACCCTCACGACCCTCCAAAAGTCAAATGTGAAACAATGGTTTATCACCCCAACATTGACCTTGAAGGAAATGTCTGTCTAAATATTTTAAGGTATTGTGTGCAGCTGAAGTTTTTTTCTTTAAATTTAGCACACTTTAAAGCTCAGAGAGTGCTGTGAATAGAAAGCAACAGTGCCCAATTAAGTTTTGGTTAGTTGCACATCATAGATTCTGTTTTATTGTACAAAATGGGATTGTGCGATACTGTTATTTTCAGAGAAATATTGATAGGCCAACTTGTTTACATTAGTCTCATTACTGGAAACACATTCGTGCATGTTCTTTCTCTCTAAAATAAAAACCCTGAACAATAGCTGGGTTTTCATTACAGATTTGCGTAATTTTCTAAATGTCGACAAAAAACATTTTTCCAAATGACGACTTTCCATTAACCAATGTTATGCGACTAAAACATAATTTTGTTCTCTAGCAAAAAACATGCCGGTGGTTGTGTTCGGCCTTATATGGTGCCGCACAGACCGCCATGCGTATGACATTAAAATACTGCAAGAGCGGCTCGAAAGCATGCAGATCAGTCGACTCCTGAATCATGATTTTGATGTCATGCGCTTGCCGGTTCTTGTGTGCTGCATGAGGTTGACCACACCTCCTACGACTTCTCCTCCAATCAAAAAGACCGCACCTCATTTAAAAAATAATCATGTGACTTTTACGCGTGTCAAGTGACCTGTAAATGTGGAAAAAACTGTTTCCATTGCCGTTTGGCAATATATTCCTTCATCGAATTGCCTGAAAAACCACCTCACCTAATCGTGTTTTCATTGGCCGCATTTTTTATTCGCTACCTCAATTTGCGCAAATTGAAGGGTATGGAAACACAGCTAATGTCTTATGGTGTGGTAGAGGTGGAATAATTGACCCGGGTCCATTAAATGATTTGAAAATAATGCACACCTGTGATGTAACAGTCACCACCTCAGGTGTTTTCGAATAAATTAACGGACAATCGTCAATTATTCCGTAAATAATAGTATATATGGTAAGAAGTTGAAGAATTTCGAATCATTATGGGATAAAGAGAATTTTACTCTTTTTAGGTAGGTTTGGGTTCATCTTCTTTACATTGAAATGAGACTTTTTTATGTTTCAGAGAAGACTGGAAGCCAGTGTTGACTATAAACTCCATCATATATGGACTACAGTATCTGTTCCTTGTAAGTTTGGAGTTTTTATTGTTCTTTATTATTATGTTTGTCTTTAAAAACACGTCGGGGGAGAAAAGAGTATTTTTCTTGAATTAAACTGAACTAACATGAACCAAATGATGTGAATGTCAAGATCGTAGAATTATATTTTGTGTATAAAATTATATATTTTTTTGTTTATAGCGTTATATATTATAAATTAATATATTCTCAGGGTGAATTTACCATGTATCAAGGTACTTTTATCATTTTTACAACACAGTGTAAATATAACTTACATTTTACATTAAATTAAACATTATAAGAGCACTCATCTTGTAAACAGATTTGAAATGATCATATTCTGACGGTCACGTCACGTAGTTGACAAAGACAAGTGAGATCTCCTTAACTCCACGGTATCTCGAATATCAAATGGTTTGTGCTCAGGCAGGGTATTAAACCGTAATAGATCCTTAAATATATGCATGTGTCAATATTTTTTTCACTTTAAACGAGTCAATCTTTGAAAACTACTTTTGCCTGAAACATACATATCAAATATTAATTCAATTTGTGGAAATTTTAATCATTTTTATTCCAGTTTGTTTACATTAACCCATGTTTTTATCAGGAAAAAAAAGACTTTTGAACTACCATGTGATTCTTTTTATTATTAGACCCTGGGATGGGTCAAAGATTGGTAGCAACGTTGATTTTGATGCATTGTTATTTTTTGAACAAGGTCAGATTTTATAAAAAACTCACACTTGTGATCCTAAGGCCAAAATGACCCTTCCCAAAAACTGCTCTAAAAATATTATATATCAATATATTTTTTCCACTTTAAACAAGACAATCTTCTAAAACTACTTCTGCCTGAAACATACATATCAAATATTAATTACATTTGTGAAAAAATTAACCCTTTATATGGCAATAAATTAACATTAATTCGAACCACAGTGTTCGGCTGATGTCGTGAAACTTTTTGTGGGACATCGTAGCCCGGAAAGTGCCCTGTCCTGATTTCTCACTAGAGAGGCTGTGAGGGTTGATTTCATTTCTTTTTATCTGTATACTTGCATAAACAACATGAGCGAGAACTACAAGGAAGATTGATTTTGTTTCGGTTCTGGCCTCTCATCGTTTTTATTACTGAATTAGTTTATAACACAAAATGGGCCCTTCAAAGAAAGAAGAATTTGGATATGTTAAATATGCCCCCCCTGCCCCACTCAACACCGACCCCACCCCCTTACCACTCAGACACACCATTTTTCAACATCAAATGTTTATCTTTTCAATAGCAATGCGGCCTGCAGAAAACAGCAAAAATTGTGACATTTTTATGCATGCATAAAATGGTAAAAAGTAGCGCCACCTGGTGGACAAGTATAAATATCAAAACTTGAAGGCCAGTAGTTCAAAAAAATATCTTGACGTAAAGGTATGCATAAGTTTATGTTTAGATAAATTGGGGGTCAAAAATGGTAGTTATAATGGTTTTCAATGGGGCATTTTTGTCGGGTTTTGCATAGCGTAGCCATTTTAAGCTAATTTAAAAAACTGAAACCAAAATTCTAAAATTTATCGAATATTATTAACCTCTGGCAATTTGGGGAAATATTTTACCATCACAGTCAACATGCTTTCAAAATCAAGATGGCACAAAATGTCCCTAGGATCTCTTAAGGTAACAAATCCACTGCAGGCGCGGATTCCATGGTCATTACCTACCAAGATATGGCACGTGTTGTATTTTTTTAAGCAGTTTTTTAGGTGCCTTACCAATGTATTACATTTCTCTAATACATAAAATAAGTATGCTTGATCAGACCGTGTGTCTCAATCAGCTCCCTTGTTCAGTAGTCAGGGCACTGATCAGGGAGTCGGCCATTTTAAGGGCTGTCTCAATCGCAAAATCCGTTCAGTGCACTGGAACGTTCGTTCCCTAAAAATTCCCACAATGCAACGCAAAAACCAGTGAGCATCGATGTTCCCTATGTTCCCTAACCGGAAATCACGTGACCTTTTCTGACGCTCGCCACCCGAACATCACGTGATCCAACTCAATAAACTTTATGAAATGTTACAGAACTTTTATAAAGACAGACGTTTGTTTTAGTTGTAAATATAAACACACATTGCTACACAGTAAGGGACCACAATCTACTCAATATTTAAAATAATAATATTTATTTAAAATTGTAAATATATTTATTACATTTAAAATGTAATTATATGCCTCCAATTTTATGCACAGATATGTAAGAGAATAATGACAGCATTTTCCACAATGTACTGTTTTTTAAAATTAAGTCAGAGAGATGTTGGTTTTGCCGGTTGTTGATGAGTAACAGCTGTGAATAATCACAACGCGCTAAGCAGCCACGTGACAGAAAAATAAGTGAACATTGTCCCAATGTGAAGTGAGCTAGGGTCCTTACCAGTGCCCGAACCTGTGTACACGATATACTGATTCACGACCTCGGGAGCTAGGGAACGAATTGAGACACACGGAGAGTTCCTGTAGGGAGAAAAATATATTGAAGGTGGGTGAAGCACGGTTCTTCAGCCTTGATGTTAATGCATCGGCCTTCAACAAATCCTAACCCAAGGTACCGTCGGTGTGACCAGACCTTTATTCCTGGTAACAAATGTGACATAAACGATACAATGACACCCCATGTGAATGTAACCTGATGATGTCCTGCTAGGAGAGCCTGTGATACTTTGTTTCTGTATAGCTCAGTGGAAGTGTTAGCACAACAAAACAAGTCGAAACAAACACGCATAGCAATAAAAAAAGTAATGCACTGGAATATGCTTCATGCCAAATGCATAAATGTAAATGATCTGTGATGCTTACCTAAGAGTCTAATTTTATGAGTCATTTAAGTAAACAATAACACAGCTACATGCAAACGCATCTGACCAGAGTCGATACAAATACGCAATCCTTCAGGTTGGAGGCTTGGAGTCTACGATTCTTTAGGCAGTAAAAACACAAGATGCTATCAAATTAGCTAGGGGTTTTTAAAGAAATACTGTTGTATTTATTGTTCCCATCTGTGTCCCGATTTTAGGAGCCAAATCCCGAAGATCCTTTGAACAAAGAGGCGGCAGAAGTCCTGCAGACGAACCGGCGGCTTTTTGAACAGAACGTTCAGAGATCACTGAGAGGAGGCTACGTGGGTGCCACCTACTTTGAACGCTGTCTGAAATAGTCCCAAGTCTACTGGCCCTTACATCCCAGAATGCATTTATTGTTTACATGCGCTGAGAAATACTGACTGACACACTGACCGAAGAGAAGCAGGGGGAGGGGTTTCTCATGGGGACAGACTCAGCGCCATGTGGGTTATAATGGAGTAGGCTTTGAAAGGCTGGTCAGTGATTGTTGCTCAGAGAATTCAGTCGTATTTGCCACTATGCTGGTACCCACTGTTGTTTTTTTGTTTTGTTTGTTTTTTTCGTCGTTTTTTTTTTTGCCGGGCTTCACATGCTAACTTATCCTCCCACTTACAGACATGAACCGAGAGAGTCATATTCAGATCATTTACACTTCTCTTGTATTCCATTATGAAGGCATGAGGACTGGTTTTGTTTGGGCTACAGTAACGGGAAACCTGCCTTGCATTGCACATATTCAGCTGCGTTAAATAGTCACTAATTTAGGTTTTTGGAGAAAAAAAAACTTGTATAGTATCGCATTTGACCAATTCAGAAAACGCTGACCGATTGACACGACAGACTTACGGACTGCCTCAATTCAGATTGATGGGATTCGTATGCAAATGAGCGGTTGTGAAGTTGGGAGACCTTGATATGTTTTACCAGTTTTCATGGTTGGGATTGGGTGGGATTTTCATGAAGAGGGATGGCGCGGGGTTAGGAATGGTTGCATAAAATGTTACAGTTCTGTTGTGTATATTGAAATCCCAGCTGTTCACAATGACTGCAATATGAATTGTTAAATAAAATATTGACTTAAATGCCTGCATTTTAAGATTAGTGTAAACGACGAAAGCAGATGTGTTTAAAATCAATAAAATGTTTTATCTGACTTAATCAGTTCAAGAACATTTCGCTACATCAAACCTATTGTATTAAGAAAATTGAAGCCAGGTATTATCTGAAATTGGTAGTTATTTATGGCCATTTGTCTATGAAAACTTTGCTTTCAGGTGTTGCTGAACTTTCACAGAATCACATTTTCCCCCAAGAACCATTATCGTAACCCAAATAATTACCACAATTTTAAGACTGAACCTAGGTTTTAACTAAATTAATCATTCAAACACCAGCCTCAAAGCACTAGTTGGTAACACTTTGCGTTAACGTTGTTTTGTTGACATGCATAAGCTAACATAAACTACCATTAAACAATACTTCTACAGCATTTATTAATCTTTGTTTATGTTCATTTAAATCAAAAGTTGTAACTGTTAAGATTAGTTAAAGGGATAGTTCACAAAAAAGAAAATTCAATTAATCATTCTTATGTTGTTGCCTTATTTTTTGTTTTGTTCTGATGAACACAAAGGAATATATTATTTTGAGGAATGTTTGTAACCAAACTATTCATGAGCCCCATTCACTTCCATAGTATTCTTTTTTGTACTATGGAAGTGAATGGGTCTCGTGATCGGTTTAGGTTTGTAACAACATGAGAGTGAGAAAATTGACAGAATTTTCAATTTTGGGTAAACTATTCCTTTAATGCCCAATGAACTAACATGAACAAATGTATTAGCATTAACAAAAATTTATAAATGCTGAAAACATAAACTGATCATTGATGGTTCATATTAGCTAATGCATTTACTAATGTTAGCAAATACAACCTTATTGTAAAGGTTTACCAAAAATGCTGTCACTCTGTGGAGTTTGTATACGTATAATTTGAGAAGATAAATGAGTAGATGTTTGTAGTATCACTCGGTTTTGCTGTCTTGTAATAAATAACATATATGCAAAAAATAGCCTGTGACATTTCTCATTCAAAACATGGTTTGTGCCAATTCAGTTATATAAAAATATTTTGGGGGTAAAGGTGACTGAAAAATGTCTAATAACAAATTATTTAAAGGTTATGAGCTTTCTGCAATTTTTTAAATAATATGTACTCAATCTTAAACTGAGAAATATAAAAAAATCAGTGTGTGACATTAATTTTACAATTAAAAACATAATGTGGCTTCATCGTAAAACATTATTGAATAATAAAAGTTTAAGAGCAGTCCTAGGACATAAACTAATCACCAAATTACAAATCCATCCAGGTTGGATATGAAGTATCAAACAAACTTGTATCTGAACCAAGTTGTACATCAGTCGACTGTGTACATTCTGATTTCTTGAACGACTATAAGATGTGACTGTGTTTCAATTACTGGCCTTCATCAAACAAAAACCATAGATATGGGTTAAGAATTGTCCAACACATTAAAGATGGGAGAATAGCGATAATATATTAACTATGCACAAGAAATGTGCTTGGGAGACATTAAATTATCGTGACTGGAAGTCCTGAAGCTATATCATGCAAAATCAAGCACATGCAAGCTAAATGTAATAATGAAAGTAAAAGCATTTCAGCACATAAAGTGTCTTACAGGATTGGGAGTAAACATGCGGTCACAAGAAAGCCTCTTGTTATATTTGAAAAATGATCAGAAAAGACAGCATAAAGATTAGACTGCGGAGCAATGGAAAAGCTCCAGATCTAATTCCACACTTGATGGGGTCAGGTCAGAGTTGAATCAGCAACATTATGCAGCAATAAAATGATGTCAGCAATGACCAGGTTATCCAGAGGTTCAATACAAGATCTCGACCAAACATAATGCAACACTACTTTATTGTTTCTGGCTTTAAATAAAGTAATTTATCAGCTCTTATTTGTCATCTGTGATTATTTCTGTTCTTATGATTTTGAGTCATGTAATATTATAGGCCTAATATAAGCCTCAAAACCTATTACACTTACATCAGTTCTAGTTATTTTCTAAATTTTAAACTCGTGTTTTGAATATGAATGGCCACAAATTTGCCACGGTCGCTGTGGTGATGATGCGCGCTCGCGCGGGGTGGGAGGAGACTCTTACGTCAGCGCGTGATATCATTCCGCAGGCGGGAGTTCCGCGCGGCCTTTTCCTCGCGACATCGGCAGATGAGAAGAAGCGCGTAACTGCGCGTGAAGTTAGTTGGAATTCGTCAGGATAATCTTTATTATCACGCGTGGACGTGTTTTTGTCTCGGAACGGCTGACTCTCTACATTCCTGCTTTCTCTTCCACGTCACTGCAGAAATCTCGTCGCGTTTGCGCGCGTCAGAATGGAGCTCATCACAATCCTCGAGAAAACCGTCTCCCCAGGTACACGACACTTAATTGTCACCCTTGTGTCATATATTCGTGCGTTTGATAGTGAAGTTACTTTTTTCCGTGGGTATGGCTCTGTATGTCTTGTGTTTGTGCGCGCTCTCGCTCGCGTGTGCTTGTATGTGTGTTAGCGGGCGGCTAACGCAGTGAAGGCCACGCGCGTTTCCCATACACACACATGTTGCGTGACCACAGCTTGTAAAATGCACAAATACACACTTTTATTCATCTGATGTAGTCATTGGGACCGAACACATACACTGTCATGTCATGTGTATGTTTGGGGTGTGTGTGTTAGGGTGTGAGTGGGTGAATTTGTGTGTTTGCCGGCCTGTACAGTGACTGTCGCTCGTTTTACTTGCATCACACATATAAGTTAACTTATAAAATAGTTCGTTAATCCGTAAGAGTTTTCTATTAAACGTGTTTTAGCACAAACAATATTATCATCTGGTTTATCGCGACATCGCAAGTAAGTGTTTATAAAGGTAACAGCCGGTTAGCATGTCAGTCAGGAAGTGGCTAGCCGTTAGCATGCTTAGCAGTCAGTCTGATCTCTTCTTCAGGATAATTTGAATCAATCTCATCTACACTCTTTGCTGCTTTCGGCTGTTATATATATGTGAAAATAAATGGCACTGATGGGAAGAGTGTGCGTTTGTTTATTAGTAATGTGAATTATGTTAGTCATCTGTAATATTAGTGATGCTTAAAGATGAATGTGATGATGTTGACCCGCAGTGGTCGCTTGTATTTGGCGGGAGAATTATGCACTCGTGAACATATTACAGTATATAACGATGATTTTTGCGATTTTATTTCAGATCGAAATGAACTGGAGGCGGCGCAGAAGTTTCTGGAGCAGGCGGCCATCGAGAACCTGGTAAGATCCGCTGTTGTCTCATTGCTGCTGTTTGTGTCTTTAAATCTGTCTACTTAACAGGCAGATGACGAAAGCAACGCAATGCATGGTGGGAATTTAGGACACAGTGTAGTATTGAAGTTAAAGTTTTCTGCTGAAAACGAATTAAAAAGTAAATGCTTAACCCATTCAGACCCTGCGTCCACTGAAATGGACATCACATCTTTTGTGGTTCAATCCAATAAAAATGCTGATCAACCAATCAAAATAAGGCACACTGATTAAAACACTTAAAAAATCAGGTCTGCAAGGGTTAATGTGTCATAACCACAGAGCAAGAGAGGCATCTAAGATATTTCAGACATATCTTAGTTATACTGTTAATACCTCATATTACCGTTCATGGTCACAGTTGTCTTTGACAATTGCTCTTTACATTTATACTGTTATAACATGGGAAAGTCTGTTATAGCGGCGTTTCCTGTCAGTTACTATACCTGCTCGCATATGTCTTGTCAAATAGCTGTTTGCATAACATCTCTTTTTTTTGTAATGCTTGAAACCCCTGGAATTTAGTAAATGCTGTGCACTAATGCACTGAAGTGTGTCTCCGAAAATATGCCGCCCACTACCTGGAAAACACTGCACAATGATGTAATGTTCATGTGTGTATATATAGAAAATAGATTTGTCAGGTTATGATTGTTTTACTTGCAAATAATGAGCAACTTTCGGGAGCGACTACCAATAGGAGTAAAGTCGTGGAGTTCATCGGTTAACAAGTAAAGGTCTCTGCAGAACAAAAAAAGGGCGTTCCTCAGTTAATAGATGTTTTCATATGGGATGGGTGTTTTTTAGCCATCCTTTTAAAAAAGAAAGGAAGATCCAAGAGGCCATGTATTATCCTTTATTATACCACGGGGCTGTTGAACGCTCCATTTTGATTGGCTGAGAAATATTCCATAAGTGTTGATAATTTTTCTGTAAAACGCACACCTAACCTGTTAAATGTCCTAAAATAACCACCAAACAAAATGTTGGTGGAATAATTGACTCTGGTCCTTTGAATTATTCCTTACAACTTTTGCCATTTTTGTTAACTCTTTCATGTCATGATCATGAGAATATAAGATAATTCATGCTTGTATGCACACAGTTCAACTCGGTTACTGACTAATGTCCCGTTCAGACCACCACAGACGTTTTTGCTGTGTGTCGCCCATATTTTTCAATAAGGTCATTAGAGGCTTTCCCAATTCTGTTTTTCATAAACAATTATAGTCCACTGAGATGTATGACATGATGAGAGTTTGTTAGGCGCGCAGGAGTTTAAAACCAGCGGGTGTGGTGTTTTCGCTCCCTGGCACGCAGGAAATTTCATAGCACCTTTGCTGTAATGTCGCGAGTTTTAGGAAGGTTGCGGTCGTGACAGTGTTGAGTAAATCAGCTTATTTTTTTGCCCACCAATCAAGTGCCTTATAAATGAGTAAAAAACTATTGCCCCCCGAAACTATCGGTTATCAGCGATCTCGCAGGCTGATGAAAAGACGATCTCACAATGGGGCAAACACTAGTTTATGTTTAACAGCTTAAGATTTTAAGTTACTCCTCTTAAAGGGTAGCCTAGATATCTAGACGCACCCTAGAGGCCGCAAAATATATTCGCCACCATTAAGAGCTCCAAAAACCAAAATTGTGTCAGGCCAGTCACATCGTGTATAGCATATGCGGGGCGGGCTTAACATAATGACGACAGCGTTGCGACTTGAAAACAAAGAATGGCTGCTGCTGGCAAACAGCTGTCTTTTGAATCGCTTTGGCTGCGACTCTGGAGGACTTTGTTTTTCTTTGAAAAAAGAGCAAAGAACCTTACTGAAGTCCTTTTTAAGCAATGAAGATGTGCTTGGAGTTTTGTCGACTGGTAGCGCTATCCTATTGCATGCAGATGCATTTTGAGGGACAACCTTTTATCCCGCCCCACGGATTGAGCCGTCTGTGTGACGAGTTGCCAGACCTTACATCTTGATGTGTAGGTCTGGCTATCCAGGCTACTTAAAGGGTCTAAAATAAGGAAAGGAGATTGTTTTATGACTTTACCTTTAAGTCCAGCACTTTATTATAACTGAAAGTCCTGTGTAGCAAACTTTTACTTGAGTGCAATAAATGTATTTGTTGAAAAATCGCTTCACATTTGAGCAAGAATCATATAGCCCTTGTCGCTGGTGATGTGCATGGAGCTTTAAGCATCAGCTGTTTTGTATAAGGGTACAGCTTTTCTGCATGTGAGTAATGCCGTTTACACGGTCAGGTCAAGCAGTGGCTGATTTAAATGCCAGTCAAATTATTTGCCGTGTTAGACACAGGAAACCCTATAGTCCTGTAAACAGATGCTTGCTTCTGATCATCTGCTGTGTTGGTTTGTATTCTTCATTAGTATGACATCAGTTTTCGTTGTTTTTCACAGCCAACGTTCCTGGTGGAGCTCTCTAAGGTGTTGGCCAATCCCGGAAACACGCAGGTGGCGCGCATGGCTGCCGGTCTGCAGGTGAAGAACTCTCTGACGTCAAAGGATCCGGATGTAAAGACGCAGCACCAGCAGAGATGGCTGGCCATTGACGTCAGCGCCCGCAGAGAGATCAAGAACTTTGTAAGGAGGTTTTTGTATTTAGTTTTACATTGCTTGATATGTTTATTTTAACATATTTGGATTCTTTTGAAGATTTCAAGATTGGTTATTGCAATCTCTTCCAAGTCCTTATGTTCTCATATGTAGTGTAGATGTGAGCTCACCTCTGCTTTCTCTCTGGTACAGGTCCTGCAGACCCTCGGCACAGAGACGTACCGGCCGAGCTCGGCCTCTCAGTGTGTTGCGTGTATAGCGTGTGCCGAGATCCCCGTCAATCAGTGGCCAGAGCTCATACCTCAGCTAGTGGCCAATGTGACCGACCCCAGCAGCACAGAGCACATGAAGGAGTCAACGCTGGAGGCCATCGGATATATCTGTCAGGATATCGTGAGTCCTCAGCTAACGATTAATTTATGTAGCCTGAACACCTGTCCTGTAACGTTAAGACTTTATATTCTTCTTAAACTGTTTGTCAGGATCCCGAGCATCTGCAGGACAATGCTAACCAGATCTTGACGGCCATCATCCAGGGCATGAGAAAGGAGGAGTCCAGCAACAACGTCAAACTCGCCGCTACTAATGCGTTGCTCAACTCGCTGGAGTTCACCAAAGCCAACTTTGACAAAGAGGTATGTCTTAAATCCCTGTTTGTTTGTTTGAGATCTGGTTTAGTTACGCAGATTGTAGCAATCGGTTAAGTTTCGAATTAAGATGTCAAGTGACAGCATGTTTCTATAAAAAATTTTGTTTAGCTGAAGAAAGGAAGTCATACTTGTGTAATGAGTAAATGTGTATAATCCTTTAATGTAGATATTGGTTAACCCCATGTTCATTTTGTGATTCACATTTTGGTATGGTAAATTACCAGGATTACTGAATGAGGGAGCTAGTTACCTGTCTGTCTTGTCTCATGAACTTACTAGACTTGACACTTGGCAAAAAAATTATCTTACTTGTTGAAGAAAAAGTCATTGGAGATATTAGGTCAGTATGTCAATGGTTCGTGACCGTTGAACTGGATAATGACAGAAACTTAACATTTTAACCTTATCCTTTTGTTCATTTTTTTCAGTTTATTTTAATATCTAACATCTTTTCTGTGGAAATCATCTGCCATATAACTAGTTAGGATTCTGTGCTTTATGTAATCTAATAATACTGTTATATTTAATAAATCGTATGTCTACTGTACTTTTACTTTTCATGAATATCAGCTGACGTCACTCACATCGCAAACTTGTCTTCCGCCATTTTGAGTACCTGAAGTGGTCACAAAAGAACTAGAAGCTATGCCTTCAATATGTTGTGAGCATCAAAATCGCTATTTTTACAACACTAAGGCTCGACACAACATGATATTTAGCTCGAAGTATCGCCTGTGTCTCTACACGTGAACTGGAGCATTGAGAACATTGTTTGTGTACACGGAGTTTACTAAAAGAAGGTTTTGAACAACTGACTTTGGTTGTTTTGGTGTCCGCTCGCCGCCATCTTGCCAGTCAAAATGTATCGATCTCCGAATGTGACGTAAGGAGGGAGGAGAGTAAAGATGGATAGCTCCTAAAGCATAGTTTCATATAAATGCACGGATAATTCATTGGGTTTTTTTTTTAAAAACGCATCAGGGATCGAGGAGGCATCACACCCTAACAAAAAAAATTTCTAAGAGCGTTTCTTTTTATGACAGTTGAGGTGCGAAATGTCTTTTGCGAAATGCCATTTCCCGTATCCGTTAGAATCATAGGTGCTGTTTACACTTGGTATTAAGATGAGTTATCGAGTTTATATGGGCGCGAACTAATATTATGTTGGAGTACGCTGCTTGTGTAGCAGTTAAATATGCTGCACAGTGTTTTGTACATGTAATTCTTTCTCTGAATTTTTAGCGCAATTGATGAAATAAGATCGCACAACTTTCACACGCTTTCAAAATGAAACTACGGAGATCACCCGCTTTAGTTTTATCAATGAAAGGCTAAAAATAGCGCTGTTCACCGTGTGTTCGCGCCATAAGTCAGTAAAGACGTAAAACTTGTGTTCAGTACCTCAGATTACATAAATGGGTGGAGAGAAGGCGGTCGCGTGTGGCTGATCGAACACATTCAACCACATGTGCGTTTACACTACAAAAGCAATCCTATCGAAAGTGGTTTCGACTACCTCTGAATGTGGTTGAAAGTGGTCGAAAGTGGACGAGCTCAAAACGTTTTGAACACCGTTTACACCTGGTATTAACGTCGTCCACTTGTGATTCGATCGATGAAAACGCATGTTAATGCCAAGTGTAAACAGCCTCATAGACTGTAAAAGATAAGAAATACGTAAATCGTAGCAAGATAGCCAATGCTTGTCAGTAGCCTACTGGTACTCGGTAGGTACTCAAGATGGCGGCAGGCAACTGGAATGATGTAAAAGGTCTCGTGACTGATATTCATGAATGGCTAAATTGGGGTGAACTATCAGCTCTGGCATCTATCACTGCTTTTATATGAATGCATCACTTTATTTTATAGATAATGAACTAACCAATGTGTCAATAAGTTGCATTATTTGCAATACGTCTTTTAATGATTATTAAGTCTTAATAAATGCAGAGCAAAGCTCTTTCACGGCCTCCGTTATGCATTTTAATCTCCAATTGAGTCACTGAGCAATAAATTGATGATTTTGTAAAAATTTGGTCAGCTCATCACTGTGCTGACAACAAAACTGCATCGTAAGGCCAGTAATGGCATAAGGCCACAACTGCACTTACAAATTATAATCCACTGAGTGCAAGGATTGATCTTGTTTTTTGTGAAAAAACATAACAGAGAAATTTGTCAAGGGCCTGAGGCGGCCGCCTCAAATCTATGCAGGAAAAACACTGAACGCCTTTGTGAAAAAAAACTTTCAGTTTTGATTTTATGGTGGGCTGCAAAAAATAAGTGAATGAAACACTGAGTTTTCATTTCCTGTCAAAGTCCAATTACACATGCAGACCACTAGAAGGCAGTGTCCACAGGCAGGCTACTAGTGTAACGTACATTATCAAGGAAAAGCGGAAGAAACAGCAGCTTGAGTTGTTAAATCTCTCTCCTTAACTTGGTCCCTTTTTGCTGTGACAAGTCGAAATGCATTGGATTTTTTTATCTAAGGGAGCTGAGCAGACCAATCACAGCACTTGCATTTTGTTGAGACACTTCACATGATGCTTTGCTTTGGTACTTTTTAACATTTATTATAAAATCCTATCATCTGTATTTAGATTTTGCATAGTTTCTTATTTGGGCTCAAAAGACTATTTGAGAAATAAACTATTTCATAAAATGTGGTCCGTTGAAACGGTTTGAACTCGGTTGCGCAGTTTCTAAGAGCATTATGAAAGAGTTGACATGACTTTAAATCTTGTCCTCTCTCTCTTCCTGTAGACAGAAAGACACTTCATCATGCAGGTCGTTTGTGAAGCTACTCAGTGTCCAGACACCAGGGTAAGTTTCTTTTGTTACTGTCAGTTGTTCATCTGAGTTACTTTATCCATTGTTAACGTGTCACGATGTGTAACGCTGCTGTTTTTTGATCCGTAGGTGAGAGTGGCTGCGCTGCAGAACCTGGTGAAGATCATGTCCTTGTATTACCAGTATATGGAGACATACATGGGCCCTGCACTATTCGCTGTGAGTTTGTTGTTCTACCCCTGAGCTGATTTTAGACTGTAAGATTGTGATGATCTTAACTCCTCTTTCTGTGCAGATCACAATAGAGGCCATGAAGAGTGACATTGATGAAGTGGCCTTACAGGGAATTGAGTTCTGGTCCAACGTCTGTGATGAAGAGATGGATCTGGCTATTGAAGCTACTGAGGTAATACTCAACACACTCGAACATCTCTATTATTTAATTATAACACAAATAGAAAATTAATGTATCATTTCTGTGTTTGCGATCCGTGTGTCTTTAGGCATCTGAACAGGGACGTCCTCCAGAGCACACAAGCAAGTTTTATGCTAAAGGAGCTCTGCAGTACCTGGTGCCCATCCTCACACAAACACTCACCAAACAGGTAATCCACACCTTTACCTCCTTCAGTCAGATTTCATCCTTTTGATGTTTATGGAGCCCAATTCTTCCTCACTGATATTCTTATCATTTGAAGTATCCGTAATTAACCCAGATGTAGGGAGCTCATTATATGACCTTTGGTTTTAAACTTGGCAGTCATGTTATTTTCAGGCAGAAACATTGTTGAGAGTCGTCAGACCAGGTGATGCCAAAGTCTCTTTAGGGAAGTCGTGCCGCTAAGCGGCCATGTTTGCATCGCCTCAGACTGATTTGACTTTGGTTCACTTAATAGAAGCAGGACGTCGCCAGTGTGTCCTTTTTTGAGGATGTCGTTGTCACAGTCCCCTATTCATAGTAATAGGAGTGCTCAAACTTGTTATCTCATATCTTTGCCTATGCTTACCGTAGCCTCAGTTTCTTCTTGTCAGCTGATCTGGAGATTTTGTAGGGCAAGGTGAAATGAAACACTGTTGTGTGCCAAAATCCTAAGAGATCAGCATTTGGGACCATTCCTCAATGTAAATGGCCTTTTACATTTGCATTTAGCAGATGCTTTTATCCAAAGTGACTTGCAAAAGAGATTTATAAAAGTTTTCCTAATCTTATTGTGTAAAAAAAATCAGCGAACAGATGTAAACTACAGTTTTGTTGGCACATAACACATTTTTGCTTTTATGAAAGTGAGGTTGTAATGCTCAGGATTGCTTTGTTTAAGGTCCCAGGCGTGCTCCAATGCTGATATTGTAGCTGAAACTTAGCCACTGCCTTAAATATAATGGACTGCATGCCCCTCCCCAGATGCTTTTGTTTCACTTCCTTTTCACAAACAGTGTCTCTAAAAGCATAACGATTGAGACGTGCATGCTAAAAAGAATACAGATATTTTCTGGATGTTTGCATTTTTTTTTTTTTTTTCGAAGGATGAGAATGACGATGATGATGACTGGAACCCGTGTAAAGCTGCAGGTGTCTGTCTAATGCTCTTGGCCACTTGCTGCGAAGACGATGTCGTGCCTCACGTGTTGCCCTTCATCAAAGATCACATCAAACATCCAGATTGGCGCTACCGCGACGCCTCCGTCATGGCGTTCGGCTCGATCCTAGAGGGCCCTGAACTCAACCAGCTCAAACCTCTTGTCATTCAGGTGACCGTTTAACGTTGTCTTCATGTCGTGTTGGCACAGTCCGAATGTTTATTTTAAAACTCAATCTGTATGTGTGACAGGCCATGCCCACCCTTATTGAGCTTATGAAGGACCCCAGTGTGGTGGTGAGGGATACGACGGCCTGGACGTTAGGACGCATCTGTGATCTTCTGCCCGAGGCAGCCATCAATGAGATCTATCTGGCCCCTCTGCTCCAGTGCCTGATTGAAGGTCTGGGGGCCGAACCTCGCGTGGCCTCCAACGTCTGCTGGGTATATTGAAGTTGTTTAATTATATTGATGTGAGATTACACCTGTCATGAATGTTTTGTGTGTCTGATATGAGAAAAGCGTGAAGGGTACGCGTTTCATTTTGAGACCAGTGTATGGTCTGCGTCCATACTGTGATTTTGATTTAAATGGATGAGCTGCCTTTCAGGACTTACAGGACCGTGACCGCTGCTGGTGTGGTGCTGTACAGTGAATCTCATGGATGTGTGCTCATTTTAGGCTTTCTCCAGTTTGGCTGAAGCTGCATATGAAGCCACGGATGCTGCTGATGATCAGGAGGAACCCAGCACTTACTGTCTGTCCTCATCTTTTGAGCTGATCGTCCAGAAACTTTTAGAGACCACAGACAGGTAATCATGACTAAACGTTAGTAGGAAGTTATCATAGGTTCATATTATTCTGCATTAATGACACGAAAAGAAAAAGAAGAATGGATACAGAGTAACTAACTTTAACATGAAAGTTCAGGGTTTCCAGCAGCACTTTGCAGTTCGGGCGGCCCGCCTAAGCTGGGAAACCCTACCGCCTTAACTAGGTCATCCAAGCAAAAAAATTGGCTTCACAAAAGGCCGTCAAGTGCATTTTGGAGAATACCGCGAACGCTTTTCAAACCGGCGAGCGTGCACACGCGCCACACAGCCGAAAAGAAAGATCTGGTCCGGACGTCACTGTCTGGAGGATAGCCAGGTAATAAAACACGTGTCCGTGAGAACTATAAGTGACGTAATGTTTTGGGTTTATTTAAGCCTGTTATTGTATTAGTCTTATAGATCTTGCAAATTTAAAGTAAGTTAGCAGGTGATTTTGTTGTTTGAGCAACCTGCTAGGGTTTCATGTGCCTGTCGATTTTTTTGCACAGCCCTAATTATACCACTGGTCTGTTGAATGCTGTATTCCGATTGGCTGAGAAATGTTTCGTGGGTATGCATTCATTTCTGATAACTGCACACCTAACTTGTCAAATGTCTTAAAAATATCGACTGTTGTCTTAAGACAGGGAAATCTAAATAAAGTTTTCTTCTCCTTGCATCCAAAAACACATTTCTTTTGTCGAACTATGTGGCTAAAACAAAGTTGTCGCGTGCTGTGCAGTGATACCGGTGACTTCTACTCGACGGAGCAATGCTAATGCACGTTCTCGCGCTCACTTGACATGCAGGGCCAGAGTGCATTTCTGGTGGTAAAGGCCCATAAAAGGAATATGGGGTCAATCAGTCGTAACGGTTACCCCCCCCATTAGAAAAAAACTTTCCGAAACTTGTAGGAAAAAGGAGGCGTGAGTTTGGCTCAGAAATACTTCTTTTTTGACACTTTGCTTATGTTTAGCATGAGGACTACAACTCTTAAACTGTGTTAATAAGTCATAATGCATGAAATAGCATTAAACCTCCCCTTTAAAAAAATGGATTAATCCTTTAAGTCTAAAGCCAACACAATGTAGGGTTGGGTATCTAGAACTGGTTCCACAAAACCAAACCGGGGAATCGGTGTGATGCACACATTCTGATTCTGTTTATCAATTTCTGACTTTCTCAGTCATTCTTGCACAGTGAACAGCAGTGAGCGTTACATTGCATTATTTTGGAAACACACTGTCTGGTGTCTGGCCGTTAGATGACCGTTACATCATTGTTTTTAGGCCAGATGGACATCAGAATAATTTGCGGAGTGCGGCGTATGAAGCTTTGATGGAGATCGTGAAAAACAGCGCGAAGGATTGTTACCCGGCAGTGCAGAAGACGACTCTGGTCATCATGGAGCGATTGCAGCAGGTCCTGCAGATGGAGGTAAGAAAAAGACTCTTCTTAAATCTGATAAAGTTTCAGCTGTACGTTTAGATGGTGGTGTTTATAAAGGTGTCTTGTCTTTTCTCTAGTCTCACATCCAGAGCACGTCAGACAGAATCCAGTTCAACGACTTGCAGTCTTTGCTGTGCGCCACGCTGCAGGTCAGAAGCTTCTCAGCATCTCTCGCATCGAGTCTGGTCATGTAATTTTTTTTTGTACTGAACCCTGCCGTCTCTTTTAACAGAACGTGTTACGGAAAGTCCAGCATCAGGATGCCCTGCAGATCTCCGATGTGGTGATGGCCTCTCTGCTGCGTATGTTTCAGAGCACAGCCGGCTCGGGTGGCGTTCAAGAGGACGCGCTCATGGCCGTCAGCACTTTGGTGGAAGGTGGGGGTGGTGTTATATCCCAAACACTAGCTGGATGTCATTTGATTAGTCACTGAATGGGGTCGTTTCTGTGTTTTCAGTGTTGGGCAGTGACTTCTTGAAATACATGGAGGCCTTCAAGCCGTTCTTGATTATTGGACTAAAGAATTATGCTGAATATCAGGTAGGGCTTGTGTGATTATAAAATGTGTTGACGATTGTTCCTCCTGCTGCTCTGAGCTCGGGCAGGTCAGGATTTTAGATCGTCATAGAGAAACCAGAGCCTACTTCACCCGGTGGGTCGCCGTCTCACGGCCGCTCGTGGCCTTACCGGATATTGCGGGACTCTACAGCTTATTCCTTGACAGTATGCTAGTATGCAAGTTGTCTTATGCTAGTATGGTTGTCCATTCAGCTCACATATGGGGGGGTTCAGTATGAACTACATTTAATTGAAATTCTTTGCTTATAAAGGTTAAACATTTCTCTAGAGCGATACAAAAGGTGTTACCATATGATGAGTATGTGCACTGTTAATTTTCATCAGGTTTGTCTGGCTGCAGTGGGCTTGGTGTGCGATCTGTGTCGAGCTCTGATGGCCAATATTCTGCCTTACTGTGATGAAATCATGCAGTTACTGCTCGAGAACCTCGGCGTAAGTCATTACAGGATTACAGATTCACTCCTGGACATTTGTGCAAAATAAAATAAATGCTGCTTACTATCACAAGTTTTTTTTCCATGAGCGTATCGATAGTCCAACGTCTACTATTGATACCTTATAGAGCAGGGTTCCTAAATAGGTGGCCTGTGCTTGAATATCCTCAACATTGGTTGCTCAACAGAGCCACAACACCAGATGTTTGGACTGGGTACAGTTCTGTACTCACACAGCTGCGCAAACACACAATTCGAACAGGTCACACACATGTAAAATTACCTGAATCTATCACAGTCTCCACATTTATTTTGGTAAACGTGCTTGTTTGTGTTTTAGGGGACCATACATAGCTGAGAAAGAAATCGGATGTGTATCATCTCTCTTAATGTTAATCAAAACAACAAAAGACAGAAAAATCACTTTTGGGCTTTAAAGAAAGATCGTTCAGCCTATTTTTGCACTTTTGATATGCTTAAAGGGATAGTTCGGCCAAAAATGTTATTAAACCCATGATTTACTCACCCCCAAGCTGTCCGAGTTGCATGTGTCCATCGTTTTTCAGACAAACACATTTTCGGATATTTTAGAAAATGTTTTAAATCTTTCAGTTGATTAAATGTAATGTTATGGGGTCCACGACCTTCAAGTCCAAAAAAAGTGCGTCCATCCTTCACAAATTAAATCCACACGGCTCCAGGATGATAAACAAAGGTCTTCTGAGGGTAATCCGCGTGGTGTTGTTGTAGAAATATCCATATTTAAAACTTTATTAACGTAAATAACTACCTTCCGGTAGCGCCGCCATCTTAGACTCCTCTGTATTCAGGAGAGAGTATTAGCGTAGTGTACGCACTTTTCTTAGTGACGTATGACAAATTCGGAGGGCGGGGGCACAGAGCAGCAGCAGAGTCGCCTCCGTAGGCTGCGTAAGCTCTCATCCTGTATTTTAACGTTTCTGTCATTTAGTATTTGACTGATTTGTTTATTGAGAGATGTGCTATGGTGATAGTTACGTATTCCACAAATTAGGAAATTATCAAGACATACAAACCTTATGATATGACAATGAACACATGAATGCAGCTTTGTGTTATTCACGAGAAGCCAGAGATCCGTGCGTTTTTTAGTGATGATCTTTGTCAATAAAAGCTCTAGTGTACAGTAATGTATACAGTGGATCATATTGTCTGTCTCTAATGTGTGGCGTTTTGTTGTTGTGTGGTTTGTATTTGCAGAATGAGAATGTGCACAGGTCTGTGAAACCCCAGATCCTGTCTGTTTTTGGTGATATTGCTCTCGCCATTGGAGGTGAATTCAAGAAGTATCTGGATATCGTGCTGGACACTTTGCAGCAGGCTTCACAAGCACAGGTGGACAAGGTAAATCTAACAAATCAATTGAGAGGTTTTTTGTTAACCTGTCTGATAATATCTAAAAATAGTGAAGTTACAGTGTTGAACGCATCAGCAGAGGGCTGGCACACCTCTGGTCTACCTGATGTCTGATGCAGTCACAGGCTGTTTCTCAATATGCGATCTTGCGTTCTTGCTCTACGTCATCATTAACCGTCGAAGTTCAATTCCAATTCTCAAGAATACCCGGATGTGTATCGAGGATGCATCAAGTGCAGACTTGCGCGCTGAAAACGCGTTACGCCCCAGAAGTCATTGCGGCAAAACAATGGCGGAGGTCAGGTGACCGACAGGAAGATCGCACACATTTCAATTCTCACAAGTGTGTTCTCGTGACCACCTGAGTTCGTCAAGGTCGCCTGGCAAGACCGATCTCCACGAGAACGCCAGTCCGTTCGTTGCGTTCTTGGAATTGAGAAACGGCCATAGTGAAGGTTTCGTTTTTGCACTACAGCATGGGTCTTAAACCGGGGGTCCGGCAGCACTTCTTGGGGTCCGCCAAATAATGTTTTATCACAAGCTTTTTTGCTAAAAAATATAAAACACATGGGTGATTCTCGCAAAATTAGACGTATGAAGTGTCATGAAACAGTATCAAAATAAGATGCATACAGTTACAAACATCAGTTTTTTTCCACATTTAAGGGGAACATTTTCATTACCGCAACGTGACCATGACTGGATTTGGGTTCTTTGACATGGAAAAATTTATAATTAAAAAATACAATAATAATAACAAATAAAAAGCTTCAGTGCATGTTATACTATAAACATTTACAGTAAAGAAACATGTGGTATTTGGTAATCATTGGTAAATGTAGAGACAATAATAAGGAATATAAATGTGTCCAAGAGCAATTTTCAATAAAATTGAATAGGTGAAATTTTGTTTGTCGTAGTACCTAGACAACTTTTTAGTTCTCATTACCGAAACTTTATTAATTGTAATAAATGTTGCGGTAATGATGATTTTTTGATCATAAAAATGTAAGTAATTCTATAGGAAATATTTTTTAAATCCTCTAAAAATAATGGTTATAGTAAGTTAAGACCTTAATCTTATATGTGCAAAAAAAAGGGCTTTTAAAAAATTTGGATGCTGGACACCTTCTAAATCTGTATTTCGTGAGAATCACCCATATGTACAAAACTTTACAACCAGTTGCACACGTACGCAACCGCGTAAGCTTATTGAAGGTACAGCGTGCATTGCAATTTTAGCCTCCGAAAAATATCTAAAGACTAAGCGCCCACTCAGTAAGTAGCATCCGTGGCATCTATCGACCGTTTCAGCAGTAACGACATAAGCGGCTTTCATGGTCAACACGTAACCTCCGGTAAACATGCTAAGAATAAATAACAACAAAGTCCTTTTAAAGTAGTTTATTTATATAACAAGCTAAATAAACAACACGTAGATTACCCAGGAAACCAAAACATTTGTTATTTTCGATGAGGTATTTATTCAAGACTTCAGTTTAGCATCTAGTCAGACCATTAAAAAACAAAGTAAAATTCCAACCAGACGCGTAATCACGTCACCACACTTGCGTCTGATGAAACAGTCTATATGTACATCTTACATATACGGTAGTGTCTATGATTGACAGCAGTTTTGGCCATTTGCATGTTGACAATGTATAGTACACAGACAGAAAAAAAAACAGGAGAGTGAAAGAGAAATATATACACACACAGGAGGATCGTAAGAAAATGCATTGTGATGATGCAGTAATATGAATGTGTAGTACTAAGGCTTTCATCGTAGGTTACTCCTAAATGTTCGCATCTGTGTCGTTTTAAATGTTGACTGGATGTTTTGGCATTTTTAAAGTTACCATGAACTCAATATTATGTTTAAAGTAATCTTACGTTAGGTATTGTTTTCAAGTATAGATAAGGGAGTGTCTCAATCTCAGTGTTGTGTTCACACTATAATCGGTGTCAAATGTCTGATCTAAGTCTGAGATGATCTGTCATTGCAGACGGACTATGATATGGTGGATTATTTGAACGAGCTGAGAGAAGGCTGTTTGGAAGCGTACACCGGGATCATCCAGGGTTTGAAAGGAGACCAGGAGAATGTACACCGTAAGTTGAACCCGAATCAATAATTGAATGTTTCCTTTTATACGTGTGTTGATTGATTGTGTTTTTGTTCAGCTGATGTAATGCTGGTCCAGCCTCGTGTAGAGTTTATTCTGTCCTTCATTCATCACATTGCGGAGGATGAGGACCATTCAGATGGAGTTGTTGCAAATGCTGTAGGCCTCATAGGGTAAGATGTTTATTTAGAAGATTTTTTTTATGTAGATGATTAGTGAAACGCAGGTTGTCAGGCAGCAATGAAGTGAAAGTTGCATAAATGTTGACCTGCAAGGACTAGAAACAAATTGATTGTGTCCTTAAAAGCACCCCGTGATGTCACTATGTTGATCAAATGAATGAAACATCTTTCACAGAGCACGCTGATCCCATTCAATTGCCAGAGTACACAAACATGTCCTGGAATTGATCGTGTCATAGCTAACATTTACATTTGTATGACTTCTTTTCCGGTGTCTTTATGTGCAAATGTTTATAAATGCAGTAATGAATACAAATATATTTGTTTGACTATTGTGTATATATGCAGGCTGATACCCAAAAATGTAGGGATTATTAGTATTTATACCCAGTGTAGAGGCAGAAATATTTTACATAATTAAAATGAAAGCGCTTAAGAGATTAAGCAAAAGTAGTAAAAATGCAACATGGTTATTGTTTTTTATCTTGCTTCAATATTTCAATGACCTTTTTTCATTTCTTTTGCTCTTCAGTGACCTGTGTACAACGTTTGGCAAAGATGTAATGAAGCTAGTGGAGGTTCGACCTCAGATCAATGATTTGCTGACTGAAGGCCGGAGGTCCAAGACCAGCAAGACTAAGACGTTGGCCACATGGGCCACAAAGGAGCTTCGGAAGTTAAAGAGCCAAGCTTGGTGTGTGACTACAGAGCTGTCTTATATAGGGATGTGCGAGACTAGTCGATTAAACAGTACAGCTACTAGTCGACACCTAAAACCGTAGTAGACTACACAAATCATCTTAATTTCGAGTAAACATAATTTTAAAGTAACACATTAAAGGGAAATATTAAAATTATTATGAAATAAAATATTAGGGCTGTCAATAGATTAGATGATTTAATCTAGATTAATCGCATGATTTCATGAGTTAACTCACGATTAATCGCAAAAGAATCTCACATTTTTATCTGTTCTAAATTTACCTAAATTAAACACTTTTCAAGTTTTTACATTTTTTAACTTTCTCTAAAAAAAACTTAAAAACAATGCATGATTTGTTGGAATCTGACAAAACATGACAGAACGACACCTGTTTACGCAAAGCAAAAACATTATCAATAGATGTTAAATATATGCTTTTCTTTTATTGTTTAATTTTGACATTAAGACAAACCGCTTCAGGATACTAACACAAGGGTTTAATAAAATGTTATACAACAGATACTTTTCCTCAACAGTTAACCAAACATTCAAATCAGATATAACAGATTATAGGTCATACCTGCGTGAATTCTTGTCAAACAGATATTTTTAAAACTGTAATTTTGTATGTCTCTATATATCTTTTGAGTCTTCTCACTCTTAATAACTCTTGTAACATCAATCAGGTCCTGAACTTTATCTCTCTTAATTATTTTAACATCAAGCAAGTCCTGCAGTCTATTTTCTATCATTTCTGCTTGCTTTAAAAACGAAACCAAAAAGTAAATGAAGACGCGTCTTTACTTTAGATTATAGTTTTGGGACGGTACACTACCGATAAAGATCATTTTAGATGTTTAATGACCATTTAGAGTACTGGATTCGCTAGACGAGACCTTAATGTTCTTATTTTTATGAAAACCTCCAAATCATCTGGACAGCGTGGGCTGTTGGCTAGACAAAGGATCAAACAGAAATTGCATGTTGCGTTAATCGAGCGTGGCGTTAAAATAACTTTGCGTTAACGCGTCATTAACGCGTTAATTTTGACAGCCCTATAAATGATTTAAAGTTTGCGAAATCTTTTTAATTTCGATCTTGCATGTGTTTTCTTCATGTCAATAGTGCAGTCGTGCAAGCTTAGAAATGAACACTTGATATTTAAGCGATTTAGGGCCTTACAATTTGTTTTTCCTAAACTCTGGTTTACTTATTTATTTAAAGTGCACTGGTATAATACAATGTGTTTGCGTGGTTTATAGTTAAAAAAGTCAATTTTTCCACATCCCGTACATTTTTGTAGCTCCAGATATACTGCTTTTCTCAAACGCTCTGATTTTGTACAAAAATCATCCATTTGAAAAGCGCTTTGTCCCTGAATGGCCAGCTAATCTGTATGTCGTGATTGGTTGGAAATGTGGCGCTCCTTACCATGTTTAAAAGATTCGTTCACAATGCAATGCCAAGAGGAGTTAACGAGGACTTGACAACCCAGGTCACAGCCTATTGTTTTTGCCCCTATTTTTTTATTTAATAAAAACGTATATTTACATGTTGGGGTGAAAGTCGAGTCCTTATAGTCTGTTGGAAGCTCTATCTGTTTTCCCATATTTCAGTCATTTTATTTGATGGTTAATGTAATAATGAAAAAGAACTGGTATTTGTAACTTTTATAAAGGGTTTAAAAAAATGAATGCAAAATTTGCCGAATTCTGCGCTATATAGTAAACTTCATTTTTAATGCCTGCGCCCATATTTTCCACATCTAGGAAATCATACAAGCACTGTCATGCCAAACTGGCATATGCTTATGCAGATATTTACACCGGAGGCATAATCAGCAAAAGCACAGGCAGCAGCTGTTAGCAGAGGAAATAAAATAGCAGCCCGAAGCAAGCAAAAGTCAAATGTGTCGTTTTCCTCAGCTCTCCGTCGCTGTGATCCCATTCGCTCTAAATAGTGATGGTGTTGAATTTCATAATATTTTATTTTTATCTTAGTGATAGCATGTACCTGTGAGAGAGGAGGCTTCATCAAGTCTGAAATGCTAGTACAGAAAATTACATTAATTTTGGAGCTGGCACATCAAAACATGTTAAACAATCATAACACAAGCGCAATGCATATTTATAACCTTTATTTAGCTGTAGGCTAGGTAAAAAACATGGTCTATTCTAAAAGAGCAGAATTTATTTTTTCCATATTTATTTAAAAAGTCAGAGGTATAGAAGCATTTTAGATTTCGCAAGCAAAACGACGACGTTAGTGTTGTGACTTTTTTTAATTTCTTTTTATTAATTACCCACTTGGAAACCGCTGTATAGTGTTCTTTTTTTTAATATAGTATTTGTATTAAATCTATATTCATTGAGTCCAATCGAGTATAAAAATCATGCCGAGAACTGAAATCGGAAATTGAATCGAGAATGGAAATCGAATCAATTTGATAGCTTGTGAATCGAAATCAAATCGTTTTGGAACATCTGAATCGATACCCAGCCCTATTTAGCTGCAAACATGATGGGATGGCACTTAATAAATGAATGGATCATATTTTTACACAACATTAAACATGCTCTTTGGGGCATTTTATCTTTTAGACTATTCGGTTACCAAATTTTTGTTTAAACGACTGGCAGCCCACATCCCTTGTTTTTTAGCACTTTGTGTCAAATCAGCCAATATTATTGGTTGGTCAGTTTCTGTGTGCATGCTTTAGAAATTGTGTGCCACGCTAACTTGCATGCAGATGTTTCAAATCCATGTTTTTTGTTTTTCAGATTACTGGCTGTGGAAATTGAACCAAGACTAATGGAAATCCAACCCACTGAGGTTTCTTCTGTCAAAGTCAAAGCAGAAGTGATGTGTGCGCTGAGATGAGTGAGAATGTGAGCGAGTGAGAGAGAAAGCGTGAGAGACATCACACCACCTTCAGAATTTAATTCCAGCAGAAAACACGGCACCCAAAACCTTCCCCAATCTTCTTCTCGTGTGGACTGCGTCTCTGACCCAACAAATAAAAGCTAGACGGCAAGCTTGTCTGAACAGTCGGTGCATCGTATGCCAATATGTCCCCAGTTAGTAAAAGAGAGAGGACTGTTTTACTTATTGTGCATCTGTGGAACACACTTTTGGGCACTTAAAAAAACAAAAAAAAAACAAAGCTATGACTGTGGATCGTTCCCCGTTACACAATGCACTTGAAAGATGAGAACACGGGGCAGAGATGATGATGATGATGGTGATGATGATGCTGGAGTTAATAATGGCGTGACTGGAGTGTGTGTGAATAAGCGGAGGGGGCTCTACATCCCCTCTTACTGTTTCAACCGGTAATAAATAAACGTTATAAATCTTGTTGCAAATTCCGTGAGATGCACTTATGTAAACATGAACATAGGGGTAAAGTGACGGTGTCGGCGATGGGCAGCACTTTGGTGAGCGAGCGATGGACGTTCATCCTGCTTTTCTGCGAGCGAGTCACTGCAGTAATTTCTTTCTCGTTTCTTTAGGTTTTTTATAGTTCTCTCTAGTATGTTAGTATGGGCTTTAGCCGGACCTGCAAATGGGAAAAATATAGCCACTCGAGAGGTGGAAGTGTCATTCTAGCAAAGCAGTCAAACCGTCGTAAAGGTTTCAGGAATTAGATCGACACTTACATGTCTTATTTCATTCCCCTCTTATTTGATTTGCAGGAAATAAGTGCCAAATCCATGCGAGTACTTGATGGACTTGCGCTTAAACATTCATTAACAAAAGTTTCCAAATAAACATGTCATTGTTTCATTTAGATTGATGTGCTTTGCTTTTTTTCTTTTGGTTTTTTGTTTTTTATTTTCTTGCAGCACTTAATTGGAGTCATTCACTGAGCTTTTAAGAAATGACAATGGAGAGAATCAGACGTTTGTATGAGGTTATATTTTTCCATTGATATGAAAAAAATAAAATTTAACGTTTCCTTAGCAGTTGTGGTAAATTTACTTTGCAATGTAAGCCTGCCAACGGGTGCGTTGAAACCTACGTGGCAGCTGAAGTTAGTGATTTGCTGATTTAACAAACCTTCTGTCACCTTTAATAATTGTTTGCTCTTTGCCTCATTGAATAACATTATTAATGTATGGTCAGTTTTTGGGTTTAATTAATGAATTGAAATTCCATGTTGCCAGACAATTCAATGCTTCCCACAGAAATGCAAATATTGGAAACATCAATCTTACACATCCAAGTAAAGACTGGAGTAAAATAAATGAACGTGATGAGCAAGCGGTGCATTGTACTGGGCGTCATGTTCACGTGATGCAGATTGTGAACTTTACCACCTTGCATTTCTATTGGCCGTTTTAAAGCTAATAAATGAGTAAATTAAAATGTTTGTGGTGTTTTATGCAATTTTTCTGCGCAGTTGTTTTGAGGTGCTCAGAGATGTTCGAGATATGTTACTGTAATGGGCAAAGTGCAAAGCTCATTTTTGGCCATGCTGGTAAAGTCTCGCCTTCCAGTATAAAGTCAATCATTAATTAAACGCCAATGATTCTCTAGGGGAGGGGCTGCAGAGTGTTTTTGCCAACCTGTGCACATACATAGTAGCTGAAGAAGTAATACAATCAAAAACTGGAAAATGAAAACAGGAATTTTTAGAGCTTAACTCTGCTTAGCCACAGGCGCTCAAGATTATGGGATATCAAAGATGGTGAAAGATGCATGTTGCCTGAAGGTGCCTGGTGAAGTCTGTCCAAACCTGTTTCAGAAATACCTTCATTCCTGTTGCTTATTTGGCGGAGATTTGCTTTGGGTTTTATTCCCAGAGGACACTTGTTGATAAGATGTGCACCTTAAATGTACTGCAAAGGATAAAAGTATCTGCTAAATGTGTAAATAAGAAGTCATTGCCTGATAGGACAGCGATGCAATAAGTCCGATACCTTAGCTTTCAGATGCAACCAAGGCCATAACCAGGGTTTGGAAACGAGTGCGGTCTGAGGTGGGGTGTCAAGAATTTTGCACTGCCTTTTACTTTTCAACCTATGTGACACCTATGTTTACTTCAGCATTCTCTGTCATGCTCTACACCAGGAGTGGGGAACCCTGGGTCCTGGAGGGTCACTGTCCTGCAGAGTTTAGTTCCAACCCTAACCAAACACACCTGAATTTCATTTTCAAGTAATCCTGAAGACTTGAATTAGATTTTTCGGGTGTGTTTAATTAGGGTTGGAACTAAACTCTGCTGGACAGTGGCCCTCCAGGACCCAGGGTTCCCCACCCCTGCTCTACACTGTTGTGATTGACTCTGTTCTCCATGTTAATATTTTCTGTCTGCTCTCTGGTTTCCCTTTTAATCTTTTGTTTATTCTTCTATCTGTTCTCCTCCATGATACTCTGCCTTCTCTATTTTGCACCCTGTAACCTTCTTCCCTGTAACTTTCTTCTGGCTGTCTCTGTTCTCCTCCGTTATTTACTACTGTCTTCTCTGTTCTCCTTTCTGTGACTATTTTCTGTGTGCTCTCTGGTCTCCCTGTTAATCTTTTGCCTTCTGTCTGTTCCTCCACGTTACTCTTCTCTGTCTTTTCTATTCTGCATCATGTTACTTATGTATTCGGTCTGTCTCGGTTCTCCTTCCTGTTACTCTCCTCTTTCTGCCCTCCATTCTCATCTCTGTTACTCTCTTCCGTCTGCTCTCTATTATCCTCCCTGTAACTTTCTTCTGGCTGCTCTCTATTCTTCCTGTAACTTTCTTCTGGCTGCTCTCTATTCTTCCTGTAACTTTCTTCTGGCTGCTCTTTATTCTCCTCCATGTTACTCTCTTCCGGCTGCTCTCTATTCTCCTCCCTGTAACTTTCTTCTGGCTGCGCTCTATTCTCCTCCCTGTTACTCTCTTCCGGCTGCTCTCTATTCTTCCTGTAACTTTCTTCTGGCTGCTCTTTGTTCTCCCTGTTACTCTTCTGTCTTCTCTGTTCTCCTTCCTGTTACTATTTTCTGTCTGCTCTCCCTGTTAATCTTTTGTCTTCTCTGTTCTCCTTCCTGTTACTCTTCTCTGTCTGCTTTCTATTCTCCCTGTTAATCTTTTGTCTCCTCTCTATTTTCCACCCTGTTACTGTCTTGCCTGCTCTCAATTCTCCTCCTGGTTAATCTCTTCCCTCTGTCTTTCCTATTTTTTGTCTCCCCTCTAATCCCCCTTTTGCCTTCATCTGTCTGCTATCCATGTTTCTCTTTGGTGCTTTGTGTTTGCTTCTATGCAAGTTGCTTTGGAATAAAGCATCTGCTAAATGCATAAATAAATGTAAATTATATAAAGTGTCCCACTAAAGGAATCAGAAGTTAAATTACAAGACAAAAATATAGAAAAAATATTTAATTACTTTTCTAAACAATTTCCTTAATTTCATTTCTGATTCATTTTATATGTTTTGCTTTAACTAAGCAAATATTTTGTGTGTGTGTGTATATATATATTTTGCACAGTTTTATAGTGCCCCAGATTTAAATTTCACTACAGGTTGTATATGTATATATAACTGTATGTGACAAATAAAAATCTTAAATCTTGAAGGTATATTCAATTATTCTCCTCTGTTTGCTTGGTTCTGTCTCCCTTTGCTGTACATGTCCTATCTTCACTGATACTCTCTTCTGTCTGCTCTCTATCTTCACTGATACTCTCTTGTGTCTGCTCTCTATCTTCACTGATACTCTCTTGTGTCTGCTCTCTATCTTCACTGATACTCTCTTGTGTCTGCTCACTATCTTCACTAATAGTCTCTCGTGTCTGCTCACTATCTTCAGTGAAACTCCCTTGTGTCTGCTCTCTATCTTCAATGATACTCTCTTGTGTCTGCTCTCTATCTTCACTGATACTCTCTTGTGTCTGCTCACTATTTTCACTGATACTCTCTTCTGGCTGCTCTCTATCTTCACTGATACTCTCTTGTGTCTGCTCACTATCTTTACTAATAGTCTCTTGTGTCTGCTCTCTATCTTCAGTGAAACTCTCTTGTGTCTGCTCTCTATCTTCACTGATACTCTCTTGTGTCTTCTCACTATCTTCACTAATAGTCTCTCGTGTCTGCTCACTATCTTCACTGATACTCTCTTCTGTCTGCTCTCTATCTTCACTGATACTCTCTTGTGTCTGCTCACTATCTTCACTAATAGTCTCTCGTGTCTGCTCACTATCTTCAGTGAAACTCTCTTGTGTCTGCTCTCTATCTTCAATGATACTCTCTTGTGTCTGCTCTCTATCTTCACTGATACTCTCTTGTGTCTGCTCACTATCTTCACTGATACTCTCTTCTGGCTGCTCTCTATCTTCACTGATACTCTCTTGTGTCTGCTGCTCACTATCTTCACTGATACTCTCTTGTGTCTGCTGCTCTCTATCTTCAGATACTCTCTTCTGGCTGCTCACTATCTTCACTGATACTCTCTTCTGGCTGCTCACTATCTTCACTGATGCTCTCTTCTGGCTGCTCACTATCTTCACTGATGCTCTCTTCTGGCTGCTCTCTATCTTCACTGATACTCTCTTGTGTCTGCTGCTCACTATCTTCACTGATACTCTCTTGTGTCTGCTGCTCTCTATCTTCACTGATACTCTCTTCTGGCTGCTCACTATCTTCACTGATACTCTCTTCTGGCTGCTCACTATTTTCACTGATACTCTCTTCTGGCTGCTCACTATCTTCACCGATGCTCCTTGTGGCTGCTCACTATCTTCACTGATGCTCCTTGTGTCTGCTCTCTATCTTCACTGATACTCTCTTGTGTCTGCTCTCTATCTTCACTGATACTCTCTTGTGTCTGCTCTCTATCTTCACTGATGCTCTCTTCTGGCTGCTCACTATCTTCACTGATGCTCTCTTCTGGCTGCTCACTATCTTTACTGATGCTCTCTTGTGTCTGCTCACTATCTTCACTGATGCTCTCTTGTGTCTGCTCACTATCTTCACTGATGCTCTCTTGTGTCTGCTCACTATCTTCACTGATGCTCTCTTGTGTCTGCTCACTATCTTCACTGATGCTCTCTTGTGTCTGCTCTCTATCTTCACTGATACTCTCTTGTGTCTGCTCTCTATCTTCACTGTTACTCTCTTCTGGCTGCTCTCTATCTTCACTGATAATCTCTTGTGGCTGCTCTCTATCTTCACTGATACTCTCTTGTGTCTGCTCTCTATCTTCACTGATACTCTCTTCTGGCTGCTCACTATATTTTTTATGTACAGCCTGTTTTCATTGCAAAATAGATCTGGACAGGTGTGATCACAGAGAAGAAGGATCTTGTATCACCTTGAAGTGGTTTACTTTGCAATATCAACCAGCTGGCTGTACATTATCCTGCTTATTATACAGCTACATGCCAAATCAGTTCATTATTAAACACAAAATATCGATTTGAAATCTTTTATTAGCTCGTTTGTACACTGTCAGAAGAAAATGATCAAATAGTGGTCCCTAGCTGTCATTGGGCAATACCTTTTCAAAAGTACACCTTGTCCTTAACGAATAATCAATAATGTACCTGTGTAATCAGTGGTTGCCTGTCAATAGGGGGCGCTGGGGTGATGCCCCCTTGAAGTTAGCCAGAGAAGAAAGCTACTTTAACATGTTATCAAAAAAGGGGGAATATTGTGGTATTTTTTACAAATATAAATCAAAAACGCAAATCTCCTCCCATCCTCGAATCAATCTCTGTTTACTTCTGGTATATGGTATTGCAGGTAGGCGGGGTCCAGAAAAAGATTATACCAAATAGCAACATGACCCACTCACTCACTATTTCCCATGATACAATGGGAGACGAACGCGTAACTGGAATCAGCTGAAGGATACTGACAGTAAACTTCACAAATTTGCGTTTATACACTTTTGTTAGTTCTTGCTGTTGTCAGTTATTTTCTACTTTAAAAAATTATTTAAAATAAATGAGATATCTTTAATTTAAAAATATAATACATAATTTGATTAATATAATTAATTAAGATAATAGTAAATAAACATGACAAGCAATTGATTTGTTCATTTTATTATCAAAAAATACAATAAACATTACAAATGTGATAAACAGTAAGAAAGTAAACTTTTTACTATTTTACAGTACAATCCATTATTCCAAAATAATGCTTCTTCCCCATATAGTGGACTCAATAGTGAATGAGTAATACATAAATAGATAAATAAATAAATTATATTTGTCCAAGAAAAATAGAAAAACATCACATCATTTACATCCACTGTAAATATAAATAACGAACAATACCAACAATAAATAAATAAATAAATATTTACATAATATCCAGGACAGCAGTTGTCAGATAAAATTAGTGATATGTATCCTTTTAAAAGAAAGCTTTTTTAGGAAGTCGTGTCCCTTCCCCAGAAGATTCCATTCTTTAATGGTTGACGATTGGCTCTTTTAATTAAGTTCTTAACAAAGGTTCGGGAGGAGTCTACATTCAGGCCTGTCAATCGTCAATAAGAGCGTACATAAGGTCTCCATGCCTCTACATCCAGCTGCAATTCTTCTGGCATCCCTCCCCATTTTCTCCTTCACTGCTCTCTTTCTTCCTCTTTGCAGTCTGTTACAGGAGGTGGAACTTGGGTCTCGATTAAGACAGGCGAACTAGTTAACTGTGAGGCAGGACTAGAACGGCTGTCCGGGACGAATGCTCCCAGCTTGGTATTAGGCCGAACCCTTGACCTTACGTGTATGATAACAGTTAACCATTACCATACACACTGTTTGTCCAGCAGATTTTGTGGTTTAGCACAGAACTGGTTCAGGTTAGCAATGTGACGCAGACCCCGGAAGACAGCTTGTGTAAATCTGTTCAGCTGCTGAAGTGACAGATGAGCGGCTACCTGGACTTTATAATTACTGTTGAGTCGTGAAGAGAAGTCCGGAAGATTTCTCTTGTATACTGTGACGGGAATCTGTACCAACTTCTGCATCTAAGCAAGAAAACATAATGTTAAAATTAAACTTCTTTTACAATCAAAGCTATTTTTAGGAATAAGGATTATAAATAAAAGGTTTGCTCAGTGATGGGACTTTGCAAGATCAACAGATAATCTGACCTTAACATAATCAGAATAAAAATACACAGTTCTACCTAAAGTGTTTATATAAGTACGTCAGAAGTACACATTGGTACCAAATGTATACATATCTTTATCTAAATGCTAAATTTAAAGGGTACTGCCCCAGTGAAAGATAGCAAATTTTTTTTATTCTGACAGTGAAAGCTACATAAATTAAAACATTATGTAAGAACATAAATAAAATAATTTAAAGAAAAATTACTGTATGTCACTGAAGCAAAGTAACTCATAAGTGAATTATAGGCCTCATATTCTGTTAAAGAACACAATATTGTTTAAAGGTGCCAAAGAATGCATTGAAATAATGTGTTAGATTGTATGTGACTTTAAGTGCAAAAATTATCCAGAGATTGTACGTGTATTTGTACCGGACCGTTTCGGTACAGGGCTTTTGGCACGTGCACTTGTGCACCGCATGGCCGAATGCAATCTTTTGTGTGCGGAACATAGTTCAATTTTCAAGTTTCCACACGAACATATTAAGTGGCTGAAGTTTCCGCGTTCAGCGCAAGTCTTCTGTCAAACATATAACATAATTCGGCCTGCAGAAAGATTTGTATTTACTTAGTTGTATATTCGTTTGATTATTGATGTAAACGTTCATGTGTCGCGTCTAAAAGCGCATGTTAAACACATGTCAATGTGCTGTTTTGTTCTTTCAAAAGTGCATGAGAGGTTGCGTGTCTTTCGTTGCTACGCAATAATGAGACGCACTTTCTGTGACAGCGAGAATAAGGAATGCGTGATCAGATTCTTCATCTGCACCTCACGTCAATCATATCATTGTCACAATGCGATCAGCTGGTCGGGACAGAGAAGAGCTGTAACCCGGGCTTACTCAGCTGTTACTCAGCTGCGGATGGGTTTGTTAGTTTAAGTCACAGCTTACATTGATGACACAAGCAAAGATTAGGAGAAATGTGCAAAAGATAAAAGATGGCTATGTATGCAACTCACTAATCTCAATATGAGTTTATAATAACTATATCATCATGTTGCTTGCTATGCAGTTACACATAGAGCAGTAATATTATTTTATACAGATATGGTACATAGCCAATTCAATACTGTGACTCAAAAAAATCCAAAATAAATCAAAACAGAAACATTTTTGGTGGAAAAAAATGTAGGCCAATAGTTCATAAATGTATTCAGGAATTGAATTTGTTAGTTTAGTGCAAAGTTTTAGTAGAAAAAGTTTAAGAGAAGGTTAAGAAAAGATTTACCTACTGTTATAAAATAATGTAAAAAGTATGTTATTTAGTGGAGAACTTTGCAGTAGTATTTTTTTATTTTATATATTATATTTTAATAAAAAGTGTTTAAAAAAGTGTAAACAAATTGTTAAAAAAAAGTTTATAGTAATAAACAACCTGCAATTTATTGATTGCATTTTTTCCCTTACTGTATCGAAATTGAACCAAACCGTGGCTTTAAAACTGAGGTACGCGCCGAACCGGGTTTTTTGCGTACCGTTACACCCCTACCATTTACAACCCTAGGATTTGTCCTTAAGAATGAAATGGTCTATTACCTTATTTGAAAGGGTCATGAATAATAATCAATTGTTTGGAGATTGTTAATGGACGTTTCTGAGTGGTAAATTTGTGTTTTTTCAGTATGGACCTGCAAAACGTGACTGAATGTCAATAGTAGAACTTAACGCTATGCAGCCTAACACTAGCATATAGCGCTAACTCGGCAGTCACAACTTTGTTTTAAGCATTGTAACAACATTGTAACTAATGTGTAATTTAATGTTGGGGCGTACATCTCGACTATGACATCACAGTTGGTGTCATGTTGAGATTGGTCTGTTTTACAGCAGTGCTTTGTATGCACAAAGTTTACATAACAATTGTGTTCGGGGCTCATGATATGTAATTACCATGAACAGAACTCGTATTATTCATATATGCCTCAGTAAATACAGTTTTACATTCTACAGCACCTTTAAAAGAAACATGCACATGTTTCTTTTGGGGTAAAATGTGTATCAGTGTTGTTGTTTACATTTACTTTGAAGCAACACGAAAAGGCAGAAGAAAAGATTGATACCTCTTTGATCTGATCAGCCAACTCTTTTATATCTGCAAGCAGACTGTCACGTGTTTCAGTGGAGCTCATTATGTCCTGCAGAAGCTCATGGTGTAGATCCAAACCTTCAACCATATGACTCAAGCTCATAGTCTGATAAAGAGCGCACACAACAACAATCATTCATACTATTGATTTTTACAACAAAAATAAAGCATGCATGAACAAACACTATACAGATTTTATCTTTTTTTTCTTTACCAAAGTAAACTCCTCTGATATCGACTTGAGCACCGGTGGCGCAGGAATCCCAAAGTCACTTAATAAATACTCCAAGTCGTGCGATTCACTGGAGAGTTCAAGGTCCAAACCCTGCAAGCAACACATTTACCATGAATAGAGGTTTAGTATATAGCTGACATATACAGTGTTAACGTCATGACAAACAATATAGTAAACACGCTCACCGTTTTTTTGACGTATGCTTCGTGCACTCGCGGAATGTCGTTGAGAATCTTCTTCACTAAACTGACGCCGCGCTCCACCACGCGAGTTAACGCGTCGTGCTGTGGAAGCGGAGCTGCGTAGAGGAGCGTGACACAGCAGTGGACTGCGAGGACTGTGAGGTGAAAATAAACTTTGGTTTATCGAATGCAAAAATTCATTTAATAAACAGCGTCATAGCAAAACTCTTGAAATTCAAACATGAGTGCATATAAAGACACGCGTTACTTACGGAGATACAGAGACTCCATGGTGTGTTGTAGAAGTGTAATGAACATTTGACTTCATCTGCTCTATTTAAACCCATTGAGATTGATCAACAACGGGAACTTTTAGCAAAGTGCGTTACGTGGGCGAAACTCCACGACTTAGGAAAATGCAAACGCGCTCACGTTGCCGATCTTTACGTCCGTTAAGGGTTTCGTCATATGGATTTTGCCGGTTGCAACTTCTTCCCAGGAGGAACCGTTCCCACAATTCGAGCTTACTTTTACTACCTGAATCATGACAGTAATGGCCACTTAGACTTTTTGCCCATTCACTGACACACATTTGTTTAGAGATGTCGTAAGAGTTATAAGTCTGCTGGGATTTTCTCGGTTTCATCACAGGAAACACATCCAAGTTAAACAGCAGGCGTGTCTTTATGTGTCACTCAATGACGTCAAGAATACATAAAAACTTCCCCAATTAATATATTTCCTTACCTGTATGTTTTAACCATTATGTTTTTAAGTTCATATTTTATGAAGAAATAACCAAATATTCTGATGTTGCTTAATCCAAATCCATTTCATTTAATTTGAATCATGCATCACATTTGCATGCAATATATTTATAATTAGTCACCATTCATCACAGGGGTTTTGTTCAAACCAGTTTTAAACAAACGTGTTTCATGTCTTCTCTAAATAAATGTAAAGACACCTGAGCAATTACATGCAAATATCATGAACATTATACATGAAAAAAAGAAGAAAATATTTTGAACCATATCTTAGATGTCAATAGTGGCTTAAAGGATTAGTCCATTTTCTTAAAAAAATCCAGATAATTTACTCACCACCATGTCATCCGAAATGTTGATGTCTTTCTTTGTTCAGTCGAGAAGAAATTATGTTTTTTGAGGAAAACATTCCAGGAGTTTTCTAATTTTAATGGACTTTAATGGACCCCAACACTTTTATTGCACTTAAAAAATTGCAGTTCCAACAAAGTTTCAAAGGACTATAAACAATCTCAAACGAGGCATAAGGGTCTTATCTAGAGAAACGACTGTCATTTTTGACTAGAAAAATAAAAAATATGCACTTTTAAACCACAACTTCTCGTCTATCTCTGGTCCTGTGAAGCGCCAGCGCGACCTCAGGCAATTGTGTAATGCCGTGGAAAGGTCACGCTCCCCCTACTGGCTTAACTTGCAATCTCATTACTGATTGGCTGACTTTGCTGCCACTCAAAAAATGTAGCCAATTATTTTAAAGTGGAGGGGCGGTGAGATGCCTGTGATGTCATAAGCATCAGTTTTTCAGATTGGGACGTTTTCTGGCTGACATTTCTAAAAGAGGAATTTCTATGAGACTGAGATGTTTAGCATGTCTAGCACTTTTTGTATAATTGTGAATGTGGGTAGACCACCATTATTCAACAAAGACAAGGTAAAAATGATTTTTCATTCTCTGTCCCCTTTAAAACTGTTAAGTGTTGGGGTCCATTAAAGTTCATTAAAATGAGAAAACTCCTGGAATGTTTTTCTCAAAAAACATAATTTCTTCTCGACTGAACAAAGACATCAAGAGTAAATTATCTGGATTTTATCTGGACTAATCCTTTAAGTTTAAAAAAATAATTTAGTTAAGCACGCACACAAAGAGTTTTGTTACAAAACTAAATAACTTTTGCAAAAATCTGTTTTTTTATTGTGCAATCCAATTTATATCAATCAAACTGCAGTTGGTTTGTTTTGATTTCATAACTAAAAATAATAGTTATTTTTAACAGATTTTATTCGTGTTGCTGTTGTTTTTATTACATATACCTGACTATGACCTTGTTAATATCTTACTTCAAACATATTTTTCCTTTACCTTTGCAAAAAATAATTACATTTTAATTTTTAATTTCAGTTTCATTTAAATGTTTCAAAAGCGACCGGACAGTACAACTTGAAGTGTTGGAAATATTTTTTAACAGTATAAACATGACAATTTAAATGAAATGAAATGTGAATAATAGAAATTCTCAAAATAATGCAACAGTATTAGCAGCGGGACAAAAATAACAAGTGTTACTTTCGTCCCAACAGAAACTTGGTTTACTTTAATACTGAAAAACTCTGTTACACAGCACTAAATATTAAGAACCTGTTGACTGATAAGTAATGAAACGAGAAACACAACTTGTAAAAACACTAACTGTAAAAATGAAAGTCAATACACTCTTAAGAAAAATGGTTCTATATAGTACCAAATAAGGGTTCTTCAGCTTGTAACAATAGCAGCACCCTTTTTTAGATGGTTCTATATAGAACCTTGCCTTAAAAAGTGCTACATAGAACTACAGTGGTGCTACAAAGAACCCTTTCATTTATCAGCTGTCAGGAGGATTATTTTTGTTTATATATTTTTTATTTATTTATAGCACTTTATAAGGTTTAACAGTTAAAACAGAACTGCAAGACATCAGAAAAAATACTTTTATTTTCACTTTTTCATTACATGAGATATCATACAATAATAAATGTGTGTATTCAAATCACAATCAAAATAAATATATGAATTATTATGCAAATATTGCAAAACAATACTCAAACGAGATATGGCTGTTAAATAGCTGCTTTAAAATTAAATAAATTAACAATAAAATTTGGCAAAGACAATAACTCAACAATTACATGAAATCATTAAAATCATGACATATGCCACATCAAAACATGCAAATGATAAATACTGAATATTTACATATTATGACATTACATTCAGATGTAAACACTTTAGCACAAACAGATAGATGGCATAGAATACAAATGAGTGGGATGTTACTAACTGTAAAAATAAAAGTCAATAGGATTGTGTCAATGTTTGTAGAAGCTAAAAAAAGTCCATATTTTGTTTGCTGGATCTTTACATGCTCCATCCAATGTTATGTGGCAATAAAGTTGAACATGTAAGATAAGAGATGGTCTCCTGTTGTCATGTTGATCTTGAGATGCAGGCTGTGATTACCACAGGTTCCCATCACTTTGACAGGGGACTTGACAGGGCCCCCAACACAGCTGAGACTTTTTCATATTAATTTACATAAAATCATGCGCTTTTATGGTATTTTGACTACCAATGGGGTGAGAAAATTTTACTTGAATTAAGTGTTTAAGAAAAAAGAAATCTTATTTCACAATTTTTTCTCACCCCATTGGCAGATCATTTAGCTTGTTTTAAGGACAATTTCACTTAAATTGTATATTAATTTGTCTTAAAACTAGACTCATTTACTTAGGTCATTTTGCTCATCAAGAAAAAGAATCTTATTTTAAGAATTTTTAGATATTTCTACTAAAATAGAAATGATTTTTAAATAGTAATTTTTTGCAGTGTTAAACATTTAACTAAAACTGTATTGGTATTTTTTTCCAGCGTTTTCTTGACCTAACATGGGGAGAAAATTGAGTTCCCTTATCATGCACTTTTAACACTAGAACGGCCACCAGCAGTCATTTTAACCGTAACATTTAAACGCATGCATTGCAAAAAATTATTTTCAAGAAAAAAAATTCTTATTATTTTTTTCTTGTTTTCAGTAAAATATCTAAAAATTCTTAAATTAAGATGCTTTTTCTTGATGAGCAAAACGACCCAAGAAAATAAGTCTAGTTTTTAGACCAAAAATATTAAATCTAAGTGATTTTGTGCATAAAACAAGCAAAAAAATCTGGCAATGGGGTAAGCAAATTTTTCTTGAATTTTTCTTGAATTTAGTGTTTAAGAAAAATGTTAAAGATTTTTTTGCTTACCCCATTGGCAGATTTTTTTGCTTGTTTTATGCACAAAATCACTTAGATTTAATAAATTTGGTCTAAAAACTAGATTAATTTTCTTGGGTCGTTTTGCTCATCATGAAAAAGCATCTTTATTTAAGAAATTTTAGATATTTTACTGAAAACAAGAAAAAAATTCTAAGAATTGTTTTCCTGAAAATAATTTTTTGCAGTGTGGTAATTATCTTTAACACTAGAACGAACAAGGCGTCATTTTGACCGTCATGAAATTTGCATAGTCAATAACTTTGTCTAAATAAATCATAAAGCCTTGCTGCTCCCTGACTTTTCCTCAAGTTGATATTCTGCCGGCGCTATAAGTTGTGTTGCCTGGATTATACAATTTGGGCGGACTGAACCATTTAATGATAATTGAGAGGGGGGAAGGGGCCCACAGACGTTTGTGTTTCCTAAACAAATACATTTTTTTGATACCAGGAAACAGCAAATAGAATAATTTAAAGTTAATAATTTTTACTATTAAATATTTTTAGCCCCACAATTTTGGAGGCTTCTCTGGGCCCCCTCTTAATCGTGGGCCCCGAGAATCGACATTGTTTACCCCCCTTTACAGCGCCCCTGTCAGCAGGACTGATGATTCAGGGCTTTCACAGGTGAAAATAGGCAGAGGCAGCTAGAAAATAACTGACTAAATTTAAAATTAAAATAGGCGGGAATTATTTTGCTGAAATGGTTCTTTGTCCTGTCAAAAGGGTTCTTCAGTAGCTATGGTTCTATACAGAACTTTTACCATCGTTTAGAACCTTTGCAGAATAATTTTTCTTAGGAATGTAGGATTGTGTCAATATTGGTCACAGGCTGTGATTACCACAGATTCCCATCACCTGGCTGTGTCAGGATGAATCAGAGTTGGCTTTCGTGGGTGAAAGGATAAGAAATGAAAACAAAACGTAAAAGTAAATATTAGTCTAGAGTTTGCTTACACATGTGCTGATTTGACAAGTTTGAGCATGATTCTGGTCCATCTACCTGTTTTGTCAGTTAATGCTTGATGAAAGATTAATTCATAAATTTTTATAACCATGAAAATGTCTCTGAATTCACATGAACCATGTTATCTGTTATAAACCACCTGACTACATTTGAACTTTAAGCTAAGACAGCAAGTTCAGCAGGCCACTTGATAGGGCTGCCAAAAAAATCATAAAAATCCTTTGCTAAATTCTCAAGTTAGGTTGTTTAACAAAATCAAATGACGTGAACAATTTGGTTCAAGTTCTTTATAAACAGATTGGTAAAATCAACACAGTAGGCGAAGCAAATAGTTTGTCCCAATTCATAGTATTAAAAAACAGTAGGCGGACCACCTAATACTTCCAGCTAGATTTTAAAGTGTGCATTTGATGGACGATCCTGGGAGAGGAGTCACCCAACGAAGAAGAAAGTTGTCATATATTCAAAAATGTCGGACAGCGGTAACACAGCTCTATTCAAATGTAAATACATACGAAAAACTGTTGATCCTTGTGGTTAAATTGCACTAGTTTAACAGCATCCAGGTTAATGGCTCATCTGTTATGACAACATGACGAATACGAACGAATTTCATTCACATTGCTCATATTTATACTAGCCTATAGAGCGTAGGGTCGATGTCTAATTCATTAAGTATTAAAAACTGTATGTGATTTCAGACACAATGATGGTTTAGATTAGATATGGACAAATATATCGGCCAATAATCTGTGATGGTTGATAAAAAGCCATTTTTTACACTATCGGCTGATCGTCTGATAGTTTAAAAACAGCCAATAGTCATGGGCCGATATATCCTGTCAATCAAAAGAGAACTGTGAATTTAAACTCTGTGTATAGAAAATTTAAAGAAACATCACTATGTTCAATATTAATAATAATTATGAATAACATTTAGAAATAATAAAAAAAATATAATAAATGCAAGTTAATATAACAACCAAACTATCATTATCGGCAGATATCAGTCTCAATAATTGTCTATCGTGGAAATGTCGTTGCATCTCTAGATCAATAGACCATTTAGCAAGACATTAACAACACTGTGGCAGAATCACTTCCTGTTTCAGTTTAAGTTATTGTTTTATATTTAACACAAGGAAGTCTGACTATAATAATGCTCTTTCATGCATTCTGATTTAGTAACGCAGTTTAAGAGTTGTTTCCTCATGCTAAACAAAGGCAAAGTGTCAACAAAGCAGTTAGACGCGTGACAGAGTATTTCTGTGCCAAATGCACTTCACCAGGGTTCATACAAGTTTGGGAAGTTTTTTTCAACATGGGTACGTCTTACGTAACATGGGTAGACCTTACGTATCCTTTCTTTTATGGGCACTTCCCAAAGAAACGCACCGGAGAGCAAGAACCGAGGACGCTAGAAGTCACAGGCATCACTTCGATCTTTGTTTTATATCAAGACTCAAAAATGGCACGAATGAAGAAGTGTGTTATGGATGTAAGGAAGTAAGCCAACCTTATGGAAACAATGGATATAGTTTGTTTATCCAGGGTAGCGGCGGAGTGTTGGTTTAACGCTGGATTTCAGAAAAGTAGTGAATCATAAATTATCCAGTGTTGCTTGCTCGTGACTCGCTCCTCTGGCGGTACGCCCCAAGGTGGTCGGGTTTTCCGGAAACAATCGCTATAGAGCTTATCTGTCTATTATAAATCTGATAAAACTAAAGAGGATATGAAGGACGTAATAGTACTCCAGATTAACATCAGATACACAGAAACAGCTTTAAAGATTCTCAACCTTTCTTACTTCCAGGCCCCCCTACTGCTCACAATATTTGAAGCCACTCACTTTCAATTTCTACCAAACTACATATACTAGAGCTTCGCATAACTAGACAGATTGTTACAAAAATAACCAAACACTAAGAAATATCTTCATTCTAAGATATTTTAACCTATTTGAATGCTTATTTTGAATAATTTAAGTCATTTTGAGGCCCCCTAGTCCCGGTCCCTTGGTTGAGAACCACTGGTCTCAGGGAAAACATAAAGTGAAACATTTTGGTTTTGTTTGCTAAGATTTTTTATTTTATTTCGTTTTCTTTCAAAAATCTCATTATGTTGTCGCTGATGTACATTTTGAATCATACAATTGGGTAGTGTAGTGAGATATTTGGCTTTCTCATGGGTCAGAACATTCAGCAGGTGTTTCTTGTTGGAAAAAATAATTTTGGGGTGAAGTTCTGCATTCAGGTTGTTATAAAGATGGACATTTTCAGTTTTCAACTGTAAATTCAATAATGAACAGTTATTATTTCATTTGGAGAAAAGACTATACTCAGGCTGCGTCCGAAACCGCATACTGTATAGTAGGTACTGAATTAGATGAAGTACCTACTTACTTGGCGTTAAAACAGTAGGTACTGTATAGTATGAATCCTGGTAGTATGAATGAGATTCAGACGTACTACATCTGCCATGTTGCTACATTACGTGACATGCGTCGTCATCACGTCATGTCATTTCAGCGCGAAAACAGCTGCATGCCTCTTCTTCTTCGTTAGATAACTCCTCTCTCGGGGCATCATGGGAAAGTGAAGTGACCATCGTATGCACGCTGCAAAATCTAACCGGAAGTAGTAGGTCATCCGGGTACTTTTCGCATACTGTTTTCGAATACTATGCATTCGGACATACTACTCGCCTCGCCTACTGCATTTCGCGTACTATATAGTATGAAGTAGGCGGTTTTGGACGCACCAAAAGTTTCTGGACTCCATTTAGCGCTTTCACAGACCCATGGCCATCCAAAGCACTTTACAAGTTGCCTCACATTCACCTGCCATTGAAAGTTACTAAGGGGATTATTTTGCGCTGCTGCGTAATATTATTGCGCCTGCTACAGCCATGTTAGAGCGGCAAAGTCCTTGATTATTACGCCGGTTTGAGAGTATAGATTCTACACTCTCGGAAATAAAGGTACAAAACTGTACCTTTTCTGTCACTGGGGCTGTACCCTTTCAAAAAGTAGCTTTGCACCTAAGGATTTAATTTTAGTACCTTAGAGGTACATACTGGGACCTAAAGAGAGCATATTAGTATCTTAAAGGTACATATTGGTACTAAATGTTTACATATCTGTACCTAATGGTCCATACAATTACCTTCTTAAAGGGTGCTGCCCCACTGACAGCTAGGGTACATATTTTGACTTTTTTTCTAACAATGTAGGTCCTTAAGGTACGGTAATCTACCCTAAATTGAATTCTGTTTTGTAGTCCTGTAAAGGTATTAAACGGAAACTTAGGGTACAGCCCCAGTGACAGAAAAGGTACAGTTTTATACCTTTATTTCTGACAATGTAGCCATATCTGCCTAAAAATTTTTAGCGTGATGCTAATGGTCTAATCAGATTCAATGGATTGTGCTAAGTTATGCTAAAAGCGCTTGCACCAGACCCGCAGATCAGCTAAATGGATTCCAAAATGATAAAAATCAAATGTTCAACTCTAGGGGGCTGGAAAATGAGCATATTTTCAAAAAAGTGGAGTGTCTCTTTAATACTCTTAAGAATAAGATTTAAGAATTTTGTTCAGGTTAATATTATGACAAGACTAACTCATCAAATGGCTATTTCAATCAAAGTTAACATCTCTGCATATTGCAACAAGCATCACTCTTAATAGTATTTTTATATACAGGTAAAATGTTTCCATTGTCCATCCAGACAACACTTATGGTAAAATTTGTTTTTTAATATAGAAAACAATAATAAAGCTAATACGCTCTTCTTTTTCAAAAGGAAATATGTAATATGGAGAGTACGGACAAAAAAGCTATGAAACTGTGCTTACATTTTGTGCTATAGAAGATCTTTCTCTTAATTTTTGGATTGTACAGGTGTATATGCATATTACATACCCTTGATCTGTTCTGTATTTGTTCTTTGTGCAATTAAAAAAATGGTGTTAAGAGCTCCTCCAAAAATTCAGCAATTTATTTCTCTTGAATGAATCTTTTTATCTGTAAATATGCTTTTAACTTTTGCTTTAGATGGTTTTCATTAGAGCAAATAAATGGGCAATCTTTATAAGTGTAGAAATAATCATACAGAAATAATATATAAATAGTACATATCAATGATTTAATAAATATGTAATTGTAGCGATTTTAGTGTATATGTGAGGTTTAAGTTATTGTATTTTTATTGTAAATCTAGAATAAATTTTTAGTACTAAAGTTTTTGTAAAAACATTGGTTCACACATTTCCCGAATCTGTAGGATCACACATTTAGGACATTGTTGAACGAATCCGTCAAATGTTTCTCACAATCTTTACAGTTTATAATTTATTAAAAAAAAGTTACATTTGGTTCAACCTAAAAAGCTAAAATGTTTTAGGTTTTACTAATTTAAAGAGTAACTAAACCCCTGGTCAGAGTCTGACTCCACCCACTGGCAATATTTGAAAAATGCAAGAAAAGTGGGCAGATCCCAACGGAGATAGAGGGGACGAACTAAGCTCGTACCAAGTGTGTGGTGAGATCGTAACAAGGGCGTGGTGAGCTTGAAACTGCTTACGTCACGAGTCATTTTTTGAACCCAACATCCAATAGGAAAATTCAACTGCAATAGCCACCGTTCAACCTGAAGAGGGCAGCACTCAGACGTTTTTACACCATATATTGTAGTATTCAGGCATGTGATTGGCTAAGGACAAAAAAGCAGGAAAATATATTGAAACCCCCCCCCCACACACACACACACACGCCAATCAAACTGGTGGCAGATCTATACGGATAGTAAAGTAGGACCCATAACAACTTATTTGAACAAAAAAACACATTTTAATTTATTTTACACCTAGATGTGCAACATGCAACTTTTTTGTACAGTATGACACATAACAACTTATTTGGTGGATGTGTAAAAGTGGGAATCAAAAGCAAGTGTCTTGTCCACCGCTCCATCACCACCTCTCTCTATATCAACAACCATGAAAAAAAAAATGTTTTAACTTGTTTTTGTTTTGCATTTTTACACAACTTTAACAGCTAAATGTGCCACATGCAAATGTTCATGTCAAAAGAAGGCCTATTTTGCCGACATCCAAATAAAATGTAGACAATGGCTTATAAAGAACTAAAGGCATGGCTACTTTTAATTTTATACTTTAAATACATTTCCAAGCCTGTACTTTGATACTTTTACTTGAGTAAAGAAGTTAAATCAGTACTTCTATTTTTACCAGAGTATTTTTTTAATACAAATATCTATAAAATGTGCTACACAGGACCATTAGTTATAATAAAGTGTCTTAAAGGTCTCTTTTTCTAATTTTAGACCCCTGTAGATGAGTAACTTTGTTAGCTGTTAAACATGAACAATAGAAGGTTGACACTAATAAATAAAAGTAATTGTACAAAAAAGTACAGGAGCTATTTATTTTAATCAAACTGGTCAACCTTAAAACTTTAAAAACACGAAACCTTTGAAACAAACGATGATACAGAGGCCGTTTCTCAATCCTAAGTCTGCAGCCTTCCGGAGGTCGCATTTCTAAGCTGCATACGTCATCAAGACTCATCAAGAGTCACAATTTTAACAATAATGAAGTTTACTATTATTCTTAGTTAATTGTAAATTGTTGTAATATGTTTATCAGGGCTTGACATTAACTTTTTGAGGAACTTGTCCTTTGGACAAGTAAATTTGTGTTTCACAAAAGTCACTTGTCCGGGTAAAGATTTATAATATAATGTATTTTTTTGTGTTTTGCTAATCAGTAGTGGAGCAAGGGATTTTTCATAGGGGTGGCCAGGCAGGGGCCAGCAGTTACTCTGGGGTGGCATATAAAATCTCTATCATCCAACCTTAAAATACTTTTAAGTATTATAGTGTGTTAATCAGAATAATGTATAACATACAATTGCTACAATAATTTAATTTTTATTAAAATGAATTGAGATTAACATACAATTTATAGTCATAATTCAACCTCCATGTTTTTTAAACTATTTAATCAAATAAAACTTTTGAAATTTACTTTGAAACCAGGATTTATATCTTCCATTGCTGAAAAAACTAGAGACCAGAAAATCATGTGAATTTTGAAGGCTACTTTAATGTATTTTACTAAGATTTGTTTGGCTGCTTCTTGCTACTCTTTCTGAAGAAGGATGCTATATCTGCTGCCTTTCTCTTCATTTTTCCCTCATTTCAATGATTGTCTGACATTAAAACACTAAAGCAAAACATTAAAACATTACCATGTTCATTATTAGAGTAAACTTATTAGGGTAAATGTACCTAGATTATCTGTTATATATAAAATCAATCTTAATCCTAGCATTTACGCTGTAATGTCTGTGTGGGATTTTTTTAATGTACAGTGACGAACTCTGTCAGATTCAAATCGGCTGTCACGCGGCGCAAACACACGTAGGCGCGCTGAAAGAGAGATTCTCATTATAAAACAGATTCTTAAACAAGATTTTAAGCCATTTATGTGTTTTTTCCGAACTTTAGAAGAGAAATTTATATTCACGCCGGAGCCTGAAGAAACAGCACTCTAGACTCCACTCCGTCCCGCGATTCCCGCCCCTCCGTGTTCGTGGATCAGGTTTCATGCACGAATGTAATGCTCAGTTAGGTTAAACCAGGCTCGATGAGGTAACTTATTTCCTTGCCTTTTTTCGGAACCAATATTGTTGCATCGTCCCTCTCTCAGTCGCCACCAGGATTTTCTGCAATGGCGCTCGTTTTTACTCTCATTTCTGTGAAAATTGCTGCTCCAAATTCACAAAGTAAACCGACGTGTATATGTTTGCCGCTTTGTTTCGCGTCACGCGAGTGACATCCAAACGTCGCAAATGAGGAGAAGAGAGGAGAGAAACGATCGGGTCTGATTGGTGAATACAATCATACTTCGCCACCGCCATTTGCGAACGGTCAGAAACACGTCCTTGTTGATACTTGGAAAGGAAGGAAAATGCATCTCTATCTCCCACCGGTGTAGCCCTGTTGCGCGGGGACGGCGATTGTGGTTCCGTCCCGGGTTACCATGGCGACGGCTGTGAGAGACCCCCCTCCCCCCTTATTTTATTTTTTTTACATATCTGCATGATTCACGTAGGTCACATTTTCAGGTCGGAAAATCCGGAATTCCGGATTAATCCGGAAAAATCACATCCCTGTGAAACACTTTATATCTAAATGTCAAAAAACTTACTAAAATCAATGAACAGCACTAATAAAGCATCATTCTTACAGATCATCAACTAAAAAAAGTTGGTTTAGGGTTTAGTTACTCTTTAAGTAAATTTTAGACTGTTAAGCATCGCTGTCCCGAATACGGGACACAGTTTGCATCAAAATTGTTGATGTAAATTTTAATCTATCATTACAAGCTATATATCGTTGCAAAGGTCTATGCCTCCAGAATAGACATTTCAACAGTGTTTTATAAAATAAATTATGTAGGGAGAGTTATTGATTCATTTATGAAGAGAGAGTGCCTCAAAACATTTATATCCTGCTAAATGTCACTGTCCCATCAGCAGGACGCCTACTTCAATGTTTGCATGTGAATTCTTATCCAATCATGACAAACTATATATCATTTGAAAGCTCCAAGAGTGTAGATTTAACTCAATAGGGTGGGGTGATGCTTTAGATTTTAAATAAGTTTAAAGTTACGTTTTTTTTGCTGTAAAGCTGCTTTGCAACAAGGCAAAATTGTGTAAAGTGCACATTGGGTCTCATTCACTAAGCATGCGTATGCACAAATTTCTTCGTAAAATGCGCGTACGGACGTTTTAACATACAAGTCATGATTCAACAAAAACTTTCGTACAAAAATTGATTTTAAATGTATGCAAAAACCTGTGAACAACTTGGATAACACATGTGCACTGATCATGAAAAAGAAACATGTGATATATATCTGTTATATATTTTAACATGATTATTGCATACGTGTGGTCCAAGTTGTTCTTACGTTTTTGCATACAATTAAAATAAATTTTAGTACGAAAGTTTAAACGTCCATACGCACATTTTAAAAACAAATGTGTGCGTACGCATGCTTAGTTGATGAGACCCAATGTAAAAATGACAGCAGGTAACCCATCTGTAAAATGATGATTTTAATGCAAAAAAAAAAATCAAAAAAGATTAAGCCGGGTTTTCACAGGCATTAATAAACCAATCACATGTAAATGTAATGATTCTTGTCGATGTTGTTTTTAATGTCTGTGTTGATGCTTCAAAAAGAGATGCAGGCTGTCATGAAGGTCAAGCGTGGTTTTGCCCTGCTTCTCTTTCTGACGTTCACCTGTTCACTATTTCAGCATCGTGTGCAATGCTGACACCACACAAGTGAACTGAAGATTTGATCAGTTTTAATAGAAGAAACAATACAAGGGATCAAATGTAATTCAGTACCACAGACATCCCACTGCATATCATAACCACGATCCAAACTCCTTCACATCAGAAACCAGCACATTGGATCTGTCTTCGATAAACTACAATTTATTATTTCGCAAACAAAACCAACCATTCAACACCGTCGTTGTTATGAATGCACCTTTATAAAACATTGATGCATATACATGTTGTGGAAAGGACTGAAAAACCTCAGCTTCACAGCAAGGTCATTGATTTTGACTGAGCACAGCGGAGACTTACGTGTGAAACAGATGAGCTATTTGTTTTGTTGTGAGATAAAGAAAGAAACATATACATGAATAAAAGAGATATGAGGCACAGCACACTTAAGGAAAACTGTCATCATCGTCCTCTGCCATCTCTTTAGCGAACTCCAGGTCCTGCTGTTCCCTTTCTCTTCTCTCCTGTGGCCACACATGAACATCAGTTTCATCTCAAGTCACCAAACACTTCAATTCTGAGACACACACCACACTGAGACTCTTACCTCAGCAGACTCCAGGTCTTTGTTATAAGCTTTTGGTGGAAATCTCATCGCCTGCACAGACAAATAAATGTTTCATCAGCAATACAGACCATAACATTTTTTAACGTATAGCAAATTTAAATGCCGTTGGACTCGGACATCAAAACAACCCATCAGCACATTACCTTGACAGACATGTTGTGGATGTCCAGACAGAAGGAGATGCGCTGATGAAAAGCGAGCTGAGGCTCACGGGTGCTGTAGATGTCCATGGTCTCTTTAGACTGAACGTAGCCTTTCTCATGGTTAATACTGGCCTCAATCACACCATCACGAATCGCCTGATGAGATGCGTAAGATTCATTTTAAATCAAGGATGTCAAACAATTCTGCTGAGATTCTGTATCACAGCAATCTAATGGGGCGTACACACCAAACGTGAATTTCATGATTTAGATAGTAGATTACATACAAAGTCAATGCAAACTGATGCAAACTTTCATGGGGCGATGCAAATTGGATGGGGAAAACATCAAATGCATCTTCACGCAAGTTAAAAATATTCAACTCAAGCGGAAAAATGTGCAAAAAAAAGTTAAATCCCGCAAGTAACCTAGAGCGAGCAATGTGATGCTTCATGTTTGGTGTTACGCAGCATAATTAGATGTACACACTAAACACAAATGTAACATTTTATGAGAGTAGATTACATACAAAGTCAATGCAATGACACAAATAGACGCGAACATACGCAGGGCGAAGCGAATAATGCAAATTGGGCAGCGGGACTGCAGTGAAAACACACGCTATTCACTTGACACAAAAAATTATACTTTGCATGACACAAAGTCCTGCGAGTAATCTAGAGAAGAGATCACGATGTTTTGTGTTTGGTGTGAATGCAACATAACACCATGATTTCACTGTCAATACTCATAACTGATAGTAGAAAAAAAATACTATGGAAGTGAATGGTGCCCCATAATTTACATTTTTTTGTGAACTGTCCCTTTAATGTTGATTGAAGTTTGACTTGTGTCTGTGTTTAAATCCACTATACATCACTATTAAAAGGTACCTCTGTTATAAACCTACCCTATCTCATGGCAAGTTGTGTTATAGTCACAACATTTTTGATTATTTTATTTGTGCTATTGACATGACTGTTCGCAGTTTCTTTCTGCATCATGTCATTTTATATTTTTTCTCATTGTTTACCTATTTTTAAATCATTGTCGCTTGGGGTTAGTGTTAGATTCAGGGTTTGCGTTAGGCTGTAATTTTATGTATTGGTTTCTACATGTTTTTCGTCCGCTTTTAAAACTCTTCTTGTTGGGGTTTGGGTTAGGATGCCCCAGAATCTAACCCCAACTGACAATGTTTTTTCCTATTGTTTTTACCATTGAGAAAACAAAATATTAAATTACAGAAAGTCATGCCACAGGCCCGAAGAAATTTCGAACAGTTTCTAGAAATTTGTGCTGTGTGCCACAAAAAAGAAATTCATGCTCCACGAAAAACAGCAGAAAATCATGTTAATAGCACATATAAATGAATCAAAAATTTTGTGACTAAAACACGAATTTCTGTGAGATTGGGTTGTTATAAACACATGTATGATTTAATAGATTAACACTGGGATTGGCTATATGAATGTGAAAAAAAAACAGTACAAATGTCAGTTTAAAAAAACTTGGAGGCTGCCATTTCGTTTTTCATCACTATACATGACGTCAAATGGTTTGATTAACACTACAGCGAGGTAAACGTGATAACCAAGTCTATAATCAGTAGATTATAAAAAAAAGATGAGATTTATAAACACACACAGACAGCAGGTGGCGGGATTTGATCCGAATTTCATTAAAAATACAGCATCAGGTCTTCTGTTCAGCCCTTTCACAGAGAGTAACATACATGCAAGATTATGTAAAAAAAAAAAACGAAGGAATAAAAGAAGATCACAATAAAGGCGATCTGATAGGTAAGAATGTGTGAGTGGAAAATAAAAATTTTTTACATGAAAAACAACAGAAGATACCATAGCATTTACTATAGTAAACTTTAGTAATTTCACATTAACCATGGCATTAGTTTCAAAAGGCGAAACATAATGGCGGCCTCTAATGGTTAAAATGAGCATTACAAGTAGGGTTTTTGAAGTAATGAAAAAATGTAATGTGTTTCTACCAATGAATTTCAGTATTTGAATGCAAATATAAAGTATTAAAGCATAGTCGGGGTACCTTTCACTCTGTTGATGTTGGATTAGGTTCGTGGACATTTAGTATGATCTTTGACATTACCAGATAAAGCCATCACATGTGTGCGTGATACTGACCTTGGCCACAATAAACTCGGCATCTTCAGGACTGTCCAGCTGAAGTTTTTGTGCAATGTCAGCCAAAGAAATGCGTGAATATGACAGACTGATCATTCTCACACCTACAGAGAAAACAAACACCAGTGTTAAAATCTTAAAGGCGGGGTGCACGATTTTTGAAAAACGCTTTGTAAAAGGGAGTCAGGCCAAGTACCAAAACACACTTGCAGCCAATCAACAGTAAGGGGCGTGTCTACTAACAGAAATCGTTGCCTGGGTTACGTATGTGTGGGGCGAGTCTATCAAAAGAAGGTCCAGATTCTATTGGGGTAGGGGCGTGCTTGTTCAGGCGATTTCAAATGTCAACATTGGCTTTCAGAGATCGTGCACCCCGCCTTTAATCACAGATTCATCATTGCAATATCACCACCTACAAACATGTACTAAAAACCTGCAATATTATAAAAATATGCTCACGTCGGCAGATATAAGATACGCACCTGTTTTAATGACATTGTGTCGGAGGCGGATGATCAGTGTGTATGTGCCATCTGTCTGAAATTTCTCTCCGAACTGATCCAAGGCTTGATTAAATTTGGCAAGGTTTCCAGTTCTTACCGCTGATCAGGGCAAAAAAACACACATCAGAAATTGTTCAATCTACCGGCATATGAATTTGTGCATTTTGTAAAAGAGTTACCTTGAGTGAGCAGAAAGTACGGCATGAGAGATCTCTTGAGAGACGGCTGACGAAACTGCAGACGGTCGGGTATCTCACCCAGCAAAAGCTCAACTACGATCAACAGCTTGTGAACCTGACAGACACAAAGTCAACAGTCACACCACCACCACAACACGCACGTGTGTAGTCTGTAGGTCACGGTGAGACACTTACGGTCTGTTTAAAGCCGACGGCAGTGTGCTGAGGTGCCTTCCTCAGGGCGTTGGTTAAAGTCCTCCTCGCTTCTGAATACTCCAGCTGAATGGCCTTTATCCGCCCTGAACCAGTCAACGATTGTCATTGTAAGAAAATCCTCATACACAATGTGCAAAAAACAAAAACAAAACACTATTCAGTTTGCACTTACCAGTGTAGTAGAGATAGCGAGCCCATTCGTTGTTATTGGCCAGCTCGGGGAAAATGGACTTGGAGACGAGTTTCTCGGCCTGGTCGTATAAATTATACTGCAAGTAGTTTCGCAGCAGAAGGTTGAGAAGCGTGGCCTGACCGTCAGCGTCGTGACGCAGCGTAGCCGTCCTCAAACGCGTGTGCAGGAAACTGAGATCATTCGACAACAGATGTAAGCACAATACTTTATGTCCTATGTAAATAAATGGATCTAAAAAATGATTGATGTTAACCTGCGTAATGTGTCCAGCTGGTTTAAGAACTCGTAGACTCGGGAATGGTAGTAGTAACACTTAGCGGCCACTAAATCCAAAGCGCGGCGGTTTTGAGAGCTGATCTTCTGTAGCAGGTCATCTGACACTTTCTGAGCCTGTGCAACATAAAAATTAGGAATCACTGAGTGTTACAGTTAAATAAATCAACTTTATTTAATCTATAGCACGTCAATGACCAACTAGGCCCAATTTAGGACAGAGGTCTAAAAAATTAACATTAGAAATGAAGTGTTAAAGGTGCAGTGTGTACTTTATAAAGGAACTCTTGACAGAAATGCAATATAATATACATAACTATGTTATCAGTGGTGTAAAAAGACTTTACATAACAAACTGTATTTACACCACGGGTCTCCTTACAAGGAAGTCGCTGTCATGTTTCTACAGTAGCCCTAAATGGACAAACTGATCTACGAAGCGCATTTCATCACTATGGTGTATCAGACGACGACGGGTTTGTCCTGTGCCGCCTACCGTAGCTTCTCTATGCGTTTTGAAAGGGAGGGTTGAGCCACTAGATGTCACTAACATCTACACAGTGGATCTTTTACAGACAAATAATAGTTTTCCACTAGGGCTGTGATGATTAATCGTGCAAATGCGTGTTTTTTTTTCAATGAATGAATTACAGTGAAATTGCGCCACATCCAAAAGCCAGAGGGCGCTCTGGTGTAGAAACGTCATTTGTGCCACAGAAGAAGTAGCAATACAAATGCTATTCCAGGAAATGTCTAAGGGATATTTATATCGCTGCTCTTCAGATTGTTTCAGGTATTTTCATGATAATAAAGAATATTTTGAATGATTGTGTTTGACGAGCGTTGCTTTTTTTAAATTCACATTATAAACGACTCAAACTCATAGTGATTTTAGATTGATAAGGACTTCCTACTGATCACAGAACCATAGTACACGCACAAGCTGTGCATGAAACAGAATCGGAGCCTTGCGATTCAGAATCGATCGGGAACGCGATGTATCGTCACAGCCCTAGTCTCCACTGTGCATTTTTGCAATATTGAGCAAGTTTAACAGCTGACCTCGGTGTAGCGCTTCAGGTTGATGAGGTAGACCACCATCAGCAGCTGTAGATACGCCTCCACCTCAGGAATGAGTGGAGCAGCGGCCGCTTTCCCTGTGCGAGGTCTGAACTGCACATCTCCATCCTTATCCACCGGCTGAGGGACACAAACAGACACAAACACCGTCAATGCTCCATTCGACAAGAACACATTTGCTATCTATCACACTATTTAGAGAACACACAAACTGTTAAGTATTAGGCATGTATTTTAATGAAACAAATAATAAGTACTGTATTTTAGACTGCTGTACTGTTTAAACATTTTTGCATTTGGCAGATGCTGTGCATTACAACTTACATTACAAAGTATACATTTTTAATCAGTATGTGTGTTCCCTGGGTTTGAACCCATGACCTTTTGTGGTTCCAACACAATTTTCTACCGCTGAGATATGTGAGAGCGCTACAACTGTACAGTTATGAATCTGAAGGTTATGTTTTGCACACCTGCTCGAGGAAGCCGAGCAGAAACTCTTTGCCAGCGGCGTTTGACGTGAAGAATCCGATCACGGCTTTGTAGAGAACGTTGGGATTGAGTCGGCGGCTGGTGGAGGGAAGAGCGCGGAGGGCACGGAGAACAAAACGAGGCTCCTTCCCCTGCACGGCTTTCTCGATCTGCTTCACGTGCTCCTTAATGTCTGAAACAAAACAACATCTGTATGAGAACTGCACTCAACCAATGATATTCAACACTTTTGGTTCAAATACTTGTTGTTTTTGCAGCGGTGATGTAATTGCCATCATGAGTGACACTTGGGTGACATTAGATCTCCTAATGTAATAAGGGTGCAGGCACGTGATTTTGAATCATTACTGTGTTTTGACCCATATGCATTTGCTGACACTAACCAATACAGTTTATCATGACTGATCTTACTAGTTACAGAGATGGACCCCAGTTTACCTCAATCTCATCTCAATGATGCTCTATGTCATTGCGATCTGTGAGGGTCCATTACGTTTAAGATGAGCTTTATGACATGACGTTATAGGATGTGTCAGTCGTGCATTGACTAAATCACAAATCAGACATTTGCATAAGAGAAACAAACCTATTCTTATAGAAGTAAACCGGATATTTACATCACAACTACAGATATCACATGTTTATTTGGTATCGTTACAGTGCATGACGTTTTTTTCTGTGGGCAGCGCCATGATGACAAGCTAAACGATTGCATTATCTTCTATCACATAAATCACACACATTATTTAAAGCAACCGTTTCTCTCTGTAATATTAAAGAGGTGTGAGTGATTTTCAGACCTTCTAGTGTGAGTTGATCTTGTTCTTTAGGTGTTTTCTGCTCGTCCTCGCGCATCTCAACATCCTGCGGCTCAGCACTCGTTTTCTCTTTATCCGCGCGCGCTTTCTCGCGCTTTTTTGCCGTTGATTCTTTCATGTTGCCACTCAAAGTTCAAACGCGATATCTACAGGCGAAATCGCGACCCCCAACGCATAAATAAGACACCGGTGACCGATTAAACTACGCGAAGAACAACACCAGAAGATGACTGGCAAATCTCATGAACCGCGGTGCATTCTGGGACACGCTGTTATTCTCTTGCTTCGACACGAGCGATTGGACGTGCGCTACTGCCCTCTAACGACAACACAAAAAAATAAAGTTACACGTTATTTTCTCAAGTATTAGTTATTTATAACTCAATTCTGTTTACAAAATTACAATTTAAAAATACAAATGTTTATTTTAATATGTGTGGAAACCAAATAAGGCTATTGCTAAAAATACGTTTGTATTTGTGAAAAGTATCTCACTTACATCACTGGTGTAGTCCAAATGTGGTAGTTACACATAACAGATTAATTAAATCAGTGATTTATACATACAAACACTATAAACTCATTGTTCCTGTTAACTTATATCTTTTTTTAAAAATTTACGCAATACCAATAAATGAACGTGGCTAATCCACCTGCTATATAACCTGACCAACCCTAACCCTCATCACTAACAGTACACATTCTCATTCAAGAAGTAAAAAAAAAATGTTTTGCAATTCACGTGTAATAAAATTACAATTTAATGACATGAACATTGTAATTTTAATACAGAACAATTCTCGTGCTACAGTTAAAGTGTAACATTAGGAGTTACATCAGTAAAGGTTCGACGTTATAATGGGAAACGTAGATATTAGAAGCGCTACAACACCTAAAACTTGGTTAGGGCATTGGAAATGGCATCATCCCACTTACGTCTGTCATATATGGTAGAGAAAGTAGAGCTATAGCCTACATAGTCATTCGGGCTTGGCCAAATATCAGGGACAGAGAGTCATCAAGATTTAGGCCACATGTCTTCGGGAGGAGTGGTCAAACTGGATCATCTCCTTTACATTTTAACAGTGTCACTGCACTGGCAACACACACCCGTGTGACTGTAAGGAGAAAATCCGTTTTTTTCTCACTTTGTTGAAGTGTTTACTGTGGATCGTGGATGAATATCAGTAACGGCACAGCCGCAGCGCACGAGCGCACCGCAGACTCCAGCGGGACCCAGAAGGTAAACATACGCATGATGCTCATACAATAAACAACATCTTAATGACATGATCATTTGATTTTAACATTATTATTATTATTATTATTAATACCTTATACGACGGGCATGAAACATCGTTCAAATGAACATTCGTAGTTTTATAGTGCGTAGGCGTAAGGTAAAATATAAATGTGCTTGAAAAGTATTTAAACTAAACTTCTTACTTTACAAAGGAGATCTTACTACCATCTAGCATTCTCCTGTGTGATGATCGTGTATTAACATTTATAATATGCACGATTTTCGCTTCAATGCAGAGAATACTGCAGAGATGTAGAGCATAATGACAGAATTTATTCTTTATAAAATATAGCTTTTAACTGTATTAAAGGACGTTATGTCAAAAGATTTTTAGGTAATTTCTACATTATATGACAAAATATCAGAAATTGTTGGGAAATGCTATATCTTTAATATTTTGACATCTTATTAAATTATATGAATTCAGTAAAACTGTATAACTTAAAATTACCATAGGCAGTTTGGGCCATTTATGATTTTGTCTGAGCTGTGAATGAAAAAAAATCTCTTTTTTTTAATCTTATTATTTTAGTAGGTATACTGAGTAACAAAAGGCTAAAATATTTCATTTAAACCATATTTGAAAACAAGGAAGCCCCACTCCCTCACTAATTTTAAAGTATTGCAGTTCCCCTGTCTGCCGCCGGTAGGTGCCCTCTAAGCCCAAACGTGAAACACCGCCTATGAACATTACTTAAAGGGACACTTCACCCATTTGCATTAAGCTTTGTATAGTTAGAACCCCAGTCATGTTTTTGAATGGTCGTGCATCATTTCCTCTGTTGCCGCTGAGACAGGAGAAATACAGATTTCAATGTTGCACTTCCTTCTTTCAATGATGTCTAATATCTTTGTTGAGGGGGTGAGACTACAAACACCCCTTTTCTCTGTCAAATAGGCACCAAATTCTAAATGTATGTTACATTTTGACTACAAATATTACACACTTTCAATAAAGATTAACGTTTCTACGGGTGAAATGCTGCTTTAATGCTGCTTTCTTGCTCTGAAAAAGTTCCAAATATTAATCTCAATTAATGCATCATAGTTTTCTAATTATTTTGTTGTATTATACATAAACTGCATTTAAAGGTGAAAAACCCTTGCAAAATGTTTGTTCTTTCTCTCTTCTGAACTTGTAGCTTCTGCGTCTAAAGCGTTCGCTCACGTTCATGCGGAGTAAGAGTGTGGAAAATTTCTTCCAGCGTTCTCAGAATGATGCTCATCTACCAGCAGAAATCTTCAATAATCCCATTGACATCGCTGCTATGCCTGTCCTCAGCTCCAACCCCACAGCAAGCCCCGCCTCCTCTATGATACAGCCACGCCCACTACTCAAACACTTGTTCCTGGAACATGTGTTTCGTCGACCAACCAGCTGCCATGTGTGCAAAAACATTATTGTTGGTAAGCATGGAATACAGGGGTTACTCATTATTAGCATGGTTTAGTTTTTTCTTTGTCTCTTACCAGAAGCCATGGTAAAGTAGGAGAGTACATGAGGGAAAATATGGGTTGAAAAGGAAAGGGCCTGAAGTGAAATTTACAAAACACAGGTGCTTACTTTCTGGAAGTAAAATAAAAAAAAATATTTTGATACAAAAAATGTGTCACTAATTGAAAATAAACAAACATATTAACAAGAGGTTATTTCTAATGTTACAAATGCAGAAAATTTAAATGCGCATTCTTATTTTATTTTATGCATACACAAGCATACGTGCACAGTCAAACGCACAGCCTTGCAAAGCAAAGTTCATTTGACTCATACACGTGCGCTGATGTTCCACGCATACGCTTTGCGACAATTAGCAATACCTCTTATGGCCTACATACTACTTACTCATGTATGCGCATGTGTTAAAACGTTATTTTATGTCATAATAAGCTGCAGGCCGCTAGAGGGCACATTTCCATAAAACATTACTTTATATCGTAATAAGCTGGGGGCCGCTAGAGCGTGCTTTTCCTAAAACGTTACTTTATATCGTAATAAGCTGGGGGCCGCTAGAGCGAGCTTTTCCCTAAAACGTTACTTTATGTCGTAATAAGCCGGGGGCCGTTAGAGCGAGCTTTTCCCTAAAACGTTACTTTATGTCGTAATAAGTCGGGGGCCGCTAGAGCGAGCTTTTCCCTAAAACGTTACTTTATGTCGTAATAAGCCGGGGGCCGCTAGAGCGCGCTTTTCCCTAAAACGTAATTTTATTGCGTAATAAGCTGGGGGCCGCTAGAGGGCGCTTTTCCCTAAAACGTAATTTTATGTCGTAATAAGCTGGGGGCCGCTAGAGAGCGTTTTTCCCTAAATCTTCATTTTATGTCGTAATAAGCTGGGGGGCGCTAAAGGGCGCTTTTCTCTAAAACGTAATTTTATGTCGTAATAAGCTGGGGGCCGCTAGAGGGCGTTTTTCCCTAAATCTTTATTTTATGTTGTAATAAGCTGGGGTGCGCTAGAGGGCGCTTTTCCCTAAAACTTAATTTTATGTCATAATAAGCTGGGGGCCGCTAGAGGGCGCTTTTCCCTAAAACTTTATTTTATGTCTTAATTAGCTGGGGGCCGCTAAAGGGCGCTTTTCCCTAAAACTTAATCTTATATCGTAATAAGCTGGGGGCCGCTAGAGGGCGCTTTTCCCTAAAACTTAATTTTATGTCATAATAAGCTGGGGGCCGCTAGAGGGCGCTTTTCCCTAAAACGTTACTTTATGTCGTAATAAGTCGGGGGCCGCTAGAGCGCGCTTTTCCCTAAAACGTTACTTTATGTCGTAATAAGCTGGGGGCCGCTAGAGCGCGCTTTTCCCTAAAATGTCATTTTATGTCAGAATAAGCTGGGGGCCGCTAGAGGGCGCTTTTCCCTAAAACGTAATTTTATGTCATAATAAGCTGAAGGACAGTCTCATCCTACCCTACTTCTTGTACACAAATGACTCTCACAAATTCTTGGAAGTCCACATATTTAATGATCCGCTTACACATTAGCAATCACCAAGAAACACAGCAACAGGTTTACATCAGGAATAATTACCTAGAGTGTAAGCTGCTTGTGGCCTTTTATTGCTTCACTATGGAAAGCACTTTCTCTGTCTTTTATTGTCCTTTTATTGCTGTTTTTAGTAAATGCGGTCACTTGGTCACTTTATTCAGAGTATCAGGGACAATTTTATTATTTGGTCCCTTTCCTCAACTATGGTCACAAGAGAGAGACACAGGAAATATTAAAGATGGTTAAAAAATATGCGTCATTTCATTTTAGTTATAAAATTACAATTGTTATATTAATTCATTTCCATATTGTCCTTTAGGCAATCCTAAACAGGGATTGCGCTGTACAACATGTAAGACAGGAGTTCATCTTTGGTGTGTCTCCGAACTCTCACAGCAACCATGCCAAGGCAAGGTATGTTTGATGTTTGCTGATGCTGTATGATTTCTCCTGTTGTCTGTTTCAAATGCTCTGTTTGAACAGTATAGGTTATTTCTATATTTAGAATTGAACCCCATGATGTTGGTACAGCATCATGTATTTTCATTTCACTTGGCAATTCTGTAGTCAGATCTCCCACCCTATTACTGTGTATCATCCGTTTGCCAGGTATGCAATGCTTTCAAATGATTACAATTTTTTATTAATTTATTTACATATTTGAATTGGATTTTTAATTATGATTTTCTTACATTTTTAATGAATTATGGATTTATTCTGATTTACTTTGAATTATTGACTACAATTAAATTTGATATATCCTTTGTTACTGCAAATCTTAAGTAGGCATATCGTCTGTCTTTTGATTCATTAATTTATATGGTCTAACAAACCACTTAATTTTTACTACAGGTATTGGCGCATCGAACTCTTTCCCCCGACAACTTTTTTAAAGTTGCCAACCAGGGGCAGCATTTTTTATAGTTTTCACAAAAGTTTAATGCCTTCCAGAAAAAAATCTTCTTCAAATATAAAAATCCAATGAAAGAACAGACCGTCTGATTTAAAAAAAAAAATCATCCTATCGTCATTTTTTCTCTTTTATAACCTTTCATATATGGGTAGGTTTCTTTTAAAAAAAAATTTGAAGCATAATAATAGATAATTGCATTTTTGTAAAGGACTTTTGTTAAAGAACAGAATCAGATGATCAAAACATGCACAGAGTTTTTACTGTTTTTGGATCAGTGACTGCTTTAATGTTTTATACCGTAAGTTGGGTAAGAATGCCACCTAGTGTATAATAGCGGAAATATGGATTGCCGTAAAAACTTGTCATTGGCAGGAAAGCGTTTTTTCTTAATTGATAAGATAACTTGTCAATGGTGGAGAAAGTTTATTATTTGGTCTGACAAACCTCTTAACGCTTAACTAGTTGCATGGTTGTGACTCGAACAAGTCAATATAATAATGAGTAAAAAAAATCAAACATTTATCTAAATTCCACGATTATCGAATATAACTATTTATTCGATTTGTATTATAAACAGCGATATTTTATTGTTTTTGGAGTCAGATAAAATTACCTAAATAATGTAATGTTAAAAACGTTACCAGTTAGCGCTGGAAAAGACAGAATGCGCTACGAAACCGTGTTGATTGGACTCCGCCATTGGGTCAACGGTATGTTTTTACCTTACACAGTGGATATAATATAATTTATTTGATATAGAAATCAAATGAGTGTTTGCAGGGACTCTACTGAGGAAAACATTATGTGATGAGCATTCAGTCGACTGACATTCTACTCCTGTGCGTTAAATTGCAATAGAAATAAAATGACTTTATGTACAAATATCATGAGTAACACTTATGTGTAGCCTAACATATGGCTAACTATCATAGTTAATTTGCTATACTCTGTGCAGATTTCTTACAAACAGCTTGGCTGTCTTAATTCAGTGAGCATACCATCTTCGTATAGCCTGATATTATTGGTCGCATTAATAACTCTATAAGATGTTTTTGTTTAAAGAATAAGCAACCTGTTAAGGGGCAGGGTTATCCTCTGCTTAACCTTTTTGACCCTGCGTCTGTTTTGTGTTTTTCTCACGTATCTTTTTTAAGTCTGGGATGTTCAAGAGGAATTTGAGTACACCTTCACTGATCACCAATCGATTAAGTGCTATGAAGTCACAGGGTATGTTCACCTCTGGATGGGAGACACATATATCTGTCAGGTTTGACTGTAGGTACAGTGCTGTTTTTATTACCTGTGTGTTTGTGATAATAGAGTCAATGGCTCAGGTGGACCCCATCTACACTACACTACGGTTTGGGACTTCTCTGGCCTACACCGGTCAATTGAGTTTTGGCAGTTTATCCGAGTCTCCTACCCAAAGCCTGGTTTGTATATATATCATGGTTGTGTTTGTGTGTGTGTACAGGTATATGTATTAGCGGTGCACGAGTCAGGGTTTTTAACAACCCGCAGGTCCCGCTTTTATGAAATTATTTGGCTGCCCCGCACCACTTTATCTATTTTTACAACCAGCCCCACACCCACGACCATTAAATAGACATACTATGCATTGTAATGTAAAGAAAAATACATTGAACGGGTAAGTCTAAGGAGGTTTTCATGTCGTTCCGCCGTATTGATAAACTATAATAGCAGAGAGGGACAAAAAGCACTAGCCTACCAACGTGTTTCCACAATGCGTTTTCATTCAGAACACGTGAACCAAGGAGATCAGTGAGTACATAACGGCTAACGTAGTTGCAACAAACATTTGGAAAGGCGAGGCGCTAGAGAGCACTGTTCATTTGAATGCAAAATACAATTTCACCACTAAATGGGGGTAAATCCTACTTACTGTCCCTTTAATGACCCGCCCCGCAAATAATGAGACTCATGCAAAAAACAACCCATGCATCACTAATATTTATCATCTATAAAAAATAAGTATGTTTTTAAATGATTTGTGTGTGTATAGTATATGTAATTAGGCTATAGACACACATTTATGGGTGGGCTGAACTTCACAATGGCACAGATGTCTTGTTAGCCATTATATTACTATTATTATATGCCAGTATTACTGCAACCTAGCAAAAGGCAAAATACATATATACAGTCAAATGTACAGTCTTGTTCAAAATAATAGCAGTACAATGTGACTAACCGGAATAATCAAGGTTTTTAGTATATTTTTTATTGCTACGTGGCAAACAAGTTACCAGTAGGTTCAGTAGATTGTCAGAAAACAAATGAGACCCAGCATTCATGATATGCACGCTCTTAAGGCTGTGCAATTGGGCAATTAGTTGAATTAGTTGAAAGGGGTGTGTTCAAAAAAATAGCAGTGTGGCATTCAATCACTGAGGTCATCAATTTTGTGAAGAAACAGGTGTGAATCAGGTGGCCCCTTTTTAAGGATGAAGCCAACACTTGTTGAACATGCATTTGAAAGCTGAGGAAAATGGGTCGTTCAAGACATTGTTCAGAAGAACAGCGTACTTTGATTAAAAAGTTGAATATAGGGGAAAACCTATAAAGAGGTGCAAAAAATGATAGGCTGTTCAGCTAAAATGATCTCCAATGCCTTAAAATGGAGAGCAAAACCAGAGAGACGTGGAAGAAAACGGAAGACAACCATCAAAATGGATAGAAGAATGACCAGAATGGCAAAGGCTCAGCCAATGATCACCTCCAGGATGATCAAAGACAGTCTGGAGTTACCTGTTAGTACTGTGACATTTAGAAGACGTCTGTGTGAAGCTAATCTATTTTCAAGAATCCCCCGCAAAGTCCCTCTGTTAAAAAAAAGGCATGTGCAGAAGAGGTTACAATTTGCCAAAGAACACATCAACTGGCCTAAAGAGAAATGGAGGAACATTTTGTGGACTGATGAGAGTAAAATTGTTCTTTTTGGGTCCAAGGGCCACAGGCAGTTTGTGAGACGACCCCCAAACTCTGAATTCAAGCCACAGTACACAGTGAAGAGAGTGAAGCATGGAGCATGATATGGGCATGTTTCTCCTACTATGGTGTTGGGCCTTTTTATCGCATACCAGGGATCATGGATCAGTTTGCATATGTTAAAATACTTGAAGAGGTCATGTTGCCCTATGCTGAAGAGGACATGCCCTTGAAATGGTTGTTTCAACAAGACAATGACCCAAAACACACTAGTAAACGGGCAAAGTCTTGGTTCCAAACCAACAAAATTAATGTTATGGAGTGGCCAGCCCAATCTCCAGACCTTAATCCAATTGAGAACTTGTGGGGTGATATCAAAAATGCTGTTTCTGAAGCAAAACCAAGAAATGTGAATGAATTGTTAAAGAATCATGGAGTGGAATAACAGCTGAGAGGTGCCACAAGTTGGTTGACTCCATGCCACACAGATGTCAAGCAGTTTTAAAAAACTGTGGTCATACAACTAAATATTAGTTTAGTGATTCACAGGATTGCTAAATCCCAGAAAAAAAATGTTTGTACAAAATAGTTTTGAGTTTGTACAGTCAAAGGTAGACACTGCTATTTTTTTGAACACACCCCATTCAACTAATTGCCCAATTGCACAGCCTTAAGAGCGTGCATATCATGAATGCTGGGTCTTGTTTGTTTTCTGAGAATCTACTGAACCTACTGGTAACTTGTTTGCCACATAGCAATAAAAAATATACTAAAAACCTTGATTATTCTGGTTAGTCACATTGTACTGCTATTATTTTAAACAAGACTGTATACAATATATACAGTTTGTAGTCAAATGTATTCTGTTTGAATATTGTTATCTATATAATATATTATATTATATATTTAGCATTAGAAATACTACCTTGACTAAAGAACTAAACTGCTGGATTAACATGACATAAACGTAAACAAATGATTTTAGTAATCACCAGTACTGTTAGTTTAGGGCAGCTGTGGCACAAACCTTACATTGGGAGTGGTGGTGTAATAAATTTGTTAAGCACTTTAATTATACTTTAATTCTTTGTTTATGTTATTGTTGTCATTTTGATATTGTAAAATATTGTTTAAATATTTAAACATTAAACTTGGATTTTGTGTGTAAGGATGAAGATGAGATGGAGCAAACAAATAAATGTTTGTCTTCTGAAGGGGAGATCGTAACCGAACACACAGAGAAAGGTAAGAGTATCCAAACCATCCAGGACTTCTATGTTTAGTGTTATAGATTATTTACTGTGATAAAGTAGAAAATGTTACTTGCTGTAGAGAATCTAAATGAAAGTTAATTAAAGTCTTGTTTTGTCTGTACGAAGCAAGTGCTAAATTAAACTAAAACTGCATATATATCAGCAAAAGCCACTTATTTAATGTATAACTTGAAGTTGCAAAGCTGCCTGAAATACACTATCAAGAGAAAATCGTCAGTAAATGTTCACTAGATGTCACTTGGGCAGTACGCTTTCAACAAGCACACCCCGGAGTCACCCGGAGCTATACGACACAAGTTCTTATTTCTATAGAGACAGGAATAAAAAGGCCCTCGCTTGGAAGAGTGTCAGTAAGGACATGCGGCAACCTGGTAAGATGTAAATACACACTTCACTTTTGAGTCACGTGACGTTTATCAACTCGCGCCATTTATTTTCCCCCTACAGTAAGGTGACTAAATACAAACCGGTAACTCTCTCAATAAATGCACAATCAACATCAGCCATCCTGCAAACAGACAACCGCATAGCACTTGCCCCTCCCACTTCTGACGCGCGTCAAATGCTTGCTTTTTCCACACGTACTTCGCTCTAGATGCGCGAATGCATTCAAACTGTTCAAGCGAACTAGGTGCAATTTTGATGCCTGAAACGCGGTTGGTGTAAACAAAGCATTACGAAGAGTCGGCAGCAGGCACGTATTTTGACATGACGCGCGGAACACATATTTTGACATATGACGAGCAACACACATGACGATGTTTTGAAGAGTTTCGCATTCGTGTCTCCTCGGTAAAGAAGTCATGAGATGCCACTAGCTGCGTTTCCTTTATCCTTAAAAATGCGCAAATTGACATTGCGAATTGAAAATACGGCCAATTTCGCAAAAACTCCAAATAAATCGCAAAATAAATCGTTTTTATTATGGTTTTTCAGGCAATTCGGAAAAGCTGTATTTTGAAAAAAAAAAAAACGGCAATAGAAATCTGATGTAAGTCAGTCGCATAATTATTATTTGAAAATGACGCAATATGAACTAAAACCTCCCAGAAACACCTTAATTTGTGTCTACTCCGAAGTATTAGAGGCATTCCATGCCAATAATGTTTGGATAACACTCCTACAAATCTTTTGATTTAAAATAATTTTTATTAAATAATATTACCTCTAAGGGCCGATTCACACTGGATGCGTGGCGTGTCTGTTGCGTGTCTTTCGCATGGCAGCTGCGTGGCGTTTTCTATGCCCTTGCTTACCAGAAGCGTTTCTGACGCGGTGCTGCTGCTGCTAGCCTATTCTGTATACATGTATGTTTCCTATTGATAAACTGACCTGACGCTTCCAAGACGCTTGCGTGTGGTGTGAAAAATAGGCGTTGGTCCTATTCCTAGCATGCACGCGTTTTCGGCGCGGTTTGAGCCGTGAGGCGTGCGTGTCATGCAGGCGGTGTGCACGGTCAAACCTGCTAACATGGGAGCCTAAATAAAAACGGACATGCCACGCAGCTGAGACGCTCACGCCATGCATCCGGTTTGAATCGGCTCTAAGAAACACCTGTATGTTACCGTTTCTAAGTATAAAGGATTTTCCTTGGCATAATGTTTGGATAATACTCTTACGTCTCCCTCGGTTAAAAAATAATGCCTAATGCGGTGGATGTGATGTTAGTAAACCTACCAACATCAGTCGACGGGATGTTTGGAATGACTTATCGCGAGGGGACACATATCATTGGTTAATGGAAATGGCGTCATTTTGAATTAGTCATTTGTCGACATTTAGAAAATAACGCTAAAGTTTTGTGCAAATTTGTAATGAAAACGCAGCTTCTGATTTTTCCTACTTTTCTCTTTCATTGACAGATTTATCCCTGCCTGAAAATGATACAAATGAGTTGAAGGAGATATCAAAGGTACAGTGTTGTCACAAAACACTAAAGTTATGAAGTTATATATTGCTTATAATGTGTGCTTTGAAATATTAAAATCATTCCCTGTGTTTCCTTTTGAGGTTCCTAAAATTCACTCTCTTCACACTTATGTGGTGCTGTACAAGTTTATGCCTCAGGAGCACAATGACCTGGAATTACAGTGAGTCCTGTGTGTGTGTATGAGGCATTGTCATCCTGGATGGGTTGCCAGTCCTGAGAATTAACAGTGATTCTCTCTCTCTCTCTCTCTCTCTCTCTCTCTCTCTCTCTCTCTCTCTCTCTCTCTCTCTCTCTCTCGCAGTCCTGGTGAGAGAGTTCAGGTGATTGATGACTCTAATGATGAATGGTGGAAGGTGAGTTGAATCAGGGGAAGAAGTTTCCTTATGGTGGTTAAACAAAAACTTTCATGCAAATCATTGCAGTATATGATAAATTGAGGAGGAGATGCGTAAGGAATATTCAAATGCATTTTTGTGTTTGTGTTAGGTGAATAACAGTCTGTATGTGTTTTTACGTGCAGGGTAAATGTGGTGAAAGGGTCGGCTTCTTCCCAGCTAATTTTGTGCAGCGTGTACGTCCAGGTGAAAGAGTCTGGAAGGTAACGCAAGACGTCAATGGCAACAAAGATCTGGGCTACATGCCTGTTAAAGAGTCTCAGGTAATATCATGCATACATACTGTACATAAATCTGTAGAGCTGTCTTTGCGGGGAGGGTGGGTTTGTATGACTTCAATGCTTTCAGGCTAAAGTTGCGGGAATCAAGTTCTGCAAATCCTAAGCAAGCTGCTGCAGTGATGAATAGTGCCCTGCTTTAACTTCACAAACATAGTTATGATGGTTTCTGGGTCAATGCCTACACCTGCACTAGATGTAGGATGGCACCTTGATTCATGTGTACCATAACACTAGAGAATCAGTTCTCAAAGGTGGAGATGTGTTTGGTAATGAAGCAAAACGGTAAAAACTTAAAAAAGTGAAATGACAGAACTAAACAGAATATTGAAATAAGTAACTTTACAACCCAGTCAGTTAATTTTAGTACAAACATTTTCTTCACCTCTTCTGCTTTGTTCCTTTCAGTTACATTGTAATGAATGGCAGTGAATCTTCTTTAAAGACAGCTAAGCCAAATCATGGCACAAATGATGAAATATATCAGAAAAAATGGTCAAATACCCCATCTGTTACTGGGGCAATACCCTTTAAAAAGTTTCTAATATGTATCATTATGTACACATACACTCACCTAAAGGATTATTAGGAACACCATACTAATACTGTGTTTGACCCCCTTTCGCCTTCAGAACTGCCTTAATTCTGTGTGGCATTGATTCAACAAGGTGCTGAAAACATTCTTTAGAAATGTTGGCCCATATTGATAGGATAGCATCTTGTAGTTGATGGAGATTTGTGGGATGCACATCCAGGGCACGAAGATCCCGTTCCACCACATCCCAAAGATGCTCTATTGGGTTGAGATCTGGAGACTGTGGGGGCAATTTTAGTACAGTGAACTCATTGTCATGACTCATGTTCAAGAAACCAATTTGAAATGATTCGAGCTTTGTGACATGGTGCATTATCAGCTGAAAGTAGCCATCAGAGTATGGGTACATGGTGGTCATAAAGGGATGGACATGGTCAGAAACAATGCTCAGGTAGGCCGTGGCATTTAAATTATGCCCAATTGGCACTAAGGGGCCTAAAGTGTGCAAAGAAAAACATCCCCCACACCATTACACCACCACCACCAGCCTGCACAGTGGTAACAAGGCATGATGGATCCATGTTCTCATTCTGTTTACGCCAAATTCTGACTCTACCATCTGAATGTCTCAACAGAAATCGAGACTCATCAGACCAGGCAACATTTTTCCAGTCTTCAACGGTCCAATTTTTGTAAGCTTGTGCAAATTGTAGCCTCTTTTTTCTATTTGTAGTGAAGATGAGTGTTACCCGGTTGGGTCTTCTGCTGTTGTATCCCATCCGCCTCAAGGTTGTGCGTTTTGTGGCTTCACAAATGCTTTGCTGCATACCTCGGTTGTAACGAGTGGTTATTTCAGTCAAAGTTGCTCTTCTATCAGCTTGAATCAGTCGGCCCATTCTCCTCTGACCTCTAGCATCAACAAGGCATTTTCGCCCACAGGACTGCCGCATACTGGATGTTTTTCCCTTTTCACACCATTCTTTGTAAGCCCTAGAAATGGTTGTGCGTGAAAATCCCAGTAACTGAGCAGATTGTGAAATACTCAGACCAGCCCGTCTGGCATCAACAACCATGCCAAGCTCAAAATTGCTTAAATCACCTTTCTTTCTCATTCTGACATTCAGTTTGGAGTTCAGGAGATTGTCTTGACCAGGACCACACCCCTAAATGCATTGAAGCAACTGCCGTGTGATTGGTTGATTAGATAATTGCATTAATGAGAAATTGAACAGGTGATCCTAATAATCCTTTAGGTGACTGTATGTACAGGGGTGCACATAACTTTTTTTTGTCCTGGTTCTCAAAGGAGCACCTGGAGATGTTGCTTGGTACTCTGTACTCTGTTGCTTGGCATTTTTTAGTGTGTACTGTCACTAAGTGCACTGATCTAATATATTACGCATTTTATTTCTCAACTGTTTATATTAATATAATGTGTAAAAGACTGTGTACCACTATAATCATGCCATTTTCAGATCATTTTGTGTTAAAATGTCCGCAAGAACACATGAACTCAGTTGGCATTTGTGCGAAGTCTTTACTATTTGCTTGTAGTGGCGTGCTTTCTGAAGCTTTGAGATGTGGCCGGGCTCGCGTGCAAACAAAACTGATCAAACAACACGTGATTAAAGTATTAAGTTCTGTTTTACGTCTTTTTGTGCCTAAGTATTTAAAATAGCCAATAAGGCCAGTGATTGTTTAATTGCTGCTAACAACACATACATTTTAACTTGTTTGAAACAATTATCTTATAATTAATAATTATCTTTAATTGCGCATGTGCACCTGCGTACCATTTATGTGCCCCTTTGGATATGTATACACTCCAATATGTGCTTTTGAGATACTAATACTTTTGGGGTACCTCTTTTTGAAAGCATGTGACCACTGGGGTACACCATTTTGTCTGACATTGTACAATGATATACATCTGTATATTTTATATGATGTATATTTTTAAAATGCTTCAGCTGTATTGCATATCTTTTTTCATTATATGGGTTCAGTCAATGACATACTGTAAATGATGTGTCAGTCTATAGTTGACTGTTTCTTTCTGTTACTCCTGACAGATTTGTGTTGGAAAAAGTGAAGACACTGAAGGTTTTCTGAAGCTGAGCAGCGGTAAGAAGAGAGGTCTGGTGCCGGCCGACTCACTGGAAGAGATATAAAGATACATGAAGCAGTCTGACAGCTACATTACTCAATGTTGCTTAACATTACAATGTATTCATGACTTATGTTAACTGTATATTTAGTTGACTTGCTCCTGATTATTAAGTTTGATTTTTTATGTTAAAAATGTATTTATTGTTTTGTTCAGTACACCGTCTTCAATACAGTTCTCCCTCAAAATATTTAGGGACGAAGATGTATTCCTATATTGCAGAAAAGTGAGATGCTTTTGCAGGCCCAGCTGCAGAATGAAATGAGGGGGCATTTAAAATTTTTTAAGAGGGCTTAACTTTAAACCAAAAACACTTGCTTTTGCCATGCAGTGTTGAATGCAGTGTTCTCTAAAATGTATACTGCACAGCTCACAGACTATAAAATTTTAAATTTTAATAAAAAAATCATAATATCATACATTTTTAGAAGAGCTGTAATCTTCTTGATTTGGCTTTGAATTTTGTCATTAGCTTACATTGTAGCCCCAACTTATAACATAATGCATATCATAATTGATAGAACGCAAAATAGCGTGGATAAATGTTGGATTAAACCCAGTCTATATTTAAGCAATATCGCTCTCGGAGTCGTGTGATATATCACAGCCGTGATGATATAGAGCTATATCACACAACTCCGAGAGCGATATTGCTTTTATACAACAGTTCGACGGCACACGTTTGAAAAACAAAAACTTGAAAACAACAACGGAGTTATTTTAAAAGCCTCTTTGTTTGGGAACTACTTTATTCCGCCACGGATTTGAGAGCGGCCAGAATGACAGGTAACACTTTCGGCTGCTTTGAATCTCATAATAACTCAATGGACGGAATAGCCTTCACATATGTGCTCTGGGGACACCAAAGATTTATTTGACATCTAAAAAAAGTCTTGTGACGTGGCCCCTTTAAGTTTTAAAAATATAACTATCCTGTTTTAAAATCAGAGAAGTTTTTTTAAAACTTTTGTTACAAACACCAATAAATGCATTGATACTTACATGAATACATAAATATAACATTATGAAGTATGTAGAGAAGGAGAATTCAGTGTTGTTTTTGCATTGCATTAAATCAGCAGTCCTAAAACTGTAGTTGTTTGACTGATTCAAAACCAATTGTTCTTTAACTAGTAACTTAACTAGTAAAAATCCACTAATTTAGGTGTATTAGCATTAAGCTTCAGTCTCATTTTATCTCAAACCTTGTATACTAGGTTTCATGACCCTTTAGGATGTTTAGTTGTTTTGCTATTAACATATGCACCTTTCAAAAAGTAAATTTTACTGACAAACAAACAAGTGCCATCACTACATAAGATCTGGATTACAAACCCCCCAAAGGGACAGGGGATTGTGGGATGAAAGGAAAAATATGTTTCAAAGCTTTTGTGTTTACTTGAACACTTGAAATGGTCAATCAAAGAAAGTTAAGCAGAAGAGACAACCTGAAACTTTTATGGTTAAAGTATTAAAAAAACATCCAACCAAGTGTTTTCTTTAAAAAGGTAATAGGTTTTTGTCATAAGGGTCCCTATAGATGCTACACTCTGGGTTATTTTTAACCCATAATTGGGTCAAATCCAACCATTGGGTTATACATTAATATATGATGTGTTGTTTTAACTCATGATTGGATCAAATATATTATATACACAATTTTATGCAAACAGTCAAATAGTGCAGGAAGCCTGGAAGTTTTCAAAAAATTCAAACAAAATTAAACCTGATGTACACATAAGACTCAAGGATAGGTGGATATCACTGTGCTTGTCTAAGTTTGGTATCTCTTTAACTTATGAGCAGATAACTACTAAAAGTTTTAATTTACTGAAGGTTTCACTATCTGCATAGATTGGGCTGATGATGTCATATAATTTACAACTTATTAAAATAAACAAGATGATAGCTATGCATTGACCAAATGTAAATCATTCCACTTCTTTCTAACATAAAAACACGGAGCACTCCTTTTTAACATCGAAAGGGATTTTTCATGGCCTCTTTTTCTTACATTATATCATTTCTGTTTTTCTGAGGTGGATTTATAGTTCAACCTATTTTACTGTACAGTACCTGGTATCTTTCTGTCTGGCCTCATTTTATGAATGTATTTAGTAATCAGGACACTAAACTAGGACAGAATATGAATGTGCTCATGACTACATGAAACCTACTATTAGAGATTCACTGTTATCTGCTTCACTGTATTCTCATTTCATCAGATTTACAGTAGTGTTTCTCCCAGCATACATCAGCCCATCATTTGGCTTTACTTTGGTGAACTGTGTGCTTTTCTCTTCAGTCTCCAAAACACAAAAGAAAGATAATTTTGTTGAAGACTTCAGTCTGTATTTAACCCATCCAGTGAGTAGTGAACACACAAACACTGAGCAGCTATCAACCGTTCTTAACACTTTTAAACACTAAGGCGGTGGACAGGGCTTATCCTAGTCCCAGACTAAAAGGCATGTTTGAGCTCCTTAATGTAAAAACATCTTGCACTGAAGAATCTTAATATATATCAGTGCCATTGTTTTGTCTCAAAATGCAAAGTTTTTTGTAAGGTAAATATTTTGTACCATTGAGAATTAAGGTGCCTGTTGCGGCAACATAGGAGTTTTGGATTTGTACTTGGTTGGCACCTATCGGCAAACAAGTGTACTGTAATACTTTGAGATAAGCAGCTTTATCGTGGTTTTAAATGGTTTAAACCTTGTATTGTGTTCGATTTTTGTGACGATTTTGATGGAGATTTTGATTGGATTCAGTGCAATTCCTTTAATATCACATTATGAGAAACAAGAAGGAATTAGGTATGAACAGGACCATTTTAGTATCAGTATTTAATTTGTCACACATTACAAACACTTAAAATTAAAAAGTATGATTTAAAAAAATGCATTTAACCATAATTTTTAACATGTTTGTTTTAACAAATGTTGCACAAAAACTGTTGCAACATTTTACATTTTAAATTTTAATTCAACATGTTTTTTTTAACATGTTTAAAACATCCTAAATAAACAATTTAATATTGCTGTGAAATGAAATTAAGTTTTTATTTTTCTAAACAGGCTCATCTTTTGTTCTTGAGGCTCATCGTACAAATTCAAGAAATCACTGTTTACATGATGTGCACATATCAAGCATGTGCTTTCTGACTTCTTGCATTTTACACAAATGGTGCTTATTTTGGTGTCATGTTTTGTGGGGCACAGCTGGCATCACCTCTGGATTTTCTGTGGGTCTGAATTCATCTGCTTTACATAGTATTTCATATACATTGAAAATAGAAATGATAGTTGACATTTACTTTTCTGTGTCTGAGGAAGTCTTCATCAGTACTGAAAATAGTGAGGAAAAGCTCACCTTTACCTTTCCAGGGTAGTAAAACACCAACATATACACAATAAATTTATTTAATTTGTGTCTATACAGTTGCCTTGGAACAAACAAATATGGATCAAATTGACTTTCAAACATCAAAATTGTAACACAAATCATTATTTGTGCTAAAAAAAAACCTTCAAAACACATCAGTGTATCCTAACTTTGCATGCATGTTCATGGACCTAAATGAGAAAGTGACAAAATGTCTGGAAGAAAACTGAAACTTAAGTAGTATTTCATATACATTGTAAATAGAAATGATAGCTCACTTTTACCATCTGTGTCTGTAAAAGTCTTTTTCAGTACTCAAAAGATGAAGGAGAAGCATTTTTACCCCCATTTCAGGATAGTAAAACACAAATATAGCAACAAACACTTAAAATATATATTTCATTTAGGTCTATACACTTGCCTTAAAACAAAACGCGGGTCAAATTGACCCACGAACCTCAAAATCGTTAAAAATTATTTTGGTCCACTTCAAAACATATCACCATCTCCAAACTTTGCATGCATGTTCACGGCCATAAATGAGAAAAAGTCACAAAATTTCAAGAATAAAATCACAAGTTAACTGGGTTATCCGACAGTAGGGGGACCATACGTGCCATTCTTCCCAGACGCATCCCGTCCAGGATTTCGGTGCGTCTTCCGGAAGTCATATTTGACCGCATACACCATTCAGTTAAAAACATAAGATATACAATCGTAGTTTCATTCTTACCTTAAAATGTAACGGTTGCTTTTCTGTAATAATACTCCTCTATGACGTATGCGGTCGACAAATACGACTTCCGGAAGACGAACACAAAATCCTGGACGGGATGCCTCCGGGAAGAATGGCACGTATGGTCACCCTTCCGACAGCTCAAAAATCAAAACAGGTCAAATTGACCCGGAACATAATATAAGGGTTAAATGATATACAGCTAATTAAGTTACTCAGTCTACCTATTCAAGTAGTGAAATTAGACACATAAAATATTAAATCTAATTTCAGTAATAGCTCAGACAAATTCATAATCCGCGCTGGTCTGGGGGGCAGTGCCACCCCTGCCCCCTCCAAACTCCACCTATGTGAGGCAAACAGCAAATCACAAGTAGTTTTTGGTAAACTAAAACCAAATAAAAAAATAAAAACTGAGAAACTTAAACTAAATAGAATGAGAAAAAAACAACATTTAAACACAAGTTAATAAAAAACCTAAACGGGTACTGACAAAAATAAAATATAGTGTCTTTAATATGCCATCGTTTAATTGCAAATTTTGTGTAATACAACACTTGTGATTTCTGGATTTGCATCTTTATAAAAAACAATCCTACCTGCTAAGGCTGCAAGGATACATTGCCACATGTATAAATTAAGTTGTGTAGACCGACATGAACATCATTTCCAGTCAGGCTAGACATTAGCTTGATAGTTATTTTAACTGCAACAGCCACATAGTTACCACATTAACCAAACCTCAGATACAAGAAAATTGATTTATTTAATAGTTTGATAATTGATTAAAACCCACAGATTGTTAATACTTATTTTTGGGAATAACCATGCTTGAACGCCTTCAACCAACAACTTGCCAACTAGCAAAGCTTACAAAAAAAGTTTAAAAAAATAGTTTGGTACCAACAACATGGCACTGAAAACCCTCAGTCAACAAAATGCAGATGGCAATTTAACAAACAAAATGTTTTTATTAGCACTTAGCCATAATGCATGTCAATCAAGAAAACTACAACAAAACGTCACTTCTGTTTTAACTGAAAACTGTACTTGTCCTCAAGTACCCTTGCATTGTACAAAACTGTAAAATATGAACATTTAACAAAAAGTCTTCAGCCACTACAATGTTTCACTCTTACAAAAAAAATCAACTTCATGCACTACCAAAATGTTGAAAACTCTTATAAATGAAAGTCTGATATTTGCAGTCATTGTTTTCTATCAGCCTGTTTAGTTTGAGGTGGCCTGATGCTAAAGAGGTCCCGCAGGTTGACTTCAGGATCAACGCGGTGAGGGATCTTGCGTTCGTTAAAGAGACCCGTCAGATTCGCTTCACGTTTCACTTTGTGAGCGATGTTCATGCGAAGCGAGAAGAGCTGACGGAGATCTTCAACCAGCGGACGTCGGTTTTGCCCTTCCAGACGTTTCTGCCAGCTCTTGCTGCTGCGCTTGTGTCGCTGCTAAAAGACAAAGCAAATAAAACCAATATTGTATGTGTATCAGACCTTAAATGGCTGTTAGAGGATCGTTTGGAAAAAGCAACATTCAGCTTGAGATACTAAACTCCTCTCACCTTGAATTTGGCCATTTCAGGGTCATGATGCAACATGTGCCGGACAAGGCTTTCCTGAGAGAACATGACAGATAAGCCAAAGGTTAATAGCGTTATATTAACTAAATGAAAACAGCACTGCAAGGCATATTTAGGCACTTTAGTCTTCAACCATGCACTACTTACGCGCATGGCAAAGGCCTTGTCGCAACCGGGGAAGGCGCAGCGGTGTGAGAGCAGCTGCAGATGGACCTTTCGAATGTGATGTTGCAGATTAAAGGTGGTGGAGAAATACGCCTGACAACCCTGACTGGGACACAACAGGACCGGCTTCTGCAGCGCATGAGTGCGCTTGTGTTTTCTCAAAGCATCTCTCTTCCTGAAGCTCTTCTTGCACACCATACAAGAGTATGACACTGTTGACAAAATTACTAGACTTCAGTTGAGGAGCAGGACGTATTCAAAAGCACAAACATGCTCCAACATCTTACCTGGATGACTTGACATGTGCTTCAGGAGGTTTCCCCAGGTTTGTGCACTGGTAGGACAGTCAGCATGAGGACAGCGATACCCTGGACACACGGACAATGGATGGATATGAAATGGTGTCAAAGGAAGCTGGGGGCAATTAAGGGACAAATTCAATTGCATTCCTGACCTGCATGTCTTTTCTTGTGAGCTTTCAGGGCAGTGTGAGACTCGAACTTCATAGCACAGCGACCCTTTAAGCATCTGAGGCAGTAAACGGTTACGAACAACAGTCACACTGATTGGCAAAGGCACAAATTAAAAAAATTGTCTCGAACGCACCTGAAGCTGGACGCGCCGTGCGTCACCTGGTGGAGTTTCAACGCACGCCGCTTACGAAACGTTTCCGCGCATTGTGGAAAGTTGCACTGAGGAAGAAAGTTGTTATGTTAGTTATGTTAAAAAATTAAACTATTTGGGTCAAAAACACAAAGTGAAGTGAAACCTTGAAGTAGTCACGTGTGTCGTGTTTATAACACGTGTGTCTCTTAAGTTTATCAGCTGTTAGGAAGCTTTTGCTGCAACCAGTCGCAGTGCACCTGTTCACAGATTAAACTACAGTCAACATTTACATTAAACTCAACTTAAAGATTTACATTGCAGAATAAGGAGTGGTATTATTAAAAAAGGTCCCTTTTAACATAAGGAGAGCCAAATTTCAATTACTTATTTTTTCACGTGCTTGCAGAGAATGTTTACCAAAACTAAATTACGGTGTTGTTTCACATTTTGTAGGTTGATAGATGCAAAAGGGACCCACTTATAGCACTTAAACACGAAAAAAAAAAACACTTTCATAATATGTACCCTTTAATTTTAATATTACACAACAATGGCATTCTATTTGCGTACCTGAACGTTTTGTCGCCGTTGTGTAATAGCGCGTGCCGCCTCAGGTGTGATCGACGCGAGAAACTCCGTCCACATTCCTCAACTGGACACTTGTGAGGTCGCTGAGGGTAAGTTAAGGAATTTAGTTTTTAATGAGAATTAATAAATTCACCTGAACATACAATGAGCGCAGAAAAAAGTAGAATCAACATGAACACGTGTGAGAGGATGGACAGAATTAAATCCGCACTTCCAAACGTTTAGTTATAATTAGCCCTACATTAAATTACTCACCGCACCGCTGTGCGCGTTTTTGTGCTCTTCAAGACGCCACTGGCGCGTGAAGGTCGCGCCGCAGTCAGCAAACGCGCAATTAAATAACTGCAGGCGCGGCACCGCGTTCTCCTTCTTCACAGTTTGCTCGTTCATCATGTTTACAAATTGTTTCTTGTTGTTGTCACCTATTGCATTGCGTTAAAGTAACGCAGCGCTGCATGAATGTGCTCAGCTTTATAAGCTCATTAAGGCCCGGAAACACCTGCAGTCAATCATCATGAGTGATGTAATGATCAACACTGATCAATGACAAAACAATCTCATGATTAGCTGACATGTACCTTCTGTAAAAAAGAAAGTGAAGATGTTTGACATTTATTTTTCTCATGCAATGTTTCAACACTTTTCTGGAAAGATTTGAGTCCCTTTTGTTTTTCAGAAATGTATGTGAATTGTAATTTACACATTAAGGATTTGGTTGTTTTTTAAAAAAAAAATCAAAATCAGCTGTTAACTTTCTTATCCTTATGGCAAAATTCTATTTTCACAAACAAAGATTTCTTAAGAAAATACCTGGATTACGTATGTGAAGTGGAACTAAATCACAAGGTTTCCCGAACAGGGATTATTTCAAGACAGGACTAGGCCTTAGTTTAATTAGGAAATATAACTAGTTTTAACAAACATGCCTTACTAAAAACATTACTTGTTTGCATTTTGAGGCAAAACAAAGGGCACGGATGTATTTTAAGATATGTCAGTGCAAGTTGTTTTCAGATTGGACACCTCTTACATTTATTTTAGTCTAGGACTAGTCTAATCCCTGTCCGGGGATGTTTTTTTTTTAAATATGATGAGATCTTTCATATTAGTACTTGGAATTGTATTAATAAATTATTATTTTTTTCTTCTGTCTCTTTTCTACTTTCTCTTTTCTCTTCCATTTGTTCAGATGACTTTGGATGTATTCTTAATACATTTTATGTTATATATACTAACTTGTATTTCATATATGACATTTCTGAATAAAAAAAAAACTTATAATAAAGTTTTTTAAAAATATAAAATTCATAATTTTGAGTCAGGAACAATGTGTTTAAACCTTTTTTTTTTTACATTTTAATGTATTTTCATAATATTTCATTTCCCCATTCAAAAAAAATGTCAGGTGGTACAACCAATCATTGTCTATTAAGTTGTAATGTGTCATGCTGTTAGTTTGTTTATTTGATAGTGGTTTAAAATGTATAATTCTGAAAATAGTTTAAAAGTGTAAAATAATTTTACCAAAACTAACATTTAAGAACTATACATTTAAGAAATAAAACCCAATAACAATTAGCCTACATCTAAATTATTATCTCATTAAAATTGTTTAGTTTCATGTTTTTATTCCTTAGGGGCATTCACAGCAGTTTAAGCCAAAATATGCGATATTAAACTCTGTAACAGCATACAAAAGAGTTATTCATTTGTATAAGAGTTATGGAATAGAAAATGTGTCACTTAAATTACACTCAATGATGCACCAAAGCAATTTAGATTTTATAATGTACTTACACTATAAGGTAGATAAAGAACTAGGACTTTAACAGTTATGCTAATTGAATATAAACCTAACAGATTACTCAGATCATTTAGGTCAGTTAGAAATACCAAGGGTTCACTCAAAACAAGGTCGTCAGCATTTAGTTATTATGCCATCTGTAGTTGGAATTAGCTTCCAGAAGAGATCAGATGTGCTTCAAAGGTAGACTATAGATTAAATATAGTAAATATAGATTAAAATGTGCTATGCAAATAAACTTTCCTTTTCTTTATGGTATTGGGAAAGAAATAGTGAACAGATTGTCTTTCTAAAAGTCCCAGACAATCTTCTTCACAAAAATCAAAACTTTTGTGGATTCTCCAATGTGTTCATCTATAAATAAGGGTCAGAAAAAGATAATTGAAAAACATACAGCCGAATATTCAAGAGGGTTTAGCTGCATCACTTTCAGTACTTAATATAACCACTGACGGGAAAATACATTTATTCAAGTTAGAAACTAATATGCCACACATAACGTGATAAAATAGTGACTTTTATAAGTCATAAGACTTTTATAGGACTACGTGAATGAATGGTGTGGTGCAAAGCAAATCTGTAAAATCTGTTTTTAACAGCAGATGGCGCTAATGCGATACTTTTGTTTGCAAACCACGGTTAAAACGATAGAAGAAAAAGACGAAACACGGAATTGATCTGTTTAATATTTTTAACAAGTGTTTTTTAAATATATATATATTTTAAAAATCATTATAATCCGAATATCTTCTAAAATGGTAAGTTATCACAGAATCTCTGATTATTGAAAGTGCGAGTGACGTAAACGGATATGGATACATTCTCTTAAAACAGACAGCTTAACGAGCTAACTAACGTTATCCAATACTTGTCTTTACTTTTATTAACTTTCAGATCGTGTCTTCCAGTTGTGGTGTTTTGAGATAAATTTTCTATATATTGTATAACCTGAAAGTGTTGCAGATGTGATGTAGTTGATATGATCTGTACTGTATGTAACGTTATTTTAAATTTAGACAAATTTACATTCATGCGTTTGACAGACACTTTTAACCAAAGTGACTTGCACTTAACCTATCAATTTTTTTATCAGTATGTGTGTTTTCTGGGCTCGAACACATAACCATTGTGTTGTTAACCCAGTCATTCATAATGTAACGTGGACACTTTATAGGTTTCTTGATCATGACTTTCATATTTATAATTTGACAGATTCCAGAGTTATCAAACAGTTCAGTGTATATGAAAGACCCTGAGAGAGTTGAACAGATATTGACCTCCATGAAAAATGCTGGACCGAACAAGCTGCAGGTATTTATGGCTCAATAACAGATGCATTCATCTCCGTGATCTGTTAGGAGGGGGCGGGGGGGTATGTGGGTTCGGGTGGTTCGAACGAACCTCCCCTAACTGCCAAAGCTTCAGAATTTAAGTCAGTTTCCTTTTAAATTATGATGTCAAATACATAGCTGGACAATAAAAGCATCGTTCAGACCACCAGCGAACCTCAAGCTGTGTGTCGCCGATCTCTTTCGATGAAGCATTTCTAAACCTACCTGTTGTCAAATAACGTCCACTTCAGCCACAGACGAGTGACGTGAACTCTACTGCTTCGCTCCCATTGGTAGTTGCTCCCGAAAATCGCTCATCATTGGCATTAAGTTAATTTATACAATGAATATTTACTTTTAATTACTTTCTATTCAATTTTAGTACTATTCGATCAATTTGGGGGAAAAAATTCAGTTTTATTTCATTTGTATGCTAAAATGCAATTGAATTAAACAATATTAACAGTTTATTGTTAGTTGAAATGAAAGAATTGTGAAATATTATTAGAAAGACTAATAACATTTGTGTTGTGTGATGTTTTTGTGTTGTAGGTGATCTCAGATTTTGATATGACTCTCACCAGATTCTCCTACAATGGGAAACGCTGTCCTACCTGCCACAGTAAGTAAATTATAAGTGCTTATATACAGTATTACACCTGGTGGTATTAAAATGCATTTTACAAGATCACAAGTGGTCAAGAGAAAGACATTCTCACAACAGAAACACAACAACAGGAGATTATGAACTGGGACAACATAAAATAACAATACAACATAAGACAACAAACCAGATATAGTAACTAAAATGTAGGTTTTGCATATTTCATAAAGATGAACAATAACTAATATGCTTTTCCAGATATCTTGGATAATAGCAAACTGATGAGTGAAGACTGCAAAGCCAAGGTAAGAAAAAATGTTCATAATTATAATTTTAAGAAACTTTTTTTTTATTTGTCTCTATTTACTGACCAAATGCTTATAGTAACAATTTATTAATACTTGTGCTTCTAAAACAGCCTCAGTGCTCTTTCTGTCATTCACTAGACCAGTGTGTACGTTCACGCCGCCGCCGACTTGAGCTTCCAAAATTACCGGAAGTCATTCATTTACAATGGAAGCTGGCTTCTCTCAGCTGCAAGAAGCGTCAAATCCATCGGTGTCGCGTTTTTAGTGACCAGAGCGTCAATCAGAAAGTTGAAAGAAGCTCAACTTTATGGTAACGGGCTGACGCTGTTCGGTGGCAAACGCCAGTAACCAATCGGAATATACCCTAGATGTTCTTCGCTGGCTGATTCTGGAAAAACATACGATGTAAACTTTCGTTCCTACCAAAACTTTAGTTCTGAGAAAACAGACTTCAGAACGGCCAAAGCATCAACAAGCTTCCCCGTACTTTTTGACAAGCATTCTTGACCAGGCAGCCTAAGCTTCTTTGGAAGCTCACGTCGGCAGCGGCGTGAATGCACAGTTAGTCATTACGTGGCTCGGCAAGCTTTGATTTGTGGCTCGCATGGCAGTAAATAAGACAGTAATCTGACCATGCTTTTTCTGTCTTTTCTGCTCCAAACGCTAACTTTGTTAGAAAACCATACCCATTATATCAAGAGACGCACGTCGATAAACGTGTTCAGTCGTGTACCTTTGTGGCTGTAGACCCAAAAGATGCATACTTTCATGTATCTATCCCCCACCGATACAGACCAATCCTTCAGTTCGCCATTAAAGGTAGGGTTTCACATTTTGAAAAATGCTAACGGTAGCCGCCTAGCAAAGAAATCACGACTCCACCCTCCAGTCAAATCGCCATCCAAAGTCACGCCTCTTTCAAAACACATGAACACGCACAGATCAGACGGTCACATCTCATCTCTCAAAACTTTACAGTACAAAGTCGAATAACATTTCCAAAATAACCAACTGGTTTACATCAGAATTAGTTAAAGCACACTTTCGATTGTGTAGACGTAGTAACTATATCGTTACGCTAATCCGTTAAAGAACACAAATTTCATAAGTAACACAACGTTTCATCAAAGTAGAATTTCTGAATCCATCTCAATACAAACAAATCGCGTAGCTACCTTACCAAAATAAACAGTGCAACGACCCTTTCAGACCCTTTGCCTCCTGCAGCTGTTTCATCTCGTGGTAAAGCAGTAAAGTTACAGATGTTAATTTGAGTTTTTGCTCTTGCTGATCCAGGCAGCTTTTGATGTTGTTGTTTTAAAACATGTCTTTCGTTTTGTGGCTCCTGTGCAGGTTGTCAATTCAGCAGAAAAGTTTGCCATTCTCGCTGTTTACAGATGGTGAGCGCACGTGAGCGCGCCGATGACGTATGGTGTCTGCGTGGGCATTTAAATTGCGCTTACGCATGAGGGACAAAAAAGGCAACGTCCGTTCGGACCGAAATCTATGATTTGTTGAACATTTTTTGGTCCTACGCCTTTCACAGATGACATAAATTTCTACAAATACATTTAAACAACTTAACACAGTGATTGCTATCAGGATGTGAGGAGACTTTTAACCAGCATAACTAAAAAATTTTCAGGATCAAATCTGTTACCCTACCTTTAAGGGGAGGTTATTCAGTCCAAGGTCCTTTATTTCGGTCTGTCAGCACAGGGCATGCAGATTCTCAACTATCTCAACGACTGGCTCATGTTGGCTCACTTAACTGTTGTGTTCACAGCACAGAGACCATTTTGGACTTTCGCAGGGCTCGCAAGATTTCAAAATCCCTGGTACTCTTCAGTTTTTGGTAGCCCGAAATGAATGCAAGTAGCCCGAATAAATAATACATTACTTTTAATGTAGAATATTGAGACAAAACATCTATCAAAACACAAATAACACATACAATTACAATCATCAGTACAACTGAAGTGAAAAATCTATAAACTTCAGATTCTGAATCTAAAATATTAACTGAAGTCACAGATAAGAAAATGCCACTTGACTTTGTGGGCATAGCACAGGGTTCCTCAATAAGTTTTATCACAGGCCAAATTTTGCCAATACAAAGCCAATAGGGCCTCTTACCACAATGTTTAATCTGCTATTCTCGTTGTTGATTCTGCACAGAGTCACATATACTGTAGCATTTTACGTTATTCTCTTCATTTTTCGTAATTCTCTACCCGATGCCTGAATTTCATACACCACAATTACCCATCCAAATCTGTGAGAAAATGCATAAGGATTTAAATATATTTTTCCTCCCTATAAGTCAAGATTGCATTTTGATCGGGCTAGCGATTTTCCGAGCCCTGCTTTGGGTCAACAAAGAAAAGAGCAAGCTCCCCCATGTGCAGAGCATCTCTTTTTGGTATTCAAATGGACTCAATCTTAGTGACGAGTGTGACCAGTCACTGAAGACCTGTCTGAGGCAGTTTAGACAAAGGACAGTTGTCCTGTTAAAACTCCTAGATTGTTACCTGGGGCGTATCGTGTTGATAGTCACCCCACCCCGGGTGTGGCACAGTAGCTCTCAATGGATTGTCTGTCATGTCACATGAGTGTCGACGCACCTTCATCCCTTGGTTATACCTAATGTTCCTCAGGTCAGGCAGGTCTCGAGACGGGTTGTGGTTGCTCTGATTGATAGGTGGCAATAGCGGACACAAACACTTTGAGGGTAGAAAGGGAGAGATTGAAACCTTGAAGAAAGGACAGCACGGCCCAGATTGTCCTGCATCTTGTTTATGTAATTTATGTTTGGTATTATTAATTATATTCTTGTAAATTGTTTCTTCTGTAGCTGCAGAATCTTTTGGAAACTTACTACCCCATTGAGATTGACTGCACACGCTCAGTAGAAGAGAAGTTACCTCTCATGGTGGAATGGTGAGACACTTCACCTCTTACATTCATTTCAGGATCTCTGCTGGTCTTTTAACATACTGGGGTTTAACAGTCTCAGTGAAAATCCTTAACTTTAAGAATGCGTAGAATGATGTTAGGTACATGCGGAGAGTGTGAAAATAAAGGTACCTCATATTTATATTTCATATGTGACATCAGTGCATTATCTCATTAGACATTTGGTTGATGCATCGATACATATCGACACCTCTACTATGAACGCAGTTCATGTATGCATTGTGTAAAACCAAACTCAAACTTAGCAGTTATGTGTCTGAAACTGCAGAACGTAGCATCTATTTAAATATATATCAATGTTTTGTGAAAATAGAGGTGGGGACTAATTTGCATATTCATAGAACTATGTATACTAAATGAGGCAAGGATGTAGAGTTATATTCAAACTGTTTTAAAGCATGAAGAAAAAACTTTTACATATGCTATTATGATGTTTAAAGATGAATTTTAAGTGATAAAATTCTTGACCGTGTGCTGTGTGTGCAGGTGGACTAAAGCTCACGATCTGCTGGTGGAGCAGAAGATCAGGAAGGATGATTTGACTTGTGTGGTCAGAGAGTCTGAGGCACGGCTAAGGTAACACATTAAACAGCAAATCTTGCAAAGTGTAATACAGAAATAAAGTTACATAACAGCGGTTACAGAAAATGATACTGTAGCGTATGGAGTGAAACTGCTAACAAAACATACAACAAATGAACACATTCAACAGTTATGCTAGATTGGCAGACATTAGAATGCAGAAAAAATGATCACTAACAATACAATTCACAACTTACGAAAAAATAATTGCATGCCAGTCTCATTAAAGGGATAGTTCACCCAAAAATGAAAATTCTGTCATCATTTACTCACTGTCAGGTTGTTACAAATCCGCATAAATTTCTTTGTTCTGATGAACAGAAAGGAAGATATTTTGAGAAATGTTTGTAACCAAACCATTTGGGGTCCCCATTCGCTTCCATAGTAGGAAAAAAGAATACTATGAAAGGAAATGGGGTCCACGAACGGTTTAGTTATAAACATTCCTCAAAATATCTTCCTTTCTGTTCATCAGAACAAAGAAATTTGTATAGGTTTGTAACAGTAAATGATGACAGAATTTTCATTTTTGGGTGAACTATCTCTTTAATATGCAGATCAGCATTCATGAGGTGATTTGCATTGACTATCTATGGTTAGAAATGGGCGTGTACAGGGTGGGATATGAGGCTGATTCACCTATGCACAGTTGCAGGTGATCTGTTATTTATAATAGAAATATCAAATCTGAAAATTTTTGGGCATATGCCATTTTTGGCTTTTGTGCGCACGTATACATTTAGAAAGAATCCTACGCACAGTTTTATAAATGAGACCCCTGAACATGTACTTAATAAATACATTTTTTTAATTCAATTACAACTCAAAATTTCAAAAAAGTTTTAGTATTATCGTCGATATGCACAGTACCTTTATATTTAACTCTGTTATCATTCATATATTGCTTAATTATGAACACATGACTCTTGTATGTAAGACATGTTTTAAGAATGAGTGATATATGAGTCTCTTTAGATGACATTTCACAGCTAATCTAATAATAATAATAATCAGTAGTAATATTGATATTGTGTGTTTGTAAGGGATGAATACCAGCAGTTTTTTCATCTTCTGAATGAGATGTGTGTTCCTCTGCTCATCTTCTCTGCTGGGATTGGAGATGTGCTGGAAGAAGTGATCAGACAAGCCGGAGTTTTCCATCCTAATGTTAAAGTGTTCTCCAACTATATGGATTTTGATGAGTCTGTAAGTCTCTCTACAAACATTTGCGTTATAAATTGTTAAAATGCTTTGCTAAATAATTTTGCTTACATTCTTGTTTAACATTACCATCATATAAGATGACAAAAGAAAAGTCTAAATACCCGATGATTTTTCCCAGTATCACCTGATCCATGGTGAAATGTAGTGCAGGGGTAATGAATACTTGGAGTAAATCAGGAGGGGGTAATGTGGAATGAGATGAGGAGGGTGTGATGTCATAAGGACGTGATGTGAAATGAGATCAGGAGGGTGTGTTGTCATAAGGGTGTGATGTGGAGTGAGATCATGAGGGTTGTGATGTCATAAGGGTGTGATGTGGGTGAGATCAGGAGGGTGTGATATCATAAGGGTGTGATGTGAAGTGAGATCAGGAGAATTGTGATGTGGAGTGAGATCATGAGGATCGTAATGTGGAGTGAGATCATGAGGATTGTGATGTGGAGTGAGATCAGGAGTATTATGATGTGGAGTGAAATCATGAGGATTGTAATGTGGAGTGAGATCATGAGGGACTGTTATGACATCACACTGTGATGTCATAACAGTGTGATGTGGAGTGAGATCAGGAGGATTGTGATGTGGAGTGAGATCAGGAGGATTGTGATGTGGAGTGAGATCATGAGGGTGTAATGTCATAACAGTGTGATGTGGAGTGAGATCATGAGGGTGTGATGTCATAACAGTGTGATGTGGAGTGAGATCAGGAGGATTGTGATGTGGAGTGAGATCAGGAGGATTGTGATGTGGAGTGAGATCAGGAGGATTGTGATGTGGAGTGAGATCATGAGGGTGTGATGTCATAACAGTGTGATGTGGAGTGAGATCATGAGGGTGTGATGTCATAACAGTGTGATGTGGAGTGAGATCAGGAGGATTGTGATGTGGAGTGAGATCAGGAGGATTGTGATGTGGAGTGAGATCAGGAGGATTGTGATGTGGAGTGAGATCAGGAGGATTGTGATGTGGAGTGAGATCATGAGGGTGTGATGTCATAACAGTGTGATGTGGAGTGAGATGATGAGGGTGTGATGTCATAACAGTGTGATGTGGTGTGAGATCAGGAGGATTGTGATGTGGTGTGAGATCAGGAGGATTGTGATGTGGAGTGGGATCATGAGGGTGTGATGTCATAACAGTGTGATGTGGAGTGAGATCAGGAGGATTGTTATGTGGAGTGAGATCAGGAGGATTGTGATGTGGAGTGAGATCAGGAGGATTGTGATGTGGAGTGAGATCATGAGGGTGTGATGTCATAACAGTGTGATGTGGAGTGACATCAGGAGGATTGTGATGTGGAGTGAGATCAGGAGGATTGTGATGTGGAGTGAGATCAGGAGGATTGTGATGTGGAGTGAGATCATGAGGGTGTGATGTCATAACAGTGTGATGTGGAGTGAGATCAGGAGGATTGTGATGTGGAGTGAGATCAGGAGGATTGTGATGTGGAGTGAGATCAGGAGGATTGTGATGTGGAGTGAGATCAGGAGGGTGTGATGTCATAACAGTGTGATGTGGAGTGAGATGATGAGGGTGTGATGTCATAACAGTGTGATGTGGTGTGAGATCAGGAGGATTGTGATGTGGTGTGAGATCAGGAGGATTGTGATGTGGAGTGGGATCATGAGGGTGTGATGTCATAACAGTGTGATGTGGAGTGAGATCAGGAGGATTGTTATGTGGAGTGAGATCAGGAGGATTGTGATGTGGAGTGAGATCAGGAGGATTGTGATGTGGAGTGAGATCATGAGGGTGTGATGTCATAACAGTGTGATGTGGAGTGACATCAGGAGGATTGTGATGTGGAGTGAGATCAGGAGGATTGTGATGTGGAGTGAGATCAGGAGGATTGTGATGTGGAGTGAGATCATGAGGGTGTGATGTCATAACAGTGTGATGTGGAGTGAGATGATGAGGGTGTGATGTCATAACATTGTGATGTGGTGTGAGATCAGGAGGATTGTGATGTGGTGTGAGATCAGGAGGATTGTGATGTGGAGTGGGATCATGAGGGTGTGATGTCATAACAGTGTGATGTGGAGTGAGATCAGGAGGATTGTTATGTGGAGTGAGATCAGGAGGATTGTGATGTGGAGTGAGATCATGAGGGTGTGATGTCATAACAGTGTGATGTGGAGTGAGATCATGAGGGTGTGATGTCATAACAGTGTGATCTGGTGTGAGATCAGGAGGATTGTGATGTGGTGTGAGATCAGGAGGATTGTGATGTGGAGTGGGATCATGAGGGTGTGATGTCATAACAGTGTGATGTGGAGTGAGATCAGGAGGATTGTTATGTGGAGTGAGATCAGGAGGATTGTGATGTGGAGTGAGATCATGAGGGTGTGATGTCATAACAGTGTGATGTGGAGTGAGATCATGAGGGTGTGATGTCATAACAGTGTGATCTGGTGTGAGATCAGGAGGATTGTGATGTGGTGTGAGATCAGGAGGATTGTGATGTGGAGTGGGATCATGAGGGTGTGATGTCATAACAGTGTGATGTGGAGTGAGATCAGGAGGATTGTTATGTGGAGTGAGATCAGGAGGATTGTGATGTGGAGTGAGATCATGAGGGTGTGATGTCATAACAGTGTGATGTGGAGTGAGATCATGAGGGTGTGATGTCATAACAGTGTGATCTGGTGTGAGATCAGGAGGATTGTGATGTGGTGTGAGATCAGGAGGGATGTGGTGTGAGATCAGGAGGGGGTGATGTGGAGTGAGATCAGGAGGATTGTAATGTGGAGTGAGATCAGGAGGATTGAAATGTGGAGTGAGATCATGAGGGTGTGATGTCATAACAGTGTGATGTGGAGTGAGATCAGGAGGATTGTGACAGAGTGAGACATATAATGTGGGCTCTTGATCAAAGACAAACTCTTCACTACTCTTTTGCTAATAGTGTGACACATGTTGGGCTGTGCAGGGTGTGTTGCGAGCATTTAAAGGGGAACTGATTCACATCTACAACAAACGTGAGGGAGCGATGCTTAATAGCGGCCACTTCCAAGAGCTTCACAGTCGCAGTAACGTCCTGCTGCTCGGAGATTCACTCGGAGATCTCAACATGGCCGACGGAGTCACAGACATGCAGAACATCCTGAAGATCGGATACCTCAATGACAAGGTATAAACAAGACAACAACACAATTACAAAGAGACAAACACTCAGTCCTGGTGAATGTGTTTGATGTGTGTTTTTCAGGTGGATGAGAGAAGACCGTCATATTTAGACGCCTATGACATCGTCCTGGAAAAAGATGAAACGATGCATGTGCCCAATGCAATCCTGCGACACATCACTGGACAGCCATGACCTTTTATCAAACTACTCAATCAACTCATTTACATTAGAACAGATCAGTGATGTGGATCTCTGATCCAGTTAAATAAAATCTTGTTGTTGCAGTTGTTTTGCTACCTCATCAACTTCTGCACCTTCATTGTTTTCATCTATCCAGAGTTACAGAAGTTCAGCTGGTTTACACGACAGCAGTTGAGTCTCATTTTTCTGTTCATGATTCTTTCCCTCACACAAATAAACAACTTATTTTCGAGTTGGTCGGTTATGCAGTTATTGTGTGTGTGTGCGCATGTACATGTCAATAAACTCACATTTGATTATTAGTAAACCATCTGCTTAATATCTGATAACACTTTGTAATCAAACCATTCGTGGACTCCGTTCACTTCCATAGTATTCTTTTTCCTACTATGAAAGTGAATGGGGCTCATGAACGGTTTGATTACAAACATTCCTTAAAATATCGCTTTGTGTTCATCAGGAGAATGAAATGTACACAGGTTTGTGACAACATGAGGGTAAGTAAATGATGACAGAAGTTTCATTTTTGGGTGAAATATACTCTTAAGCAGAATCAAATTTCCCTCCGATCTATATTGATTCCAGGAGGCTGCATCCTTTGGAGGTCGCATTTCTAGACTTCATATGTCATCAAGACTGTCTTATTACAGAATATTAACAATTAGAAAGTTTACTTTTATAATTAGCTAATCATAAATTGTAATAATATGCTTATTACTTGCGAATGTAATGTTCAGTCAACTGAAATAAACCAGGCTTGATGACGTATGCAGCCTGCATATGTGACCTCTGGAGGATGCAGCTTTCTGTTTGAAACGGCCACTGTCTCCTGATATCAGCATAAATTTGAGTTTGTGGAAAACCCTTTTACTGTGCATGCATTATATTCAGTTTTTTACTGCGTGTGCGTCTTTGGTTGGTTTTCGTTTAGGTACTTCTGTAAAGTGTAAGAAGAAGATATTTGAGAATGTACATATAAAATAAGATATTTTGATAAATGATGGTAAGCACACAGCTGATTGTAACCATTGACTTCCATAGTAGGAAACCAATATTATGGAAGTATTGTAATAAATACAATACAAATAAATACAGTAAGCATAGAGTTGAATTCCGTATTTGTTTTTCCTACTATGGATGTCAATGGTTACAATAAGAACTATTGGTTAAACAACAAAGTATTCAAGAGGGTCTAGTTGGGGCACTTTCAGTACTTAACCACTGATGGGAAAATACATTTATTCAAGTTGGCATAAAGGAGAAACTAATATGCCACACATGACGTGTTAAAACAGTGCCTTTTATAATATCACAAAAAACATAGGGAGGACTACGTGAAAGAATACTGTGGTGCCAGCAAATCTGTAAAACTATGTCGTAATTTACCATAGACCTAAGTAATTTACACCTGAACGGTTATTGATCCAGACTTAGCAGCAGATGGCGCTAATGCGATCCTTTCGTTTATAAACCACTGTTAACACGATAGAAGAAGACGACGAAACCTGGAAACAAATTGATTAATATTTTTAACAATTAATTTTTATATTTAAAAAAATCATTATAATCCTAATAGCTTTTAAAATGGTAAGTTATCACAGAATCTCTGATTATTGAGAGTGGACGAGCTAACTATTCAACACTTATCTTTACTTGTATTGACTTTTAGATTGTGTCTTTCAGGTGTTTTGGGAGACTTTATATATTGAATAACCTAAAAGTCTGTTGCAGATGTGATGTAGTTCTATTAGTTGATATGATCTGTACAAAACTGTATGTTTTTTAATTTTCATTCATGCATTTGGCAAACACTTTTAAGCAGGGCTTAATTTGTGCCGGATCCTGCCGGAACAGGATCCGGGACCTCTCTGGGTTTGACTCTCTGTGTTCCGGTACCTATTTGCATGGCTCCGCCACATCACGTGGTATAAAAACAACAAAACACAATATATTATATTAATATTATTAAATTATATAATATAATATATATATTTATATAGATATATCATTAACATTTTTAAGGACATTTCGCGTATTCGTTTATATTTTTCTTAAGTGGGATGCGGACGTGAAACTGCGTAATTACGTCATCAACGCAACTCTGCTGACAAAATTAGTATAACCGCTAAAACGTCAAGGAATCATGCGCCGTGAAAATGTCTAAAAGACAGTTAAATTTGTTATCATTTTTTAAAAGAAAAGAAGAAGATGATAGTAAGCGAACCAGGATTAAAACTACACACGAGGACGGCGGCGGTACCGAGCAGGTGCAGCATGCTACCGGCACTGTTCAGATTCGGAGGGAGAGGAGGACAGTGCTTGCAGCGGAGAAGTTGGGACATCTGGCGACAGGTAGTGCGCTAATTGGACCGAAGCTCAGCTTAATATTAAACAGTCCTGTTATCCCTGGCTGGCTGGCTTGTAATGGACAAATGTAGATTGGGCTGCACAACATGTAAAGCAGTGGGTATAGTTTTAGACAACTAAGGTAAGCAAGGATTTATCTATTAATATTATAGAAAGCTTTGTGTGTAGTTGTGAACTATATTCAGTAGCCTATATACGTGTTGCGAAATTAATTGCTGAGTGTGGGCTTTGTGTGTTTTGAAGATAAGTGTAGTACAGTACAGGGAGTATTTGAGCAAATACTGTAGCATGTTGTTTTCAGCACCGTTTTTTTGCACATTCCGGGACCAGCACCTGCCTCGGCACCCCTCTGTTTTAATATGCGTTTTGCGCTCCGGCACCTATTGTTTTACAAATTAAGCACTGCTTTTAAGTGACTTGCAGTGCACACAACCTAGACGGTTTCATCGGACGCACGTGCGTGCCCTGACCCGATCCGCGTCTGGATCCGAACTTTACTTCCGGTTTCGTTTTTTTTTTTAATGGTCTGACTAGTTGCTAAACAGATCTCTTGAACAAATGCCTCGTCGAAAATAACAAATGTTTTGGTTTCCTAGGTAATCTATGTGTTGTTTTTTGCTTGTTATATAAATAAACTACGTTTAAAGAACTTTGTTGCGGAGTTTACCGGAAGTTACGTTCGGACCACGACAATCGCTTGTTTATGTTGTTACTGCTGAAACGATCTTATTTTTTTTGTATCAGTATGTCTGTTTTCTGGGCTTGAACACATTCCGTTGCTAACAGGTTTCTTAAATTTATAATTTGACAGATTCCAGAGTTATCTAACAGTTCAGTTTATATGAAAGATCCTGAGAGAGTTGAACAGATATTGACCTTCATGAAAAATGCTGGACCGATCAAGCTGCAGGTAATGGCTCAATAACAGATGCATTCATCTCTGTGATCTGTTACTGTGCGTTCACACTGCTACTGGTGAGAGTGTCAAAAAAACACTCGGTCCAAGATGCTGTAGATAAAGAGTAGTGGACGCTTTGACACTCAAATGATTTATCTGGAATCCTCTTAAGCGGAAGAATTGTATGGGTTTCCAGCTTCCGATCGGTTGTCGCCGAACCACGTCATAGCTCATTACCATAAAAGTGAGCTGATTTCAACTCTCCTCGACGCTTACTGTGCGTTCACACCGCTACTGGCGAGAGCGTCAAAGTGGCCGGAAGTCATTTTCAATAAGAGCCAGCGGTGAGCTCCGGCGTGGTGCATCTTGGACAGTGTGAGGGTCAAGAGAGTTGAAATCAGCTCAACTTTATGGTAATGAGCTATCAGAATATTTGACAGAGCTGTCACTTGCCCAATCAGGCCAGTGCGTGACCGTCATAGCTTTTCATTTCATTTAAAACCATGCCAAATTAGATAAAAAGAGCAAAGACGTGAAAGAGATTTCAATTTGCTACTCACACGTTGTTCGAGAAGTTTTGGGTGTTCTCACCACATCCCAAAAGTATGTGTACACAAAGCCACATCTCAATGATTCAAACCACCTTTCCACTCTACACAACATTCGGACGCGACTGTCGGAGTTTGCACCCTAGTGGCAGTTGTCATGAAATTTCAGTTTAATCTGTGCCAACATGGGAGAGAAGCTGATTCCATCTACTTCAATCTACTATTTACTATAGTGGAATAAATAAATGAATACAAATAAATGAAACAATAAACAGGTACGCATATGACAAAGACCGCCAATATTTTGGATAGAACATATTGAGACAAGATTGAAAATAATCATGTGTAAATATTAAATAATTTATTATTATCAGTAATAAACAGTTTGTAGCGCTCATCTAAACAAACCAAAAACAGAAAGTGACAACAAGATACAACCTCCAAAATCACACAACTAAATAGGTGAGAGGTTTGAAAAGAACCAAACTTTAATTGTGAACACCTTCATATTATATAAGGGACAGGCCTAGATCTGGGCGCAGGTTGATGAAATCCAACCTACATCTAGGATTAACAATTTCTAAATAATTTAAATTAAGAAAGATTAGCAAAACAACTGAAGCCGAATCAAAAAGTAAATATTCATCAAGTTCATATAAGTGGCTTAAATGTTTTTTTACAACTGTTGTCTTAAATTCATCTTTTATGTTATCCTCTAGAAATGAAATTGACCAGTTTGACTCTTAATTTTCATCACAGAGTTTTACGACTGCACCGTTACCGCTTCATCACAACTATGAAACACATGTTAATGAGCTAAAATGCAATTCAATTTTAATAAAAAACAATATTAAGAGTTTAATGTAAGTTGAGATGAAAGATCTGTGAAATATTATTAGAAAGACTAATAATATTAGTTTTTTTATATGATGTTACAGGTGATCTCAGATTTTGATATGACTCTCACCAGATTCTCCTACAATGGGAAACGCTGTCCTACTTGCCACGGTAAGTAAATTAAAAGTGCTTTATGATTTACTTAAACCTGTTATTTAGGAAAGTAAAGTGTGACTCGTGGTGGTGTGCACGTCACAAACTATGGAAAGTATAAAGTACAATCTCGCCCAATGAGATGACTTCAAGTTTGTCTGAACGCAAACGGCCAGCAGACTCAGAGTTAGTGGCTATTTGCAAGGATAGGCAACTAATATGTTAGGGGGTTAGGCGCTGGTTAGGGGCAGAACAATGAGGCAAGATATTCTCTCTTGGTTAAGGTTGTAAAAAGTATCTGCACTAACAGCACACCATCAGAACGCGATGGGAACCATCAGAACGCAAATGGAAACATTATAATCCCCATAAGCTTCCTCAATTGAACCGTGTGTTGTTTCACAGATGGAAGTGCTACAATAAACACGCACCTAGGCGCCGATCGCGTGGGTGCTCCAAGGCACGGCTCGAGCACCCACCGAAATGGCCAAGCATATACGCTCAATTCATTTTACGCTCAATATACACTCAATAACTGATATGCTTTTCCAGATATCTTGGATAATAGCAAACTGATAGGTGACGAATGCAAAGCCAAGGTAAAAAAACTATTTCCATAATTAAAATTTTAAGTAACTTGTGTATTGTTTAGTGAAAATTCATTTTAATCTGTCTCCATTTACTGATCGAGTGCTTTAGGAACAATTGATTAATGCTTTTGCTTTCAGAACAGCCTCAGTGTTCTTTCTGTTTCCTATGTAGCTGCAGAATCTTTTGGAAACTTACTACCCCATTGAGATTGACTGCACACGCTCAGAAGAAGAGAAGTTACCTTTCATGGTGGAATGGTGAGACACTTCACCTCTTACATTCATTTCAGTATCTCTGCTGTACTCTGTGGTGAAACATTAAATTTAAGAATGAAATTTGCCACATTGTGGATGTTACATGAACATGTGGAGTGTGTCAAAATAAAGATACCTCATTTTAATATTTCATGCGTTGCATCAATGCATTGTTCATTTTTACTCATTACAGTTTCACAGATAATTACTATATGTCCCACTGTGGGGAAAATCAGGTTTTTATTGTTGCTTATAGACGGTTTCATCGTGGTTACACGTCTGGATGGAACTTAACATCCGGTCTCTGTTTGTTTAATGGTCTGGCTAGTGGCTAAACCAACTCTGGAACAAATACCTCATTGAAAATAACATGTCAAGTCAAGTCAGTTTTATTTATATAGGGCTTTTTACCATTGATTTAAAGAAGCGGTGAATCAAATACTCAATTTTAACTTGATACTTTGTTACATAAGAGGTCATCATACTTAAATGAACATCAACAACAAGTTTCAGAACTGAAAACGTTCGTGCTACTGAAATATAACAGTTTTTGGCACCAAGCCAGTATAACGACTGAGTGAGGAATTCGGAGAAATATGGCATCAGAGTAGAATTGAAGCACCTCCCCAAACCCAAATACAAGGACCACTTTTGTAGCCCCGCCCACAGCTTCGCGTGACACATGTGCATCTCAACAATCAGTAAACATGTCTTTAAAGATTGCCAAATGTAACCAAAATGACTTTTAAATAAATTTTTTCGGAGAGACTTTTATTTTGACGCGGTGATCTGGTATGATAGAGTAACCATAGAAACGGAGTATCAGTTTTCGGTTGTGGAAGAACCGTCCATGGGAAGAACACAGAGACTGCATAACCTTAACTCGGAGGCTCGGAACATAACATTAGGAATGCGTGGTTAAAGGTTGTTTTTGAAGAAGTTCCAGCTCGCGTGGGGAGTGTTTGTTTATTTTGTGTATCGCGGATTCATTTGTAAAGAAGTCGATGCTGGATTTGCAGAGAGACTGTGATTAAAAGCATCACTAATATTGGATCTGACAAAAATGACACAGCGTTTCCTGTTGTAACATCCGTGTCTAAACACATGTTTGACTGTTTTAATTTACTATAAACATAAAACAATTAATTAAGGTACAACACTTAACATTACGACTGTTATTTAATGGTAGAAATATACAAAGTTAGTTATAAGGAAGGACTTACCAGCCGCAATTTAGATTCTGATGCCCGCTTACTGTGTTGTATACGGTAATTTAGGCAAGTTGCGTTTAAAAGGTCAAACACTCAACAAAGCTTTTTTTATCATATAACTGTGGTATGTAACGTTACGTGTATCTAAGAGCAACCTCACAAGCACAATAGAAATATACAAAGTTATTGATAAGGGCTTATCAGCCGCAGTTTATAATCTGATGCGCGCTTACTGTGTTGTATACGGTAATTTAGTCACGTCGAGTTTAAAGTTTTGTTTCTACTTTACTATATGTATTGTCATTTATGTGTATCATCTTTAGCACCCAGAATCTTTTGTGGGTCATTTGCTATTTTTACACATTAATGGTTTTTAAACATTTTCCCACATGTAATGATGGGGAATTTTTTTTTTAAATGACGGGGAATGAAGCTGTCCAATCATAGCAGTGGGCGTTTACGTCCAGGTCTTCAATGCGGCCCGCCCCTTCCAACGAACCATTTTTTCAGAGAGCCACTAATCAAAACAGCCTATTACTTATTGCTTTTGATGTTTTTAAATGTAAAAACCACGCGAAAATCATAAGTAGACATCAGACAAAAGTATAAAACAATAAAATCAACAAATTCACCGCCCCTTTAATTGTGTCAAAGCAGCTTTACATCGGTGGACAACAAAAGTTGCAGAGTACAGCAGCTAAGATTAAACTGTACTAGCGACCGAGCATAGTAATAATGTAAGTATAGAAGAGAGTTCAAAGTTAACCCAATGTCAGCTGACTCCCTAGAGGTTGATAAAAGAATGAAATACATCCCCAAAAAGGTTCATGTTATATCAGTAGTTCAATAATAATATTATGAAGCGACGAGAACACTTTTGTACTGATGGCACATGGACCTTTTTGGCAATGTCTGTATCAAGTGAATTTAAAGTTGATAAAATTCTTGACTACAGGGAGACTTTAATAATTCTATGATTTCTTTTTTCTTTATGTCTATGCTGTTTATGTCTCTTCTGTTTGTTCCACGCTGTATTCGCAAAAATGGTGAAAATGTCAAAGAAATAAGTTTTGAATGGACCCTAAACATAAGTGTATAGTCTTTGTATGTAATGCTATTGTTTGTGTGTGTGTGTGTGTGTGCTTGGTCGCACAGGTCGACTAAAGCTCACAATCTACTCTTGGAGCAAAAGATCAGGAAGGATGATTTGGCGCCAATCGTCAGAGAGTCTGAGGCCAGGCTAAGGTAACACTTTAAACAGTACACAGGTGCAAGGGCTGTGATCTAACTGAACTTGCAAGTAGGGCTGCATAACGATTAATCGCGATTAATCGTTTGCAGAATAAAAGTTTTTGTTTACATCATATATGTGTGTGTACTGTGTATAATAATTATGTATAAATAAATATACACACATGCATGTATAATTTTAAGAATAAAAATATTTATAGATTAAATATTTATATATAATATGAATTATATATAAATATAAAAATGTATATACACATGTAAATACGCCTTAAATACCTACATGCAAGTGTATTTATTTATGCATAATTATGATACACAGTACACACACATATATGATGTAAACAAAAACTTTTATTCTGAAAACGATTAATCGCGATTAATCGTTATGCAGCCCTTCTTGCAAGGTAGAGTTATACAGATGTCAACTCACTTAAATTTGTAAAGATTTACAAAGTGGATAGTACAGACATAGAATACAGCGGTTACAGAAAATGATACTATAGGATACTATAGCGTACGGAGTGAAACCGCTATCAAAACATACCACAAATGAACACAACAGATCCACAGTCGCAATAGATTGGCAGACATTAGAATGCAAAAAAAGATCCCTAACAATACAATTCACAACTTACGAAAGAATGATTGCAAGCCAGTCTCATTAATATGCCGATTAGCATTCACAAAGTGATTAGCTTTGACTATCTATGGTTAGAAATGGGTGTGTACCGGGCGGGATATGAAGTTGATTCAAATACACATAGTTGCAGGTGACCTGTGATTTATAAAAGGAACATTGCTCTTTTTCTTTTAGTCTGAATATTTTTCGGCGTACATTTATAGATTGACTATTATTTTTCTATTGATACATATATTTTCTAATTTGTTGGGGCTTTTAAGATGGAACCTCTTGTAGAAGATAGGCACCTGAACATGTACTTTCTAAATACATTTTTGACTAATTCAATTACAACTCTAAAAGTTTTCGTATTATCGTTCATATTATTATACACAGTTCCTTTATATTTAACTCTATTATCATTCATATATTGCTTAATAATGAACACATGACTCTTGTATGTAAGACATGTTTTAAGAATGAGTGATATATGAGTCTCTTTAGATGACATTTCACAGCTAATCTAATAATAAATATCAGTAGTAATATTGATATTGTGTGTGTTTGTAAGGGATGAATACCAGCAGTTTTTTCATCTTCTCCATGAAATGTGTGTTCCTCTGCTCATCTTCTCTGCTGGGATTGGAGACGTGCTGGAAGAAGTGATCAGACAAGCCGGAGTTTTCCATCCTAATGTTAAAGTGTTCTCCAACTATATGGATTTTGACGAGTCGGTAAGTCTCTCTACAAACATTTGGGTTATGAATATTTTTGCATACATTCTAACATGTGAGATCAGGAGGATGCGATGTGGAGTGAGATCATAAAAGGGCGTGATGTGGAGTAAGATCATAAAGTAGGGGTGCAACGGATCACAAAACTCACGGTTCGAATCACATTACGTTTTTTTAGGCACGGATCAGATCATTTTTTCGGATCAGTAAAGTTCCACATTAAGTAAGGTCTAAAATCATTAGGTACAGAAATCAAATGAATAATAACACTGCATTTATTGTATTCATTAAATGTAATTATTATTTTTTAAAGCTTCAGAAGTGATTTTCTCTTTGTCTTGGGTTGTTTGATTAACATTAATGACACAGACTTAAGTAGGTCATTTGAGGTTACTGTCTCTTTAAGACCAAATATGCACAGACTGCATATCTCTCCATGTGTGCACTACTGAGTCCCCTTAAACACGCGCACACACACAGACAGAGGGCGAATTACAAACGGCACAGCATAAACAGTCGTCCCACATAAAAACGTTGTTTTTCACTGCTCTATTAGCCAAATGTATATTAATACACTACAGTATGAGAGAGAGAGAGAGAGAGAGAGAGAGAGAGAGAGAGAGAGAGAGAGAGAGAGAGAGAGAGAGAGAGAGAGAGTAGCGCAACTCTCTGAAGTTTACACATCAAGAGTTCTGATCTTTGAAGGATGATTACGTCTGACTCAAGCTGAACCGGACGCATTCAACTGCATGTGCGTTTGTGCGTAAAGTAAATTGCTCACTTTAGCGCCTTTTGGCAGTTAAACTGTTTAAAATCATTTCAATGTTAACATTTGCAAACCTTTGAAACACTTAAAAATTACGAACTTTCCCTATTTAAATTTGTGTATTAATCTGCGAATCACATGCGAGCCGAACCGTGGGTTGTGATCCGTACGGATCACGGATCAACTGCGATCCGTTACACCACTATCATAAAGGGTGAAATATGGAGTGAGATCATAAAGGGTGTGATGTCATTAGGGTGTGACATGGAGTGAGATCAGGAGTGTGTGATGTGGAGGAAGATCAGGAGGGATGTGGTGTGGAGTGAGATCAGGAGAGATGTGGTGTGAGATCAGGAGTGTGATGTGGAGTGAGATCAGGAGGGATGTGGTGTGGAGTGAGATCAGGAGGGATGTGGTGTGTAGTGAGATCAGGAGGGTATGGTGTGGAGTGAGATCAGGAGGGTGTGATGTGGAGTAAGATCAGGAGGGGGTGATGTGGAGTGAGATCAGGAGGGTGTGGTGTGGAGTGAGATCAGGAGGGGGTGATGTGGAGTGAGATCAGGAGAGGGTGATGTGGAGTAAGATCAGGAGAGATGTGGTGTGAGATCAGGAGTGTGATGTGGAGTGAGATCAGGAGGGATGTGGTGTGGAGTGAGATCAGGAGGGATGTGGTGTGTAGTGAGATCAGGAGGGTATGGTGTGGAGTGAGATCAGGAGGGTGTGATGTGGAGTAAGATCAGGAGGGGGTGATGTGGAGTGAGATCAGGAGGGTGTGGTGTGGAGTGAGATCAGGAGGGGGTGATGTGGAGTGAGATCAGGAGAGGGTGATGTGGAGTAAGATCAGGAGAGGGTGATGTGGAGTGAGATCAGTAGGGATGTGGTGTGAGATCAGGAGGGTGTGATGTGGAGTGAGATCATAAAGGGTGCACTGTGGAGTGAGATCATAAAGGGTGCGATGTGGAGTGAGATCAGGAGAGGTGTGATGTGGAGTGAGATCAGGAGAGATGTGATGTGGAGTGAGATCAGGAGGGTGTGATGTGGAGTAAGATCAGGAGGTTGTGATGTGGAGTAAGATCAGGAGAGGGTGATGTGGAGTGAGAGCAGGAAGGTGTGATGTGGAGTGAGATCAATAGAGATGTGGTGTGAGATCAGGAGTGTGGTGTGGAGTGAGATCAGGAGGGGTATGGATTGAGATCAGGAGGGATGTGGAGTGAGATCAGGAGGGATATGGAGTGAGATCAGGAGGGATGTGGAGTGAGATCAGGAGGGTGTGATGTGGAGTGAGATCAGGAGGGTGTGATGTGGAGTGAGATCAGGAGGGGTATGGAGTGAGATCAGGAGGGATGTGGAGTGAGATCAGGAGGGTGTGATGTGGAGTGAGATCAGGAGGGATATGGAGTGAGATCAGGAGGGATGTGGAGTGAGATCAGGAGGGTGTGATGTGGAGTGAGATCAGGAGGGGTGGTGTGGAGTGAGATCAGGAGGGTGTGATGTGGAGTGAGATCAGGAGGGATGTGGTGTGTAGTGAGATCAGGAGGGTATGGTGTGGAGTGAGATCAGGAGGGGGTGATGTGGAGTGAGATGAGGAGAGGTGTGATGTGGAGTGAGATCAGGAGGGGGGATGTGGAGTAAGATCATAAAGGGGGTGATGTGGAGTGAGATCATAAAGGGTGCAATGTGGAGTGAGATCAGGAGAGGTGTGATGTGGAGTGAGATCAGGGGGGATGTGGTGTGAGATCAGGAGGGGCTGGTGTGGTATGAGATCAGGAGGGATGTAATGTGGAGTGAGATCAGGAGGGTGCGATGTGGAGTGAGATCAGGAGAGGTGTGATGTGGAGTGAGATCAGGAGGGGTGTAATGTGGAGTGAGATCAGGAGGGGTGTGACAGAGTAAGACGTATAACGTGTACTTTCAATCAAAGACACAAATTCTTCACATTAAATTACATCATGCTAAAAGTGTGACACATGTTGGGCTGTGCAGGGTGTGTTGCGAGCATTTAAAGGGGAACTGATTCACATCTACAACAAATGCGAGGGAGCGCTGCTCAATAGCGGCCACTTCCAAGAGCTTCACAGTCGCAGTAACGTCCTGCTGCTCGGAGATTCACTCGGAGATCTCAACATGGCCGACGGAGTCACAGACATGCAGAACATCCTGAAGATCGGATACCTCAATGACAAGGTATAAACAAGACAACAACACAATTACAAAGAGACAAACACTCAGTCCTGGTGAATTTGTTTGATGTGTGTTTTTCAGGTGGATGAGAGAAGACCGTCATATTTAAATGCCTATGACATCGTCCTGGAAAAAGATGAAACGATGCATGTGCCCAATGCAATCCTGCGACACATCACAGGACAGCCATAACCTTTGTTGTTTTGCTACCTCATTGACTTCTGTACCTTTATTCTGTACATGTGTCCAGAGTTACAGAAGATCAGCTGGTTTACACGACAGCAGTCGAGTCTCATTCTGTTCATATTATTTTCGAGTTGGTGGCAGGCAGCTAGTGTGTGTGTGTGTGTGTGTGTTAAATCTACACATGTAAGGATGATTAGTGTGTCTTAAGTAAAACAACATATAGAATTCATATTTTGAGTTGTGCACAAATCACCCTTCAATGACATGAATTGTTTAATTGGATAATATTTAATAGAAAAGGTTATATTAGACTTAACCTGTTTACATAGTCATACATGCAGAATGTGAAAGTAACATCCACGTATCTGACATCTCTGGCAAGCTGTTATTGATACTGCAACAAAAACATTGTTTTAACAGTGCAATTATTTCATGGCTGAATGTGACCTGTTGTGTACTAAAAACACTAACAATCACTTTATAATGGGTTTGCATCACAAAGTTCAAATCTCATTCACCGTGACTTGTGTGGAGCTGTTCTTATAGTTCTTCATGTTTAGATGCTTTCTCCTCTGCGACGTTCAGTTCATCTTCAGTGATTTTGCCATCTGTATTGCGGTCTTGATTTTTGAACATCTCCTTTATGACAACATCAACGTCTGCTCCTGGGAGAATGCGACCTCTGCCTTCAGCCACCTGTAGCTTGATGAACGTAATAAACTGCAGAGGAAGAGAAATGAAATCATTTGACAGTCAGCATGAATCGCTATATTTGGGAATATAAATGGGTTAAAACAATCCAGCATAGGGTATGCATACCTCTTCCAGTGGGACCATGTGATCATTGTTGATGTCCATGGCAGGAAAGAGTGGCTCAGGACTGTCCTGCAGCCAGATGAACAGAAAACCATCAGGAACGCCCCGCTGCAACTCCAGTAACTCCAGTTCAAAGAGCAACACGGCACTGCTGGGAACCCCTGAGCCTGAGGAGACAAATGATTTTCTGTCATGAGCTTCATGTCTACAGTCACTGAAAAGATAAAGACAAGACGGCTGTGTACACTGAGAACTTGATGCCTTTATCCTTCAGCATGTGGTTCGGCTTCAAGGCAAATGTCTTTTATCAGTCAATAATTTGAATGCCCTTTGATTGGATTTCTCTCCTTAACAGGCATTTCTGGCATTGGTTATAATGATCAATGACATTTTTATTTTTATTTACGCCCACATAAATGAAATAAATAAGATTACTAGGGTAGTGAAAGTGCTGGTGATGACTGACCTCCGTTGGTGCCGTGTGCGAGGTGAGGTGGTACAATGATCTCTCTCCTCTCTAACACACACATGCCCTGTAGACCTTCATCCAGACCAGAGATCAACTTCCCCTGACCCAGCGTCACACGAGGTGGTTCTGGGTAATCATCTCTAAAGATCAAATAAACATACAAAAACAACATAAAATAGCTAACTGATGAAATATATAAAAGCAGTACATTTTAATGCCGAAAGGAATTATAAACTGAACAAAAATTATAATTATTAATTTCAAACCTTTCATTCATCTGGAGTCCTCATTCAATTTTTTCCCTTTAGCATAAATATGTTAATCTTAAAGGAAAAGTTCACCCAAAAATGAAAATTCTGTCATCATTTACTCTCACTTTGTTACAAACCTGAATATATTTTTGTTCTTATGAACACAAAGGAAGATATTTTGAGGAATGTTTGTAACCAAATCGATCAGAGGCCCCCATTGACTTTCATAGTATTATTTATCCTACTATAGAAGTCAAACGAGCCTTAGTTTTTGAACTTTCCCTTTATGGATAGAGTATATATACAATTCACCCCTACATTATAAATCAACACTTGAACACTAAGGGGTGGTTTCCCGGACAGGGATTAGCTTAAGCCAGGACTAGACCTTAGTTTAATAAGGAAATAAAACTAGTTTTAACAAACATGCCTTACTAAAAACATTACTGGTGTGCATTTTAATGCAAAACAAAGGGCACTGATGTATTTTAAGGTAAGTTGGTGCGAATTGTTTTCCGTTAGGACAGCTCTTACATTTATTTTAGTCTAGGACTAGTTTAATCCCTGTCCGGGAAACCGCCCCTAATACATGCTATCAGTCCTTCCAGATAGACGTGATTATGCGTTCGCAATATTTAATGCACACTTAGCAAAAGTTCGCATATTTATGCGGGGGCCGCATTTTTTCAAATACGCCGCACTTTCGCAGCATAAATTGCAGATTTCCGTGTGCAAAATATTTTATAATCCCCGCATTTTCATAGCAAAAAGTCACATACATCTTAGTGGAAAGTTAAAAAATTGTGCATTTACTTCACACAAACGCAGCCATGTCCCCTGTTGCCACGGGAACGTTATGAAGTGAACATCATTGTAAAGCTGCAAAAGCTGAAAACAGTTTTTGCAAGTTCCAGCAATTTCATTGCATAGAATTGCATAAATATCCCGCATTTTCCATTCCATTTTTTAAGAAAACGTGCCACAAGATCAAAGATTTTTGCCCGCAATCACAAAAAAACTCCTGGAAGAACTGAACAAGTTTATATAGGGAATGGCACATGTGCAGTCTGATATCGCATCAGTGTCACGCTTGAATTTGCACCAAAAACAAAATGTATCTGACACGATAACATTCTACACAAAACGATGTATTATAAAATGCTGTGGAAGGGAATTAAAAAGCAAAAAAAAAAATGGTTAAGATAAATGACACATCACTGTAAGTCACTGCTAGAACTTTTTATTCTGTAACAGTTTATATCTAAATCAGTACTCTATTAGACTTTTTTTAAAGAGTAACTAAACCCTAAACCAACTTTTTTTAGTTAATGATCTGTAAGAATGATGCTTTATTAGTGCTGTTCATTTATTTTAATAAGTTTTTTGACATTTGGATATAAAGTGTTTCAATACTGCAATAAATGGTGTAAAAACGTCTAAGTGCTGCCCTCTTCAGGTTGAACGGTGGCTACTGCAGTTGAATTTTCCTATTGGATGTTGGGTCCAAAAAATACCTCGTGACGTAAGCAGGTTCAAGATCACCACGCCCTTGTTACGATCTCACCACACCCTTAGTACAAGCTTAGTTTGTCCCCTCTATCTTCGTTGGGATCTGCCCACTTTTCTTGCATTTTTCAAATATTGCCAGTGGGTGGAGTCAGGCTCTGACCAGGGGTTTAGTTAAGCTTTAATCTGTGAAACTCAGAAGCTGTCAAATGCGGCTTTGTTGGACTTATTTTAAAAAGTGGGAGAGTCTTTATGATAGCTCTGCACTGACTTCCTGTTTTAGTAGAAATTACGTCACCACATCGAATAATGCTGCATGTTCCAAGGCACTTCAGTGGGCCTTTAAAGCAATCCATAACTTTTTTCAGTTTAAAATAAACAATTCGCTAGTCCGGTCCGTTTTCACGGGAAATGTGAGTTTAAAGTCATTTGTCTTTGCGTGAATACATCACATCCGCAAACAGAAAGATCTGGGCCGGGCTACTATATAGTTTGTGTGTGTGCTGCAGATGGAGGAAGATTTTGTTTTTTTTTACAAATAGCTTGAACATCTAACTTGCCATCTGGGGAATCTCAAGTTAACATAATAGTTTTAGGTTATCTTTCAATGGTTCAATGTAAAGTCACACATTGTCTCACACAAACTTACTACTTCTCCCACATTTGGTTTGTTGTGTGGTGGTTACCCTAAGTAAACAAGTTCTCTGATTACATTTGGGGAATCATCTGCTCTTAAAACAAAGAAAGCTAAAGCTGTGGAGAGTCTGCAGTCAAGTGGCAGAAATTGCCAAATCACAACCCGCGCAAAGAAAATGCCTCGGCAGAAAACTGTCATTTAAAGTTTCAAACAGAGATGAAGACAAGCAAAAGTTAAGATTTCATAAAAAAAGTGTCGGGTACGTTTAATCAAGATTTTAAATGTTTAAATAAATATATATGGTGCACAGATTATCCTTGTTAACAACAAATTTAACTTGTCAAGAACAAAACACTTACGAGGAGTAAAGTCTTGTGCCGTCCATCATAGAGCAGTTGTACCGGTACAGAATCATGTCATTCACAGCACTTGTTAGGTTGCAGTCTACAGGTTTGTACGTCACTTTGATGTCCAGTCCGTCTTTAGGATTGTGAATGTCAATGATGTGAACGCTAAAGATGAGAACTGCAGATCCAGGAATCAATTCACCTGAAGATTGCACAGAAGGTGGTCAATCCAGAGCCTTAATCTAAATCTACTGCACTACACAAACATATTAAAGTCAGTATACATCAAGAATAAGAACCCATTTTACTACCTTAATGTGACCAGTGGTCTACCAAAAATCATGACCCCAAAACATGAAACTATTCAAAAAAACGTTTATTTTAGTAATGTACTAGGGGCTCTTTAAGTACAAATGTTTTTGTCCTCAGTTTTCAACTCATTACCTGTTCCGTTTTCTCCATAGCCCAGATGAGGTGGCACAGTCACACGTCTCCGCTCACCCACACATACACCCTGTAGGGCTTTATCCATGCCATGAATCACATAGCCCTTACCAATAAACGTGTTGTAAGTGCTGTTACGAGAGTAACTGTGAAGATGCAAAATTGATTGTTTTTACTAACAGTAGCAATTCAGTAAAAGTTAGTTTTTCACAAGAAGTAAGAGCCAATTGACTAACCTAGAATCAAAGAGAGTCCCATCCTGAAATGTCCCATTATAGTGGTACCGGACAAAATCTCCTACAGCTGCTCTTCTCCTGCACGGCTGAGGAATCTCTTCGACTTCAATCGTCACATCATCCTTCACATTAAACACGTCCACCAGTAACACATCAAAAATTACTGTCGCATGTGGAGGAACCTTTGTACCTGAAGATAAAGGTTCTTCAGACTGCGCTTTGATACAAATCCAGTATATGTAAGGTATAATGGACTCCGGTCCTTTGAATTATTTGAAAATAATTCACAGCTAAGGTGGTAGTGCGGCATAACGCTAAGCAGAGTGTGCACCTTTACACCGCAGGTGTGCATTATTTTCAAATATACCATGGGCCGGTTAAATGCTTTATTCTGATTGGTTGAGAAATGTTTCATGGGTGTTGATTATTTTTTAGTAAAACGCACACCTGATCTGTCAAATGCCTTAAACTAACCACCACACCACACTCCGGTCCTTTGAATTATTTGAAAATTGCCACTTTGGGTGTACATTATTTTCGAATAATTCAATGGCCCGTCATCAATTATTCCGCTTATACCACGGTTACCATAAACATTGCTCTGGTGGTTATTTCAAGACATTTGACAGGTCAGGTGTGCAGTTATCGAAAAATAATGCATAGCCATAGAACATTCCTCAACAAATCAGAATAAAACATTTAACAGCCCCGTGGTATAACATAAAATATAACGAAGAGTAAAAATGCAGACATTTCATTCATTATTATTATTGTCATTTTTGTTTCATGTATCTGTGGTCTGGTGTCTGTCAAGGACGTCAAAATTACAAATGTTTTGTATCTCTCAACAATACACCTGCACTTTTTTCATTAAAAAACCTTTATTGTCTCTCAACTACAAACAAAGAGTTAAAATAGCTCATTTAACATTTTGTATATAGCCATAAGACAATAAAGGCTTTTTAATCACCCTGCGTTTTACTGATAGACCATAATGAACCCAAGACCACACCTCCACCTTTAGGATGCACGCTCTCCTCTTAAATAAAAACTTTAAAACGTTGTCTTGTATCTCTATTAGTACCGTATGGGTGTTAAAGTACACTTATTCCTCTTGCAAGCTCTTTTAAGTACAGTATGCAAGAAAAGAGCCATCAGCACTGAAGTAGGGACTTTAAATTACAAGAATTGTAGTATGTCCAATCCTTTGACTGCTTGTGTATATTCATGTATTATACTGGCTAACGGCATTCATTTAGTGTATCGTACATTCACTATTTAAGTGTTATAATAAATCATTGATTTTACCATATCCTTTGCTGTCAAAAGCCAGAAAAGGTGGGATAATAACTGATCGCCTCTCCCCAATACACATGCCCAGAATGCCTTCCTCCATGCCCTTGATCAGATTGCCCTGTCCCACATATGTGTCATATGTTGATTTTAGATGATGGCTGTGAAAAACATAAAAAATATACAACATAATAAAAAATAAAAAAACATGCATGTATACATAGGTCAATTTTCCACATACAATATTATTACTATTATAAGACAGTATTAAGTATCTTTCTTATAATCATATGTTTTTTTTTTTTACATTTTTAGGTCAAGTGGTCCGCATTAAGGTCTGGTTTACCTGGAGTCAAACAAGGTTCCCACCAGCAGTGATCCATTGTAATGATATCGGACGAAATCAGTGGAGGTCACTGCTCGCTTGCACTTCTGTGGTCTGTGCAGTACTCGTATTTGAACTGTGTCTGCTTTATTCCACAAATCCAGCAAAAGGACATCAAACACCAGTGTTGTGTCAGGTGGGATAACAGAACCTACAGAGAAAAACAGGTGTTGACTCAAGAGGGATAACCAAATCTACAGAAAAAAAACACTCGTGTTGAGTCCGGAGAGATAACCAAACCTAAAGAGAAACACTGGTGTTGAGTCAAGAGAGATAACCAAATCTACAGAGAAACACTAGTGTTGAGTTAGGAGTGATAACCAAAACCTACAGAAAAAACACTAGTGTTGAGTCAAGAGAGATAACCAAATCTACAGAGAAACACTAGTGTTGAGTTAGGAGTGATAACCAAATCCTACAGAAAAAACACTGGTGTTGAGTCAAGAGAGATAACCAAATCTACAGAGAAACACTAGTATTGAGTTAGGAGTGATAACCAAAACCTACAGAAAAAACACTGGTGTTGAGTCAAGAGAGATAACCAAATCTACAGAGAAACACTAGTGTTGAGTTAGGAGTGATAACCAAAACCTACAGAAAAAACACTGGTGTTGAGTCAAGAGAGATAACCAAATCTACAGAGAAACACTAGTGTTGAGTTAGGAGTGATAACCAAAACCTACAGAAAAAACACTGGTGTTGAGTCAAGAGAGATAACCAAATCTACAGAGAAACACTAGTGTTGAGTTAGGAGTGATAACCAAAACCTACAGAGAAACACTGGTGTTGAGTCAAGAGAGATAACCAAATCTACAGAGAAACACTAGTGTTGAGTTAGGAGTGATAACCAAAACCTACAGAGAAACACTGGTGTTGAGTCAAGAGAGATAACCAAATCTACAGAGAAACACTGGTGTTGAGTCAAGAGAGATAACCAAATCTACAGAGAAACACTAGTGTTGAGTTAGGAGTGATAACCAAAACCTACAGAAAAAACACTGGTGTTGAGTCAAGAGAGATAACCAAATCTACAGAGAAACACTAGTGTTGAGTTAGGAGTGATAACCAAATCTACAGAAAAAAAACACTGGTGTTGAGTCAAGAGAGATAACCAAACCTAAAGAGAAACACTGGTGTTGAGTCAAGAGAGATAACCAAATCTACAGAGAAACACTAGTGTTGAGTTAGGAGAGATAACCAAACCTACAGAAAAAACACTGGTGTTGAGTCAAGAGAGATAACCAAATCTACAGAGAAACACTAGTGTTGAGTTAGGAGTGATAACCAAAACCTACAGAAAAAACACTGGTGTTGAGTCAAGAGAGATAACCAAATCTACAGAGAAACACTAGTGTTGAGTTAGGAGTGATAACCAAAACCTACAGAAAAAACACTGGTGTTGAGTCAAGAGAGATAACCAAATCTACAGAGAAACACTAGTGTTGAGTTAGGAGTGATAACCAAAACCTACAGAGAAACACTGGTGTTGAGTCAAGAGAGATAACCAAATCTACAGAGAAACACTAGTGTTCAGTTAGGAGAGATAACCAAACCTACAGAAAAAACAATGGTGTTGAGTCGGGAGAGATAACCAAATCTACAGAGAAACACTAGTGTTCAGTTAGGAGAGATAACCAAACCTACAGAAAAAACAATGGTGTTGAGTCGGGAGAGATAACCAAATCTACAGAGAAACACTAGTGTTCAGTTAGGAGTGATAACCAAAACCTACAGAAAAAACACTGGTGTTGAGTCAAGAGAGATAACCAAATCTACAGAGAAACACTAGTGTTGAGTTAGGAGTGATAACCAAAACCTACAGAAAAAACACTGGTGTTGAGTCAAGAGAGATAACCAAATCTACAGAGAAACACTAGTGTTGAGTTAGGAGTGATAACCAAAACCTACAGAAAAAACACTGGTGTTGAGTCAAGAGAGATAACCAAATCTACAGAGAAACACTAGTGTTGAGTTAGGAGTGATAACCAAAACCTACAGAGAAACACTGGTGTTGAGTCAAGAGAGATAACCAAATCTACAGAGAAACACTAGTGTTGAGTTAGGAGTGATAACCAAAACCTACAGAGAAACACTGGTGTTGAGTCAAGAGAGATAACCAAATCTACAGAGAAACACTGGTGTTGAGTCAAGAGAGATAACCAAATCTACAGAGAAACACTAGTGTTGAGTTAGGAGTGATAACCAAAACCTACAGAAAAAACACTGGTGTTGAGTCAAGAGAGATAACCAAATCTACAGAGAAACACTAGTGTTGAGTTAGGAGTGATAACCAAATCTACAGAAAAAAAACACTGGTGTTGAGTCAAGAGAGATAACCAAACCTAAAGAGAAACACTGGTGTTGAGTCAAGAGAGATAACCAAATCTACAGAGAAACACTAGTGTTGAGTTAGGAGAGATAACCAAACCTACAGAAAAAACACTGGTGTTGAGTCAAGAGAGATAACCAAATCTACAGAGAAACACTAGTGTTGAGTTAGGAGTGATAACCAAAACCTACAGAAAAAACACTGGTGTTGAGTCAAGAGAGATAACCAAATCTACAGAGAAACACTAGTGTTGAGTTAGGAGTGATAACCAAAACCTACAGAAAAAACACTGGTGTTGAGTCAAGAGAGATAACCAAATCTACAGAGAAACACTAGTGTTGAGTTAGGAGTGATAACCAAAACCTACAGAGAAACACTGGTGTTGAGTCAAGAGAGATAACCAAATCTACAGAGAAACACTAGTGTTCAGTTAGGAGAGATAACCAAACCTACAGAAAAAACAATGGTGTTGAGTCGGGAGAGATAACCAAATCTACAGAGAAACACTAGTGTTCAGTTAGGAGAGATAACCAAACCTACAGAAAAAACAATGGTGTTGAGTCGGGAGAGATAACCAAATCTACAGAGAAACACTAGTGTTCAGTTAGGAGTGATAACCAAACCTACAGAAAAAACACTGGTGTTGAGTCGGGAGAGATAACCAGTACTTCCAGAAAAACGCAGAGTTTTTTGTGATTGTTGAGGGCAAAAATCCTTGATCTTGTATTCTTAAAAAATGCGATTGAATATGCGGAATATTTATGCAATTTTATGCAATGAAATTGAGGGACCTTTTGCCGCTTTTCAATGATGTTCACGTCAAATAATCACAGTACTTCATAATGTTTCCATTGCAATAGGGGACATGGCTATGCTTGTGTGAAATAAATGCAACATTTTTCAACTTTCTGCTAAAATATATGTGATTTTAGCTACGAAAATGCAGGAGTTATGAAATCATGCAAGCAAATCTGCAATTTATGCATTTATGCATAATTGCGTTTTTCTGGAGGGACTGGATAACCAAACCTACATAGAAACACTGGTGTCGAGTTGGGATAGATAACTGTAACAGAAGAGAAACATAGGTGTCCAGTTGAAAAGATAACCGATCCTACAGAAAAACACTGATGACGACTCGGGAGAAACAACAATGAAGCAAATCTTTTCATATTTTGCAAAAAAGAGAAACAAACAATGCGAATCAGGTGCGTTACCATCAAGTTGTTTGAGTGAATGACAGTGGTATTGTTAACGTAGTAACCAACAGAAAAAAACAAAGCATGCTTAAAAAATTAAGACAGGACTGCATTAAGTTACGATTTGGCAAGTTATAATTTTACTAGCTGTGCAGCTTGTAATTTCCAAACTAAATGCTGTGCACAGAAGAAGAAATGCAGAATTTTTTATTGCGATGACATTGACCACATATATAGTAAAGACAACATCAGCTGATACAACTAGACGATCAGTCACGTGGGTTTAATGTTCACTACGTCAGAATTTATTCTGCCAATATGTTTCCATTTCCCAAAATTCGCATTAACTCTTTTCGCAAAAGTCAACAACCTCAAGCGAGTTTAAACTTTTTTGCAAATTAAGGGATTTTTATTAGAAATTGAATTGAAATTGGCATTGAACAGCGTAATGGAAACCCAGCTACTGATGTCAAGTCATGAGACACAACTTTCCATCACACTGATTTTATGCACATTTTAATGTATTGCATAAGAAACAAGTGATGGAAACGGCAAATTTAGAATAAAAATCTTTTAATTCACACAAAATATGTTATGCTTGCCTGAGGTGTTTTTTGAGAAAGAGTAAATGTGAATCATGGGAGATGGAAACGCATTTTCAGAATAAATTCTGACATAGAGAACATTTAACCCACGTGACTGATCGTCTACCTGTATAAGCTGATGTTGTTTTACCATATATGGGTCTCGACTTTGTCGCAATGCCTTTGCTGTTAGTGCCTGCAATAAAAATTCTGCATTCCTTCTTCTGTGCACAGCATTCAGTTTGGTAATTACAAGCTAAGCTGCTAGTATTTATAACTTGCCCAATAGTAACTAAATGCAGTCCTGTCTCCATTTTCTAAGCGTGCCTTATTTATTTACTGTTGGTTACTAGATTAATGGAGACGCACCTAAATCGCATTTGATTGTTTTCCTTTATTTGTGAATTTCGATTAGATTCGTTTCAAGTTTCGAAAGAAACCCAGCTATTGATGTTGAGTCGTGAGAGACAACCGAACCTACATTGTAAAAAATTCCTTGTTGCACTTAAATTTTAAAGTTTAATCAATTAATTCAGTCTTGACTAGTAAGGAGTTTTTATCAATTATAAAATTAAGATGAATTAGATTACAGTTATTTAAATTAATTAAAGTAATTTCAATTTGATTAAACGTAGAAAATTTAAGTGCAACAAGAAATATTTACAGTATACAGAAAAAACACAGGTATCAAGTTGGGGAAAAAATAACCTACAGACTTAGTGTCAAGTTGGGAGAGATTACTTAACCTTAAAATCAGATTCTGTCATATAAAAGTTTATTTGTACTGAACATTGTATATATTCATTTTTTTTTAATAATGAAATAAGTTTAATAAGGGTTACCTGCTCCCAAAACTCCATAAGCCAGGAGAGACGGCACAGTAATCTTTCTCCGCTCATTCACACACGTTCCCAGGAGTCCTTTATCCAGGCCAGGAATGACTTTAGAGTCCACACCAACCTGGCCCACAAATGGAAAGCCTTTATCCAGACTAAGAGAGAAGCAAGTTTCAGAACATCTTTATTAAATTTTAACTTTTATACAATAGCAGACTAAAACCTGTAGGAAATGAAATAAACATCCTAATGTATGTACAGTGTGCAGTCTACTTCCAGTATGATAATACCAGTCACAAGCCAAAATCTTTTCAAACTGGTTTTATAAACGTGACAATTTGCTTACTGTAACTGGATATTATTTCAATAAATCATCTCTGAGAATGTGCATTTGATACATTTGCAAAAAAATATGACGCATTTTTCTCATTATGCATTTTGCAGCAGAATTTGTTGTGAAACAGATAACTTTGTCTAAAGAAAGTTTTGAAAAAAAAAATTATCTTAAAAAAAAAGTATAAAGAGCTACTTCATGAGTTCAGTTAAGTTACTCACCTCGAGTCAAACTTTCGTCCGTCAGTGAATGTTCCGTTATAGTGATACCGAACAAAATCTCCGATCTGAACTTCTCTCGGACAGTGCCTCGGTATCGAGTATCGATCAATAATCACATCCTCTAACTGAGACCACACGACATGGACAGCCGAGAGGAAGACGAGAGTAAACGAGACCGACTCCATTGACCTAACGTTAACTGTAACCGTTAATGCGTTTCATGAAATAGTTGAAAATATTAAACAGTTCACCTAACAAACAACTATTAAAATGCTTTAAGCTTTAAGTAACTGTCATGTTGCAATAAAAGTTTGTGCAAATGTGCAGAAAGTGCATTTGGACAACTGATGCACACGTATGTGTATCTGTTGCGTGTCAGAATTAACGGAGAGTCACGACTGACGCCAGGTCCTAAAGTCCGCCGGAGGTTGCAGCGAATCATACTTGGCGAGACTACGGGTTATTTTCCTTATTGAAAAATAATTAAAGGCTTTTATATAATTCATGATCACTTGTACGATATCCTTTCAAAAACAAACAGACAACTATATAAATGTTTTAGTTTGTTTTGAAATAAGGTGAAGGCCACGTAATTTATCAAACTAATTAGTTTCAAAATAGAAATAGATTTTTTTATTTTACTTTGGTAAATGGATAGTGAATGATCGCAATATGTTAATGCTTTATATTTATAAACTCTGTCATGCATGAACACTACGGGCGTTCAGACCCGGTGACCAATCCAGTGACTATGTAAAGTTAACACATCACCGCTGAGATTTTTTTTTACGTTACTCCGTAAAAACGGCTTTAATCTCAGCGGGCCACAAAGTTTCCTACGTGCAAACTGACATGAGTTTTCCCCTGCTTGGACTTTTACATTGGGACTGGCGCTGAGGGACTGCATGTCGCTGAGGAACATGGCCCGAGTCGCAGCTGCGCGTTTATCCTTGGCTCTCTTTATTTTTTGTCATATCTATTCAGGAAGGGCTCAGTATGAGAAATACAGCTTCAAAAGCTTTCCCCAAAACGACCTGATGCCGCTGGAGTCTGCGTACGGACACGCGTTAGAGATGTACACGTCTCAGGACTGGAAAGAGAGCGTTAAATATATGGAGCTGAGTCTGCGGCTCCACCGGCTGCTGAAGGACAGCGAGGCTCACTGCACCCAGACCTGCAGCACTGACACCGGGGCGCACGAGAGCAACAGCACCGACCCCAGCCTGTGGATCATGGGACACATCATCGCGCGAGGCGCGTGCCTGAAGAAGTGCAAAACGAACTTTCCCGTGTTCTCCAAATCTTATCCTAAAAGAGAGACACTGGATGCATTTGAACAGAGGGTTCCCTACCGGTACCTACAGTATATCTATTACCAGGTAAGTTTTTTACATCATCATATTAGTGAAGAAAAGAACGGCAGTAGTACACCGCTAGAGCAGAACGCACCCTCTGAAATAAATATGCCCAACTGCGTTTAGACTAATAATATGGGAGCGTAAAGTCGGCACTCGCGTAGTGCTTTAGATTATTTTTCTTCTGAAATACACGTCGCGATTGGTTTAAAAATCGCAAGTGACCAGATCGTCCACACTTAACTTCTCTAAGCTGCTCAATCAGAACTGCTTCGCTTATGATTGATTCGTGCCATAAATCGACACGATCCAGTAACTGCGCATGCGCACACATGCCACGTCTACGCAAGCTTCCCTATGAAGTTAAAAATCTGAACAAACCCTTCATTGTACATGCAGTGTTTGTACGCTATGAGACAGGTCATGGATCTTTAAACAACGAAAGCCCTTTTAAACATTTAACTTTTAATGGAAAATATGAACTTGTAATTATTGTACCCACTTAATACATTTGTCAAAGTTCAACTATAAAACTCACACACTGTTTCTTTTATGACTGGGAGCCTGGGACATTATTTTGATAAAGGGGGACTTGCTACAAATATTTGGAAATTGTGGTACCAGTGCCAGTTAGGAGATTTGGTAAATCCATGAATCATGCTTCGTTTCAGAAGCTGGACAATAAGGAGTGCATAATTGCCCGGGGCGAGCAAGAACTATGCGTGGGTCAATCTGTAACTTGCCCAAATGGGGCAGTGTGGCACGTCACCAAATTTTATCATATGTGTTTTAGGCCTTGCCAATTTAAATATTCAACAAAAAAAGACGCAAAACAGATATGTGATATTTTAGATATAAAAATATTTCCCCTTCTGACATCACAAGGGGAGCCACATTTCAATGACGAATTTTTTCACATGCTTACATAGAATGGTTTACCAAAACTAAGTTACTGGGTTGTTATTTTTCACATATTCTAGGTTGATAGAAGCACTGGGAACTCAATTATAGCACTTAAAATTGGAAAAAGTCAGATTTTTATGATATGTCCCCTTTAACTAATCGATATTAGATTGAATCTAAAGCAGATGTAAATCATAAAAAATAACTGTATCGAATTGCCAAATTGGTCGCAGTAAGTGTAATCTATAGTTATGCATAGGCCCTACGCAGTTACTACACCGTTAGCTATGCGTATGCTTTACCTTGCTCTGCGTAGCCTGATGCCACCTCGCCAAAATTTTAACAACGTGTCCATTCTACGCAAACCAGAAGCGCTGTGATTGGGCCACGAGAACCCCTCCCATCAGTTAAAAAAAATCTGCATCACATTTCTTGTTAGACATTTCTGCTTGCGATGGTAAACAAAAACGTGCCAAGTTGAGGAGTGTTAGCTCAAACTGCAACAAAAGTCGATGTCTTTTTACCTCCATCTCTGCTAGTCTTCGCAAATCATACACAACAAGCTGCTACTGATTCTTCGTTTGTGGGTTTACTGGCCAAGCTGCTTCTTCTTCGGCTGTTGCACTGCTACTATGGGTTTCACACGTGGATACTGCCTACTAGCGGTCTGCATGTGTAATTGCACGTCGACGCGGACAACGAACAAAACTATTAAGAGCCCTTTACAGTAGTTATAACAGTGTAAAATGTATTTCGGTTTTTGTGACTTTAGATGAATGAGTTGGAGAAAGCGGTTTCAGCAGCACACACGTATCTTCAAAGAAACCCTGATGACCCACTTTTATCTAGGACTCTAAACTACTACAAAACCCTGTTTGATGTGGAGGAGCATCTCATAGACCACGAGGAGAAGCCCTATGAGGTATTCATGCAAATTACATTTCAGTCTTCATGACAGAGGCAGACCGCCATTTGAAATATTGCTTCTAATTTTTCTTCGTTCTTTCTTGTAGGAATTTTTCCTGAAAGCTGTGAAGTTGTATAATTCAGGTGATTTCAGTAGCAGTGCTCGGGAAATGGAGCTGGCGGCTACAGAGTATTTCAAAACATACAGCTTGTGTCTGGCGTCGTGTGAAGGCTCGTACGACGTCCACGAGGTCAAAGATTTTTACCCCACACTTGCTGGTGAGTGACAACATAACGCATTTTCAATCACAGGACCCATTCTGAAATGGTCGCATCAACATTAATTATTATACATTTATTTAACATCGGTATAACTTGAAGTATGTTTTTTTCTTTCATTGTCTCTCCCCCAGATTTCTATTTTGAGGTTTTAAAGTGTAAAGTGAAATGTGAGAAGAATTTGATGCCAAATGTTGGTGGTTTCTTTGTGGAAAAATTTGTCGCCACCATGTACCACTACATGCAGTTTGCTTATTATAAATGTGAGTAATACGTACACATCCCTTAGTTACGTACACATTTCTCATTGTTAGATTTGTCTGTCCACAGTAGAAACAACTAATTATAACGTTATGTAGACTGATTTGATGCAAGTATAGTGGATGTTTTGTCACTACGTTGTCTCAGACGATGACGTGTTTGTTCTGTGGCGGCTACCGTAGCTTCTCAATCCTTTTTCGATTTCGGTTGCAATCTTACCACTAGATGTCGCTTAAAATCTACACACTGGACCTTTAAAGGCACAATGAATAAAATAATTGCATTAAAGGATTAGTCCATTTTCTTAAAAAAATATCCAGATAATTTACTCGCCACCATGTCATCCAAAATGGTAATGTCTTTCTTTGTTCAGTCGAGAAGAAGTTTTCAGGATTTTTCTCATTTTAATGGACCCCAACACTTAACAGTTTAAATGCAGTTTAAAATTGCAGTTTCAAAGGACTCGTAACGATCTCAAACGAGGCATAAGGGTCTTATCTAGCGAAACGATTGTCATTTTTGACAAGAAAAATAAAAAATATGCACTTTTAAACCACAACTTCTCGTCTATCTCCGGTCCTCTGGCGTGCCGGCGCAACCTCAAATAATAAATCATCACGTAATACATCATCACGTCAAGAGGTCGCAGATGATGTATCGAAACCACGCCCCAGTGCTTACAAGTGTTGAGAAAAATAACCGTTCTGATGTTGTTGTATGTTGAATGATACTAATAAATGTATTTGTGTCAGTTTATTGTTTAAAATGGTCCGCAAATGTGCGTTTCATATATGTAACACGTGACCTTTCCACGGCATTACGCAATTACATGAGGTCGCGCTGGCGTGTCGCAGAGCTGGAGAAAGAAGAAAAGTTGTGGCTTAAAAGTGCATTTTTTTCTTGCCAAAAACGAAAAACTTTTGGCTAGATAAGAAACTTATTTTGAGATCGTTTAGAGTCCTTTGAAACTGCAATTTTAAACTGCATTAAAACTGTTAAGTGTTGGGGTCCATTAAAGTCCGTTAAAATGAGAAAAATCCTGGAATGTTTTCCTCAAAAAACATAATTTCTTCTGGACTGAACAAAGAAAGACATCAACATTTTGGCATGACATGGTGGTGAGTAAATTATCTGTTTTTTTTTTTGTTGTTTTTTTTAAGAAAATGGAATAATCCTTTAAAATATAAAAATCACCAGTACAGTGCATGCTAGTATTTTGTGACAACCGCCGTGTCGCACATCTCGAAGTGAAGTATAAGAAATTACGTTTGTATTTATTTGACAGTGTTCATTTTGTTTTGCTAGTAAATGATGTGCGTAATGCAGCACCGTGTGCAGCAAGCTACATGCTGTTTGATGCAGATGATAAGGTCATGCAGCAGAACATAGCCTATTACAAGTTCTACAGGGAACAGTGGGGACTGCAGGATGAACACTTTAACCCACGGCCTGTGAGTACAGACACTCACTCACACACACTTCAAAAATTACTTCAATTGGTAACACCTAAAAATAAAAAAAATTTCCCAACTTAAAAAAAGCGCTACAGAAATAAAATAAACCCGAAACATTAATCTGTTTTAATATTTTGTGTTTGTCTCTGTACAGGAGGCGCTGACATATTACAATCAAACTACCAAACAGAGAGAGCTGTTTGAGTTTGCACAGAATTATCTCCAGACAGATGATGAGGTAGAACACAGCATGTCCTTCAATTCAATTTAAATGCAGCAGGACGGTTTTTGGAATATCCAAAAATTTAAGTGTGTTGCAACTATGGAAAAAATCACAGAAATTAATGTAGAAGATTTATCAATTGTTGAATGTTGTTGATGTGTACCTAAATAATGTTTGTGTGTCTGTAACAGGACACTGTGAGTCCAGAGGACACATCATCAGACCCATCCCATCCTCCCGATGAAGAGTTTGAGGGAGTCGGGGATTATGAAGAGTCCTTTCTGGCTCAATGGTGGCAGGAACCCAAAAGTAAAGGAGATACAGGAGAGCCAGCCGAATAAAACTGAATAAAATCTTTAAAAAATAAACTTTTTAAATGTGAAGGAGAAACCCCTCCACATTCTCCCTCACTAGAACAGAAATATACTGTACTCATTTTAAATGTACATCTTTTCTGTTTTGGCTTATGTATTGTTGCAATAAAGTCCCAGCGAGCAATAGCCATCACTTCACCATCTAGGTTAACTATAGACCCGATATAGTCCGGCGATGAGCAAACCACTTTTATAAACATAATTTTGTTGTTGAACATGTTTGGTTACATTGCCAAAATAACTCGAGAGATGTATGATATTCCATCATCATTTAAGCAAAGTCAACAGTTAGTACAAGGTGTCTGGTTTCATTTATTTATTTATTTTAATTGGCTATGGTCAGCCCAAACTTTGTTCTTGTTTTAGTCTTGACGTCTGGGGTGTATTCCAGAAAGCAGGTTTAACTTATCATGAGAGAAACCCTGAACTTTCACTCGATTAACCCAACCCCAGCTTACCCTGATCATGTTGGTTCCAAAACACCTGATAAGAGTTAGTTCAATTAACCTCCTACTAGTAAGCTAGAGTTAACACATAAAGACATTTTCATGTCACGTCTTTTATCAGACATTACTTTACATAAATTTGATAATAAAAAAGTGCAAAATAGAAATATACACTGTTACAGTTTACAATATGTTACAGTGTTAATTTATAGACCAAAGAATTGATATTGGTAGTGGGTTTTCTGTTACATTTCTACTTGCAGATTTTTTTTCAATGAAGATGAGTACGAAGTGTTTTTTTTTGTCTGTTTGTGTGATTTTCAAATACCTTTTTGCGATGATGTAAATTTACCTCAGTTTTTATTTGTTAGGCCTTAGAATTTGTTAATAAAGACTTTTATAATCAATTTTATCTTTCAATTTAAAGGTACATCATTGTCATGACTGTGTGTACTTATAATATTGCCAAGGCATTATAAATAAAACAAGAAAAATACAATAATAACAATATGAACATTATAGGTGCCGTAGAATGTAAAACTGTATTTAAGCAGGCATAGATGAATGATAAGAGTTATCGACATATCAGGATCCTCAAACACGATTGTTTCCTCCTTATGTAAACCTCATGCATGCAAAATACAGCAACATAGAAAACAGACCAATCTCAACATAACACCAAATGTGATGTTACAGTCAAGATGGACGCATCTAAAATTAAATTACTCATTTAATTCATTACAATGTTGTTACAATGCTAAAAACAAAGTTGTGACTGCTGAGTTAGCGCTATATGCTAGTTAATGCTATATGCTAATGTTTAAGCTGAAGTTCTACTATCGACGTTACAGTTACGTTTTGCAGGTCCATACTAAAAAAACACAAACTTACCACTCAGAAACGTCCATTAACACGCTCAGAATAATTTATTATTTCTCAAAATCTGTATCTTTGTCTGATACAGACTCAAACATAAGGTCTGTTTGCACACACATAGAGCTACTGAAATGAGCCGCTCTGAGAAACAGCCAATCAGAGTAGAGCTCAACATTATTATCCATGACCCTTTCAAATAAGGTAATAATAGACCATTTCATTCTGGGGACAAATCCTAGGCTTGTAAATGGACATTTCATTCTGTGCATTCTTTGGCACCTTTAAGGTGTAATTAAGCTAAGGTGCTGGGTGATGGATGAAGTACTGCAACTGCAAATAAAATAAAAATTGAATGGAATCAAATAATACTTACAATATAAAATAGACTTTAAAAAATATAAACTTTGGAAATATCCAAATGAAAATATTAACAGATGCACATGAAAGGTAAAATAAAAGTACTGTAGACTACAAATCAGGGCTGTAGATTTAACAGCAGCTAATGGATGGATGTCTTCCCCCAGTAACATCTTCAATTATGATTTCTTTAATGATTTGGTTTATTGTGATTTGTTTCCATTCAGTAGTGCTGGTCTGGAGTTTCATAGCCAGTTGACAGATGGGACCGGTTTAGGTCTTTTACTGGTTTTATAATCTCAATGGATGAATCCTCAATGACCCCAAAAAATCCAGACATAATACTATACAGCCTCCCATTCTGTTAATAATATATATGCATTGCATTTATATAATCTATAAGATTTTTTATATATATAAAAAAATGCAATTTGGTGAAAAAGTTTTCCAAAAATATTCTCCTGACCCCTCCATTAAAATAATTCAATCTGATCCGATTGTTTTTAAATTATTCCATTCAGAAGGATTATTATTACAAACCTGACTCTCTAACCCAGTGGTCTCGAAACATGTTGACCGCACAGAGTCTGTGAGTGGCCCGCCAAAGCACATTCTATTAATAGCCTCAATTTTAATATTGATATATTAAATATTTTAATATTAGCTTGGCTTCTTTTATGTATGTTAACATTTTAAGCATTACTAAACCATATCAAAATGTAAAATAAAATAAAATCAACAAGTAAAATAAAGAAGAATGACTGTGCCCCAAAAGGAATTCTCCCCGTCGGGGAATCGAACCCCGGTCTTCCGCGTGACAGGCGGAGATACTGTCCACTATACTAACGAGGAGTGAAAGACACAGAAGGCTGATTGACTAACAAAAATAACGAAAATAAAAAGCAGACGAATATACGAAAAAAGATTGAAAAAAATTACAAACGCACATACGTTTTCTAAAACACTTAAAAAGACCAGCATTAACATAATAGTTTTCCCAGTTTTTCCAATAGTTTATCAGTCTTTTATCATACAGCTGAAGTAAACGAATGCAGTCAAACGTAAACCTCGTAGTTAGACTGTAAACTCAAACCACCTTAAATTAAGAATCGATATTACGGTACTGCATAATAAACATCTTAAAGTAGCTAATAAATGTATCCATCAACAGTGTGCTGTTTTGGCTGTGTGTACAGTTGGCTGGTCTGTAATGCTTGTGACATGCGTCGTGTTCCTTTCCCACTGCGTTTTTTAAAACAACTCTTTTACAAATGCACGAAAAAGACACGAACTTTAACCGCGTATAAACAAAGCTCCTTAAGGTCGGCGGCGAAGCGTACAGTACATGTACAGTAAATAGAAAATAGTGTTGCAGCATTCCTCGTTAGTATAGTGGACAGTATCTCCGCCTGTCACGCGGAAGACCGGGGTTCGATTCCCCGACGGGGAGAAACCTTTTTTCGGGGCAGCCGCAACCTATTGGTGAGAGCAGTTGTGGGCATTCCTGGTCATGGAGGGCCACTATCATGTGAAGTTTTGCTCTGACCCGAATCAAAACACACCTGGACAATCTAATCAAATGCTACAGAATGCTGGGAAATTACATTCAGGTGTGTTTGATTAGGTTTGGAACTAAACTGTGCAGGACAGTGGCCCTCCAGGACCAGGGTTCCCCACCCCTGGTGTATACACTGGACTTCAAATTTGTATTACATAAAAAACCCAACCCAAGCAGCTACCTTTAGTAACTCTACCGTGGCACCCTTTGTCTTAATACTTAGTTACTATAAACATAGTTCTCCTGTCCTGTCTTTTCACTTTTTTCTAGCTCTTCGCCATCCATTTCTATGTTTCTTTCTTTCATGACTTCATCTACTCCTCTGCCTTCCACAACATTTTTTCTGTTTTATTTGTACCTTCCACTCCCACAGTATTTGATTTTTCTATTCTTTTTGTTTGAAAAAAAAATTATATGAAAAGGAATATTTTGATTGCTGCACTAGCTAACAAGACATGACGGGCTCACTCTAGAAAGAACTACTTAAAAGATTTTTATTGCTTGCACAAACCTGCAGTTCAGTTGTCATTACTACCAAGCAACTACCTCAGGGAATATTAAGACAATCAACAGTTTTATTTTTTGTATTTTTATCCTAATGCAACATTTATTTGTAAATTATGACCGCATCAGTACTTTGATTTGCTGATGTGATGCTCAACTAAGCATGGGCATAAGTTGCACGTTAAATAAACATTCTCTCCTTTCATCTCAACGATGGAAAAGTAGTGTTTTTATACTTTGTCTTTGCGACTGCTACCTTTGAGCTCGTTGTTCTTGCCATCGCTCTGTCGTTGCGGGTTTGTGCGACTCGGATTGACTGCAGCGCGAGAACCGTGCCGGGGTGCCTTGGATGGGGCGATGCGATCTCCAAAAGTCTCCAACCACGCCAGTAAAGGTCACTAGATTTGTCGTTGTCGCTTTTTTAATAAAGTCGCTAAAGGGGTTTAAAAAAGTTTCTTAATCTAGCGACAAAGTCACCAAATTTACTTTTTTACACCGTTGTCTGCTCCGACTGACCGTGCACGTGCTTGTGTATGAACTCTGCCTCTGGTTGGCTAACGGTGGAAATTGAGCCAATCATCATCAGCTATGTGGTTGTCCCACCCCCTCTAAGACGCACACACCAATCATCATCAGTCACCTTAACGTTTTCTAAAAAATACATCATCCTGCCCGATTAAAACATAAACTTTGCAAATAATATCACAAATTACAAATGCGTCCTTGAGCATGCAACACCCTGTTACCAGTTTGTGGTTTGTGGCTAGCTTATCACCACTGCTGACTGGGAGCAACCCACAATGCCCTGTAGTATCAGAGATACATTATAATCACCCTGCTGATTGTTTGCTCACCACCTAACCTGTATACCAATATTCATAATTAAAACAGTTATGGGATTTTATTTACAAATCATTTAATCAAGTGCATGCTTGTCTGCTTTGAACTTTACACATAACGGTTTAGCAGAAGATTTCACATTTATTTAAGCATGTAGGAAAACAATGGAATGCTTTATTTAAAGAAGGCATGAGAAGTTAAAAAGTTTCAGCAATTGCTAGAGAACTGTTGTGAATGTCAATACCATGGGTGTGCCATTGCTAATTGAGGGGTCATTGATTCAGTGAAACTGGATACTTGTGCAGAAGTGACTAGAAACACTTTGACAATGACAATGAAGGCTTAAGAAACTCTGAGATCATCATTAAATACTATTTCTACCAAACTACTAAAACAAGTGTTTCCATCACAGACTAATAGGCTTATTAACTGGATTACTATCATTCTTTCAAAACAAAAATCAGGCTATAGCTCCTTGCCTTTACTATTATTTTATCAGTTAGTAATGCTTATGATTTTATTTACATTCTATTATTATTGCACATGCAATAATTAACACATGCAAAGCACAGCAAAAAGCAAAGTTAGTGTTTTTCAGACGATGGTTGTGTCGTGTCATCTACAGCAGGGGTAAAACTGTGGGTCGCACAGTGGGAAAAGGTGGGTCATGCATGTCGCTTGAATGTAGCGGTGAATTACACAAAAATAGTTTAGTACAACAACTAATGACAATTATAACAATGACTTTGATGGGATATAACATTAAGTTATTTTGCAAGGGATTGTAAGGAATGTTGCAATAAAACCTACATTTAATTAATAAAATGACAAGAGAAATAATTATATAATAGAAAAAGACATGCCACATTTATCCATTTAAAAATATGTTGGGGGGTTCCGGGGTAGATTATATTTATTTAAGTGGATTGGGAAATAAAAAGTTTGGGAACCCCTGATCCTAGGTCACACAAGTTCAAAAAGAAAGAAAGATCCCCATCTAAACCAAGGGTTGGAAAACCAAGAAAAATACATTAAAACAATAGCAAAACAATGCGTTAAAGGGATAGTTCACCCAAAAATGAAAATTCTGTCATTCATTTACTAACTCTCATGTTGTTACAAACCTGTATCAATTTCTTTGTTCTCATGAACACAAAGGAAGATATTTTAGGAAAGTTTGAAACAAAACCGATTATGAGCCCCATTCACAAACATTATCTTTCTTTGTGTTTATCAGAACAAAGAAATGTATACAGGTTTTAACAACGTGAGAGTGAGGAAATGATGAGAGAATTTTCATTTTTGGGTGAAGTATCACCATAAAGTGCAAAAGACTTTTATTATGTATGTTGCATGACATGAAACGTATCTGAACGTGTTGAGTCCGAAATAAATGTCCTTAGCGGGACAATAAAGTATATTCAAATGATTTTATTTGAAAATGAATAAGAAGTTGTTTGGAATTATGTTCGGATTTAACTTTTTCCTCATGAAGGTGTTTATGAGAAAATGGTAAAAACAAGTAAATTCTATAAAAGTTTACACTCATCACAAAACGCTGTAAAATAACGTCATGTGGAAATCAAGATGTATTTACATAAAATCATTTATGTTGTGAATCACGTGTCGAGGGTGTGAACACACATCTGGTGACGTCACAGACGGGATTGAGTAAGAGCGCGAGTGCGCGCGAGCGAATTCGAGGCACGCGCAGATGTTCACCTGTATCAGGTAAGATGATGGCATCATAAACCCTTTCTCCGTTTATTTGTGAATTATGAGTGAATGGTGCAGACCGTATGAAGTGTGTGTTGTTTGTATTAACTGCAGGTTTGAATCAATTACAGCATGATGGATCAGTTTCACCTGAACATCTTATGTGGTGGTGTTGTGTGTTTATATTAGTATGAGATAATCGTGATACACACGGCTGTCGTTTAATAATCATGAACGCAATTAATGCAAGTGACTTTCTGGATCTTCGTGTACTATATCCGAAGCTGAATGCGTCGTTTGTTTTATAGCTGTAGAGACATCATGTATATCATTTTAATGTGATGTGTTTTAATGAGAGCATCAGGAACACACGGTGAGGCTTTTGCACGCGTGCGCACGCGCACACACGATGATGAGCAGCAGTGAAACTCGCAAAAACTCACCTGAGCGGTCTGATCACATACACACACCCACGCACACACATATAAATAAACATACAAATAAACAACACACACACACATTTACATATGCACACACGTCCATCACTTCTACTAGTGTTTAAAATATTCAATTAGTTTAGCAGTGATTGAAACTCCAATGAGTTTCTGATGAGAGTTTTAGTGCAAAGAAGTTCAGATCGGATCAGATAGACTGGTGGCAGGCTCATTCTTTCACTAACCGTTTTACATAGTTTAAGAAAAACCTCTTTTGTTTGTTCAACCTGTTCGTTCACATTGCTGAGATTATTTAAAGTCGTGACACAAAAACACACACACATACTAATTATGTTATCGACAAACTTGTGTCACTTACAGGATTTCTGTGTTTTTTTTTTTCAATCACTCATCCTGGTGTCCACGTCATGACGAACCGATCAATAGTTGCTTTGTATGTTATATTATTTTCTCATAACTTGGTTTGTTATTCATAAGTTAGTGTGTGTGATCTTGAAATGCAAATATATGATATCAGTATGAGCAGATTTTAAGAGATTTGTAACTACACCACACTTTAAAATGCCCATCATTTCACCAACTAATGCATTAATGTTGATTTTTTTTTTTTTTGTAGATTTTTGGTAAAAAAAAAATGGGTGGGTTTCATCATGATTTTGAAGTAACAGTTGAGTCTCTATTTCTATGAACAATCTTTAGTTATAGTATGAAATTGATTTAACCCAAATTAAGTGTTCGTACATATCACTTAGTCATGTCGTGTTCTTCAAACACATGTTTCCTTTTACATGCCACTCATTTTTGCAGTTGTGACATAAGATGCTATACTGTGAGGCTGTGGTTTTCTCTAGGGTAAAGGGTTGTTCACACTTTAACGATAACTATAACATTAACTATAACAACTATATTGGTATTCACACCACCGGACGATAATGATAACTTTATGAAAATTCGCTCGCGAGGTGCAGTAGGCTACTTGCGCACATCATTAACCTTCAATGGCATTAGCTAACATCGCATATTTTCTTTTAATAAAAACATTTGTAGTCGTTTCCTGGTCAATTAATGTATAAATATGCTTTTCTGGTTGCATTACAGCGCCTATAACCAGCAGATTTCTTCAACACACTGTGCTTCATGTATCTCTAAACATTTGAATTTAGTTTGTGTCATCTAATATCTTACCTTTTGGTAACCTGTTTCATCGGATGCACGTGCGTTGATGCAATGCGCGTCTGGTCCAAACTTTACTTCAGGTTTCAGTGTTTTTAATACTCTAGTTGCTAAACTGAACTCTTGGGGTGGTTTCCCGGACAGAGATTAGCTTAAACCAGGACTAGGCCTTAGTTTAACAAGGAAATGCAATTAGTTTTAAAAAGCATGCCTTACTACAAACATTACTGGTGTGCATTTTGAGGCAAAACAAAGGGTGCTGATGTATTTTAAGATATCTCAGTGCAAGTTGTTTTCACTTTGGACAGCTTATATTTATTTTAGTCTAGGACTAGTTTAATCCCTGTCCGAGAAACCGCCCCATAAACAAATAATTGAAGTAATTTTATATAATTTAATTTTAAATGCGCGTGCACTTTAGATTCACATAGATCTTATTGGCTGACATTGGTTTATCGTTCATGAGTTGGGAAAAAAAAATCGTTCAGCAAGTTATCACAACGATATCATTCCTTGTATCTTTATTGTTATAGTTGTGTGAACACTGTTATTCTCTTTAAAATAAATATTATTAAAACCTGTATTTTTTATAGTTCTTGTTAAAATGTGAATGGAACTATCGAGAAGACCCTCCCTTTTAAAAAACAACAATAGGGTTTCATTTATGGCACAGTCCACCAAAGACCTACTTTAACGAAACTTTGCCCGATCACACAGAACTCGTTTTTAAAAGTAAAAAACTCCAGGCGGACCGCACTGCCTTTATTTAATTGACTTTAGAAAGAGCAGTGCTTTGCTACTAGGCAACCACATAAGCGGATGTCCTGTCAAATAAAAAATAGTGAAGCGTAAGGTCTCTTAAAACTTTGGTTTGACGTTAAATGTCAAATTAGCTGAAACTTTTTTTTTTAAAGAGGGCGTTTGCTCTGACCTCGATCAAGGTGTGAGGTGTACAAACACGCAGGTGACAGTGAGTGACTGCAGTCTTCAGTTGTTAATATAAGGTCCGCTTCTTCCCGCATTCACCTGGACAATAGAAAAAAGCACACATGACGTTGGCCGCTTTTCTGCTCAGATTTGACTTTTTCAACTTCAGGCAAACTGAGCACTCCTGCAAAAACGCGTGGTGAGGCAGGCGGCAAAAATGTGAGCCATTTGGCGCATACACGTGCCACGGCACACAAAACGCTCGCTACCCATAGAAAACCATAAAAAAGGCCAATGCCAGGAACTTGTGTGATCCGCTTCTTAGAGGGTGGGACGCTTCAGCATCAAAGTGCGTTTGTAGTGTAGAAGTGTAGAGTGCTGTCATTTAAAATTCGCACACGTGCCAAACTGTAGTGTTTCTACCTTACCAGTTTATATTTATTCTTAAGCCTAACGTATTTGTACTAAAAGGTTAAAAAGTTAAATTTTTAACTTTATGGGGGCTTTAAGTATTATGACTTAGTCTTTGAATAGCAATTCGGAGGGTTTTGCTGTGAAAACCTGGCAACCCTGTAGCCTCGGTTTCCCCATGCTGCCTTGCGCACACATTTAAGTCTTTTTTTTTTTAGTGTCACTGTTTTAATGGTACTGTTGTTATGTACAGTATGTATGGGTTTACACCCAATGGTGTAAAATTTGTACCCCAGCTGTCACTAGGGCTGTACTTTTTTGAAAAGTATGGCTTTGCACCTAAAGAGTTCATATTAGTATCTCAAATGTACACATTGGTACCAACCGTATACGTAATGGTACATATTAGGACGTTTTTAAAGGCTACTGGTTGCCCCAGAGATACCTGGGGTACATATTACATATTTAAACTAGCCTTTATTCCCATTCTCATTACAAAATGAAATGTAGAAACATATCTTCTTTTTAATGTACAAGTGTGTTTTTAACTTGTGATCTTTTGTCTCAGAGCTCCTGTTATTTGATGGAAGAAAAGTCCAGTCCTGATAACTTTCACTTGTAAGCGTTTTTTGGTGATCAATGGCAGACCAAAGACATCTCAGTCCAACAGCAATGGGCATTCCAGAGAAATCAGCAGTTAAAGCCACACACTCGTACAACGATAGTTCGGGATCTTCACGACACTCACGACAGGTCAGTCACCGATTAGCTGTTGGTTACAAAGGGATAAAGACCCACTGAATGGGCTCTGTCTTTGAGCAATTCAAATATCTGAAACTCCCATGATGCATTGCGAACTTGGTAAAATTTTGGATTCAACTTTGTTTTATATCCCAATCTTATAATCCCAATATCTTTCTGTATTCTGCAGTTTTTTTTTTTTTTCTGGGATGTGTAGTTGTTTCTTCTAGCTTTGTTTTTTAATTTTTAAATGTTTCATCTGTAAGCTGCCTTTCTGTGTGTCCTTAAATTAATTTGAAAATTATTATCCATCTTGGCCAAAAATACATTTTGATTTTGTGTTCTTTGATTTAGCGGTGTGTATATAAAATCTGTTACAGAATTCCAGGGATTGGGAAGTGATCTTAGATTCAGAACCCACACCTGTGGCGGGCGGAAACAATGGCATTCCTGGCATTTGTGAAGGATACCTCATGAAGAGACGCAAGTATCCTCTTCAGGGTTGGCATAAGGTAAGTTACCTCACAACCTGGAGCGCATATTGAGCGAGAAGAAATGCCTGTGCTTGCGTTCTAATGCGTTTTGTTGGTCTTTTCAGAGGTATTTTGTATTGGATAAAGGGATTCTGAGGTATTCAAAAACTCAGCAGGATGTAAGTAAAAACTATTTCTGTCTTGTAATTTACTTGAATAGTTTATTTGCGTCTGCTTGTGGCAGTTCCCTAAACTAGCATGAATGTTTTCAGATCGCTCGAGGCAAGATTCACGGCGCTCTGGACGTCAGCGTTGCAGTCATGTCCGTGAACAAGAATTCAAAACGCATCGATCTGGATGCAGGTGACAGTATTTATCATGTGAAGGTGCGTATCTGACCGACTCTGTTACAGTACTGACTTGTATTATACATCTATTCAGTAACAGATTTGTATGTCGATTTCCAGGCCAAAAGTGATGATATCTTCTACATCTGGCTGACCAAACTGACAGCCCATCGGCTCTTCAGGAAGAGCGAGGCTGTAAATCTACACCAGGGCGTCCTACACGCGCTCTCCACTGGAAGCAGCAACACTTTACCTGCCGTGGCCAGTCTCGCACAGAGAAACAGAGTCATGGTAGACATCATCATCTTTGCTGGGGTTTCAAGCTGAAGTCTTTTGATATCTCTAGTAGTAAATGTTTATCATAATTTTTTTGTCATTTCTCAGGTTCCACATTATCAGAGCTCTGTGTCGTTGTTTGGGTCAGAGATTCAAGGTTCACCTTCCGTTTCTTCATCTCGGATGAACAGAAAGGTTTCTGATTGGCTCAAGCAGGCGCAGGATGAAGATGGGTGTCAGCAAGGTTTGAACATCCTAATACAATTCGAAACCAGATACCGGATGTGTTTTGTTTGTGACCATATAACATCTACGCAAAAGTTTAGATAAACTCTTTTTCATTGCTTCGATCACAACTTCATGAGATGGAAAAAAAAACGTTTTTAGCATCTTTTACAACGAAATCTGTAACTTTTTGTTTATTTTGAACTATATAAAGGTTTTTTTGATTAAATGCATAAAAAAGCAGCGTTCAAAACTCCTTACCGTTGCGAATTGGGGTATGATAAGCTTATAAGATTTATAATTTGATTTTGTGGAAAATAACTTTTTTTTTTTACTTCTTGTTTGATTACATCATTTCCATAAATCTATAGAAGAGGCCCCGGCGTATGTACGTGTGCTGCTGCTAGGCACATGCTGGTATGAGATTATGGCTGTATGATAACCTTAAGCAAAAATACCACAGTTTTACAGTTTTGTTATTACCATTGCAAACATTGCATTTATCAAAATGTAATCCACTTGTTAAGTTGTGACGTAAGGAATGCCATTTCTGGGGCAAAGCCTACATTGATTTTAAGTGAGACTACAATCTAAATGGGCAATTATTGGCATTGCTTATTTGTTTCACGCGTTTAGGCAAAAAAATGAAAAACTCACTGTGTACACTTCATTATTAGGCTCACGGCATCTCAGACATGTGTCATGAAAAATCAGCTTTTTACAAACAACAACTTTTTTTGGTAATTGGCCCGACTCACTTTTCCAAAGCATTTTTCAAACATTGTGCACTCCGCCTTTAATGATTACATTTTGTGTAAACGCAATTCGTACCTTGGAAATGGTATCACAGAAAATATGAGTGGTTTTGAAACGATGATTCTTTAAAACCTTGGTATCTGCTTGTTAAGTCATGACGTAAGAAATACCGTTTCCTTAAGCCTCCACTCTTTTCAATAGAGAATATTATTTAAACGTGCATTATGAACGCTATTTATTCATATCACAGATTTAAAGGAAATTTATATTTATAAAATATTTTTTAAAAACTCTGTGTACACAGCAGGCTCCAGGCTTAGGCAATCGCAGACAGCAATATATTAATAATTCGTAAAAAAATTAATGTCCATGCATGGTCATCATTTCGGATTTTGTTACGGAGATAAAAATTAGGATCTGGTGTTTTTGGTAGTTTTGCATTGATACGAGTGTATATTAGTGTGATTTTTGTTATTTCCGTATGGCATTTGAGATCGGTTGGACCCGGAAGTGCTGCATGACGTTTTAAGAGTTAACAAGTGGATGCATTGAAACCGGTAACCGGCCCATGCCTAGCTGCTGCAGATTGTTAAAAGTTTGTAGCTTGTCCAACATTTGCTTCGAATTTGAACTTAAAGTACAAACAGCAATTTTAAGTTTCAAACAGAGATGGCGATAGAGATGCAAGTTACTTATTGCAGCTTTAATCAGGGTTGCTAGCCTGGCTAACAACAGACCATAGAGAATGAGACGTGGTCTGAGAACCACATGGTTCGTTTTCTTGTATTTGAGGCATGGTTTACGAATGCCCAGAGCAGTCAATTGGGCGCTACGAATGTCTATCATATGCGTCTGTAGGTAGTTCATAGCCATTCGGTGTGTTGCATAGAAGTCGTCATCATCTTGCTGCCTCCTCCCCGTTCTGTGATTGGTTCCCCATGCCGTTCATTGGGCGCTACGAATGTCTATAAAATGTGTCTGTACATAGCTTATAGCCAATCGGTGTGTCGCATAGACCAGTGGTTCCCAAACTTTTTCAGCGTGCACCCCCCCCTTGTGTACAGTGCATTTTTTTGCAGACCCCCGAAAGAAAATTTATGACAGAAACTGTAATATTTTAATTAAACAAAACATATAAAATTATACCTAGTAGTGCTGTTGGTTAGTTGTCTTATTATTTTTTAGGTTTAATTACACATAATTCATGATAAATTAATGTATTTTATAAAATGCCATAAAACTGGGGCCCCCCTGACACAATGTCGCGGCCCAAAACCACTGGCATAGAAGTCGTCATCGTCTTGCTCCCCCTTCCCCATTCTGTGATTGGTTCCCTATTTCAGGGGCAAAATGGGTTCATAGTTTCATGCTAGACTTGCAGCGTGAATAAATGTGCGCGCAAGGCAGCATGGGGAAACCGAGGCTACAGGGTTGCCAGGTTTTCACGGAAAACCCACCGATTTGTTATTCAAACTACCCCAGGCATGTTTCAGTGGGGTGTAAATTGCATTGCATTGCAGTGGGTAAAATCAGCATTTTTTTAAAAAAAAGGGTTAATCTGCTAAAATTCACATTTCAAGGGATATTACCTGATTGCGGTCTCGCAACCTGCAGACAGGGAAAAACAGCCTGGTGGCTACAATGTTAAAGTAACCCAATTCTGCGGGAAAACCGTAGACTTTGCAACCCTGGCTTTAAATGGACATCATTGGCCAGTAATCAGATGAGGGCTAACACTAGAAGATCTCTAACATTCAGCGTCTCGCACACAGAACTTGTCAGGTGCCAGCAGGATTTGGCCGAGCTGTCGAGTTTAATCCAGAAACTTCACTGGCATGCGGGCGGTCTTCCCATCACAAACACTGACCTGGAACATCGCATTAGTATGCAGGTGAGAGTCGACGTCACTTAGCATGTCTCTTCATACAACATCCACACATATTTGTTTGTTTCAATGAATAATCTGTTATGTACTTCACAGAATCTCAGTCTTGAGAAACCCAAAAAGAAGTCTGGAAAGATCTGGGGACATTCACGCACACTGTCACGGGTTGAATCTCTTGGAGTTGTAAGTGTTAAAGCCCATTTTCTAATGTTCGTAAGTTAAAGCAACATGCAAAATATTTCTTTTTGATGATACACTTTGCAAACCACACGTATTGTTGGTAATGTCCTGTGAAATAGGAGCTGAAATGATTTTATTTTGTGTGTTTGCCTGTGAACGTCATCGTGTCTCTCTCGCATTGCAGCAATTTTCCTCGAGTCACTTGAGCACATCATCTGGTTTGGCGGCTTCCCTTCAGTCCATCCCGGATTACCTTTATTCCCAGCTGTCCACGCCTGAGGTCTCGCCGGAGGGCAAGAAACTGCAGCTGGATATCTGTGCCATGTGTGAAAAAGGTTTATACAAACTTAATTCGTACAAATATCTTGGATGTTTTCTAGAACAGTGTATCTTGTGACCCACCTCAAAGAAGGTTTTCGTTGTCCTCCTATAAAAAGGATCAACGCGTGACATCACAGTACCGTGTGAGCTATTTGAAGTCATATGAAGTCTTCTAGTCTCATCACGCTCGCACGACTGCGGTGTCACACGCTGATCAGTCTGCACGGCACTGCCTGAATTTAAGAAAACGTAAAAAACAAAACAAACGTTTTTTTTGTTTGTGTCTGTAATGCCTTAGAAGCTTTCTAAAAACCTCTCTCAGATAGCTCTATTAGGGTGGGGGATTTTAAACAAGTGGTTTTGCACCTATTTGGCTCCCCCTACTGGCTTAACTTGCAATCTCATTACTGATTGGCTGACTTTGCTGCCACTCAAAAAATGTAGCCAGTTATTTTAAAGTGGAGGGGCAGTGAGATGCCTGTGATGTCATAAGCATCAGTTTTTCAGATTGGGCCGTTTTCTGGCTGACATTTCTAAAAGAGGAATTTCTATGAGACTGAGATGTTTAGCATGTCTAGCACTTTTTGTATGTTCGTGAATGTGGGTAGACTACCATTATTCAACAAAGACAAGGTCAATATGGTTTTTCATTCTCTGTCCCCTTTAAATGGTTTGTGTTTGTTTAGTACATGCGTCTCTGAAGTCCGTCCATGAATCTTTGGCTCTGGAGCGTGAACGTGTCAGACAGGCCTGGGCCGGACCGGACCTTCGTCAATCCACTTCACATCAACTAGCCACTTTGTGCACGACCCTTTCTGAGGTAAATCTCACTGAAGAATAGACATAATGCATCTTTGAGCATCATAATAATAGCATATATATAAAAGTTTTTCCTGTCATAGTAATTTCTTCATGTTTTAAAACCGCTTGAATGTAACTCTACACCAATGCCTCATTAAGTATACGTGGATAATTGAATATGCAAATTAGTACCGCCTCTCACATTTATAATTGTTAACGCAGACTTTTTTAAACTTGGGTTAATATAAATTCTAGTCTGTTTCTGTTTCACATTTTGTTTTTGTCTTTTTAATTTTCAGCTGGAGCTGCAGTCACGTCTAACTCGAGTTCACTCCGTGTCGCTCTCGTCCGACTCCTCGGATGAGTCGTACTGTACCGTACTTCAGGATGAGGTGTGCCCTATTAATTTCAATGTGAAGTGTAACTTTTGATGGCTGTTCTTAATTGTGTTTGTTGTTGTTTTTTATCAGACCGCCCCCTTTGACGAGCGAAAGTTAAAACGATCGGTCTCTGTGACTGAATCTGTGGCCGAGTATTTCGATGCTAGTGAAGTCATTCGTGAGAGTTTGTCTGAAAACGAGGCATCGGATGAATCTGGCTTGAGCGACGTCACCACAAGCAACTCGGAACCGGAGGACAGCCAGGGTACGTCTGCAAAGTTACTGATACTTAATGAGAACATTGCTGTGGTGCGTCTTACCGAAGCGTCTGTGCTGCCTGGTTTCCCGAATGCTCCACCATCTGCTGTTTTATTTGTGCTGTCGTTGGTTGACGCAGCGTTCAAATGGTCAAAGTCAGCTTTTAGGGGCTGTTTACACAGTTTTTAACTGAAAACTGTAACGTTTTAGTTGTTCGTTTAAACGACAACAGCGTTTTAGGGTAGGGTTGAAGACGTGCACGTTTTTGAAACCGACACCATATAATTTCCTACGAAAACGGGGATTATGTGCAAATGTTCATTTTAGTCTACAGGCATGCACGAGTATAACCAGAACAACAATGGCTACCTACAGGACGGTGTGTTTATGCTACTCATTATACGAGGAGTTTATCAACGCTTTTCCAATAATTATTACAAAATCCGCCATTTACCGTCCTGGTATGTTTAATGCAACATTTTTAGTTGTTTTTGCCAGCCGTGTATACGCGGATCTTTATTGGTGGTTTTGTCGTTTGTACGTGAAATTATTCAAAAACGCACATCCATTTTTTGTGTGTAAACATAGCCATATAAAGTATGGTCCACTTTTTAAGGGTATGTGAGTGTCTGCGTATAGTGCGTGTGACGCAATTTTCGTCATCAAAAAAGTGCGTGATTACTTTACGCGCACTGCCGGATTTCTTACATGCGCGTGGGTCATGCACATACAGGAGAACATAGTATGTAGGCCAGGAGATGCATTGCATTTTGTTGCAATGTTCATGCGTTGAACATCTGTGTACATGTACGAGTCAAATAAACGTTGCTTTGCAAGGCTGTGTGTTCGAGCGTGCATGTCAACTTAAGCCCAGAGTATAGAAGATACAACTATGTTTGTTCTTCTGTAATATAATAATGCTTTCTGTTTTATTTCAGCCTCTGTGACTATGAAATACAGAGCGAGTGTGTCTAATGCTCCAGATATGCCGTCCACCGTTCAGAAAGACTCTCGGAGACGTACAGTTCTTCCTGCACACAGCACTGATAACAGTCACATAGGAATCCTCACCATCCTGTATAACAACATTGGCAAAGATCTGTCACGCGTGTCCATGCCGGTGGCTCTAAATGAACCGCTCAATTTCCTGCAGCGAGTGAGTGAAGAGCTGGAATATTCTCATCTGCTGGATACTGCCAACCAGACAGACGACCCTTACCAGAGGATGGTATGAACACGCGCGCACACACACTTTCTGGACAAAGCATAGCTTGGTTTGTTTAGAACATAGACTGTAAAAAAAGATGGACGACGCCTGTTCGCTCTCTTCCATTGGTGAAAAGTGAAGCCGCCAGGGCCCCGATATGGCGCTGACATCTTGGGTCTTGAGTCTGCGCAATAGCGATTTTGGGACCAGTCAGGCACAGCAGTGAGCAGGAAGGGAAGCCGCGAAGTCAAAACCCCGCCCTCGCTCTCGTAGAATGCGCATATCACACGATATCACAGCTGTCAATCATGACGTGACACCACCGTTTTTATATCATTAAATAACTAACTAAACACAAACCTATTTTAAAAACAAACATTTGAATTTACATCAGCGTGATAAAAACTACAATAAATGACAGAAACCAGCTTCGGAAAAAAGACAATTGAAGTGTAATTAATTTTTTAGTTGGTCTCAAGTCCCATTGAATAACATGGGGAGGCGGGGTTTATGACCTATACTGGGACCAGTCACTGGGGGGCGATCGAGACGTTTTGGCTTCACTTTTCAGGGCTTGTGCGGCACGCTTGGTTTAGAAGGTTTTTTGGCTCCGTCTGCGAGCGACAAAGAGAGCAGGAGCTGCACATTCTGTTGCTTAACTTGAAATGATCTGTGACTTTGTCAGTCATCGTAATGGTTGAGGATTTTAGCAGTGGATGGTTGATGTATAGTTTTGATGGCTTTCCTGAAAACCCCCCCAAGAATCAGCCTTATCTGTTTTTAGCTGGTTAAAGGGACATTCCACTTTTTTTGAAAATAGGCTCATTTTCCAGCTCCCCTAGAGTTAAAATTTTGATTCTTACCATATTGGAATCCATTCAGCTGATCTCTGGGTCTGACACTAGCACTTTTAGCATAGCTTAGCACAATCAATTGAATCTGATTAGACCATTAGCATCACGCTAAAAAATAAACAGAGAGTTTCAATATTTTTCCTAGGATATGGCTAGGAACTTTACTCTCATTCTGGTGTAATAATCAAGGACTTTGCTGTTGTAACATGGCTGCAGCAGGCGTAGTGATATTACACACTGCCCGAAAATAGTCCCCTTAGTTACTTTCAATGACAGGGGACTATTTTTGGGCAGTGCATAATATTACTACGCCTGCTGCATGAGGTGTAGTGATATAATGAGAGTGTAGTCCTAGCCGTATCAGCCTAGAAAATCGCAACTAAACCAGCCTAAACCAGCTACTTCTATCTTAAACCAGCTATGACCAGCCAACCAGCTTTGCCAAGCTTCCAACCTGGTCAAGCTGGTTTAATTCGGTTAGTTATCTGGTCTTCCAGCCTGCTCAGCTAAAAAGTGTCAAATCCCTCTTTAACCAGCCTGCTACAGAGGGGGATCGTCTTTCAGTCATTTTTTTTTTATACCTGACAACAGAAGCAGACGATGTAAATGAAAGCAGTGTTATTGGGAATTTGGCTGTATAGTCGGTTTTAGCATCCACAACATAAACAAACAGCTTTTGTGGACTAAACTAAACGTAACCTCCGGGTAGACTTCCACATAGAAACAATAATAACTGACTCATTTTACAGTAGTTTATTTCTAATATGAACGAAGACAATTTGCTTGTCATTTATTTTCCTTGTTATATCATGTGATCCGTGCTCATCGTCTCCCTTTGTCTTTAGCAAAACACAACATTTTATTTTTTTACAAGGTATTTGTTTTTGTTTCAGAAATTAGTTTAGCCACTAGACGGACCAATAAATCAATACAGACAGGAAGTTCACTTTGGTTCAGGCGCGTAACTGCGACAACACACTAGTGTCCGATGAAACGTCTATTAAAACCGTATGCAAGTGATTGTATAATCGCAATGTATTTACTTGGGGGTTGCGCACACCAAAACCTTTAAACGTGGCTGAAAACGCCTGGACAACGCCGAATGCCAGCTGTTTCTTCAGCTAATCGGTTTGGTAGCTGTGATAATAGATATGTATATAAAGGCTAGATGGCTCGTCCGCGCTGATGGCCAATTGAGTGGAACGTCCGCATTTTGGCGGCCATCTTAGGACAGGGGGCTCGCTCACTCGTAGCATTGAGTTTTAATGATGCAGGTACTTTTAAATGACCATAACTTGCTTAATTTTTTACCGATTTTAAACGGATTGGTTTGTTATAAACGTCAAAGATGTACCTATGACACTGAATACGTATACTAAAAATAAATAAAAAATTCATGAAACATGTTAAAGCCTCCATAATTATACCCACGTTAATAACGTTTGTAAAAAACCAAACCGTTTGTAAATCCGTCAAGAATTCAGCAAGTTACGAGCATTTTAGTTGGCGTATGTCACTCACCTTCCGTCCACAGCAGCAGGGAGCAGAGCTATGGCAGCACTGACCTAAGATGGCCGCCAAGTGACGACACAGCTGACTCCGCCTTGAGCCATCTAGCCTTTATATACATATCTATGGCTGTGATACTTTACCTGTGAGCCAGTTGGTTGCCGTGGTAATGCCCCGTCCCTCCTCCACTGTGATTGGACAGCCGTGTGAGAACTGCCATTGGATGAAAAGCTCCGCCCATCAAAGTTGAATATTTTTCAACTCTTGGCGCTCTGAAGAAAACCGCTAGCTGGTGGCTTATTTAAAACAATTGAAAACATGCGCCGGCCGCGGCCGTAAAAGCTTTGGTGTGCACGCCCTCTTACTTTGTTTAATCACAGTTGTGCTCTTTCTTTTAAAGAGATTTCTTTTAGTTCAGTTTCATTTATGTAAGCGTGCGTACACCAAAATCAAAGCAAAGCTCTATTTTTAACTGGATGTCCAACAAGACATGTTGCTGATTTGCTTGCGCATCAACACGTATAACAAATATTCCCGCTCCAAAAAGTATTCATAGCAATCGCATTACCCAATTCATGTCATTTTTTTATTATTATTTTATTATTATTCCTTACATTTTATATAGCGCTTTTCTCAGTACTCAAAGCGCTTTACATATGAACGGGGGAATCTCCTCAACCATCACCAATGCATTTGCATTGCCTGTGGCAAATTCACATCTATATGCTTTTTTTTTTTTTGGCCCCCCGAAGAAAATTTATGACAAATTTGCCCCCAGTTGGGGAACCACTGATCTACTCTGCAAATAATTCAGAATAGTTATTAACATTGGTTTGTTTATTTTTCATCATCGTCTTCGATACTCATAATTGGTTGTTGTAATCTTAATCCTTTTAAATTGTAACGTCTGCAAAGGAGACATTATGATATTTATATCTACTTAAAGGGGTTATATGGCGTTATCATTTTGTGTATTTGGTGTGATGCAATGCGTTTACGTGGTTTAATGTTCAAAAAATACATTATTTTCCACACATTGTACATTATTGTTGCTTCTCTAAGCCCCGCCTTTCTCAAAGCACAGTGTAGTCTGATTGGGCAGCTATCCCGTGTGTTGTGATGGTTAATAATCTTCAAGCATGTGATGGAAATGTTACGTCCCTTTCCATATTTGAAGTTTCAGCTCCCAAAACACAGCGTCTCTACGATATGGAAGCGGCAGCAGCAATAATAATACAGCGAGAATAAGTTACGCCGCCTTTCTTTGCGTATACATACATTTGGGCAGTGTTATGCAAATCTTCCCACACAGTGACAATAGGCTTGTTCGACTTCATGCGGCGCCGCAAGAACCGACAGCCGGATGACGTCAAAGTTTCGCGAGAGCGATTTAAAAGCAAACTTCTCCATATGATTTCGCGAATCGCGCGGTACTCTGACGTCATACAGCTGCCGTTTTTTGCGGCGCCGCATGAAGTCGAACAAGCCTATAGATATTTAGGGGCGTGTTTGAAATGAGGTGTTTTAGGAAGGCGTGCATGGATGAGCCTTCACTTTTAGAAAGAATAATCTTTGTGCATTTAGAAGATGTTAAGTTGCAACCCAAACAACTTTTAACAAAGACAAATGAAAACAAAGACTTGCATCTCATGACCCATTTAAATGGAGAAAAATACCAAGACTGGTTTAAAACAGCTGTCAGGTTATTTTCATATTAGAGCTCCTGTCCTGTAGAACCACCTTCACCAAAACAAACACCACCACACCCTGAAACAAACAGGCACAGGATAACTAAAACACTGCTGTGGAAAAGGCATTTAGTAATAATCTTAACATCTATAAGTCATAGTGTATATAACAAATTTTGTTAAAAATCACAGAGTCTAGCTGTGTTTCACTTCATATTATCAGTTGATCTGAATCCTGCTGTATATTGTTTGTTTTTCAGGTTTATGTGGCAGCATTCTCCATATCAGGCTACGCCTGGGCCAGCTGGCGTAATCGCTACAAACCCTTCAACCCTGTCCTAGGGGAAACCTATGAGAACATACGAGAGGATCGCCGTTTCCGCTATGTAGCAGAGCAGGTATGTGTGCTAAAGTTCGATCAGGAACACGTTGTTAGATGTTGGTTTTTCACTTCTTGGTTATCTTTTTGTTTTGTAGGTCAGTCATCACCCGCCTCTGTCTGCCTGTCACGCCGAGTCTGAGAACTTCAGCTTCTGGCAGGGTAACGTTTCATCTTTTTTCAGTACATTTTATACCGTACTTACAAATGCATTACATTGACAGTGGAGGTGAAATGTTTTAATTCTAATGTAAATTCTTTACAGACCAGAGATGGAAGTATAAATTCTGGGGGAAGTCTGTGGAGATCGTTTCTTCAGGATTGGTCAATGTTGCGTTACCCAAGTGAGTGATTAATTTCATGTCAATAGAGAAAAGTTATGCAAGATAAGACTGATTAGGGATGCACCGAATATTTGGCAACAAAATGATTCTCCAGAAAATGGCAAGTCAAATCGCAACCAGCATAGAGTGAGAGGTGTGCACAATTCATGCAGCAAACATGTTGGTGAAAGCATTTTAAAGTGTCTGGGAAAGATGCAAAAACATACATGATTACAAGGTTTGAAATAAAAAAAGCCAAAAGAAAGGCAAAGTACTAAAAATACACGTTTATTCAGCAGACAAATACCTATGAACATAATCGTTACGCACGGCGGACCGCATCATGCGTTGCATCTCATATCATAGATGAAGTAGAGTAACAATGAAGAGCGATAGGAGTGTGTAACAAATACTTTCTAAAACCAATTTTTTTTTCTATGTTTAAGCATTTATGTTAAGTTTTCTGTCAGATAGATACGCTTTGTTATGAAGAAGGCTTATAGTTGTCGTCAAGTGTTCTCCAAAGCTAATACACATTGGTATCTGTTCACATGTTAACTTGTCCATGAATAGTAATGCTTTTAATGATTTTGTCAATATACACTAGTCTAAATAATTTGACTTGGATAAAAACCTTTAATACATCTTGACACAAAACCAATACCCATTCTTGTCTTAGAACAACTTTGATATACTAGTCAACGTTTGAAGTGGATCAAAGTTTATTTCAAAACATTGTGCCTTTTAAAGGTGCCATAGAATTTAAAATTATCTTTGCTTAGGCCTAGATAAATGATAAGAGTTCTGTAAATGGTAATGACATAGTGTTTGAGGCTCACGATTGTGCATGGAAAAGGTAGGAAAACAGGCCAATCTCAACATAACACCAACTGTGACGATACAGTCGAGACCCCAACATTAAATTACAAATTATGTACAATGTTAAAAAAAATTGTAACTGAGTTGGTGTTATATGCTAGTTAAAGGATTAGTTCATTTTCTTAAAAAAAAATCCAGATAATTTACTTCGCACCCTGTCATACTAAATGTTGATGTCTTTCTTTGTTCAGTCGAGAAGAAATTATTTTTTGAGGAAAATTTTGCAGGATTTTTCTCATTTTAAATGGACTTTAATGGACCCCAACACTTCTTAGTTTTAATGCAGTTTAAAGGACTCTAAACTATCTCATACGAGGCATAAGGGTATTATCTAGTTAAACGATTGTCATTTTTGGCAAGAAAAATAAATATTCACTTTTAAACCACAACTTCTCGTCTATCTCTGGTCGTGTGACGCGCCAGCGCGACCTCTTGTAATACGTCATCAAGTCAAGAGGTCACGGATGACGTATCGAAACTACGACCCAGTGTTTACAAGTGTGGAGAAAGAGGACCGCTCCGTTGTTGTATGTCGAATGATACTAAATGTCTTTGTGTCAGTTTATTGTTTAAAATGCTTCGCAAATGTGTGTTTCATATGTAACACGTGACCTTTCCACGTCATTACGCAATTACGTGAGGCCACGCTGGCTCATCACACAGCTGGAGGATGAAGAGAAGTTGTGGTTTAAAAGTGCTTTTTTTTTCTTGTCAAAAATGACAATCGTTTTGCTATATAAGACCCTTATGCCTCGTTTGGGATCATTTAGAGTCCTTTGAAACTCTGTTGAAACTGCAATTTTAAACTGCATTAAAACTGTTAAATGTTGGGGTCCATTAAAGTCCATTAAAATGAGAAAAATCCTGGAATGTTTTCCTCAAAAAACATAATTTCTTCTCGATTGAACAAAGAAAGACATCAACATTTTGGATGACATGGTGGTGAGTAAATTATCTGGATTGTGTTTTTTTTTTTTTTTTTTTTTTGAAAATGGACTAATCCTTTATGCTATATACTAGCGTTTAGGCTGAAGTTCTACTATTGACGTTAGAGTTACGTTTTGCAGATCCATGCTGAAAAAAACACAAACTTACCATTTCGAAATGTCCATTAATAATCCAAACAATTAGTTGTTCCTCAAAATGTGTATATTTGTCTGATACAGACTCCGATTTGGCGCGCACACACAGCCTCATGACCCTATCAAATAATGTAATAAAACATTTCTGGGTAATTTTTGCACTTAATACAGCCACATACCTCCTATGTAGATATCCGAGAACAATGTTACCGATTATTACAGTGCATTGAAAATGCGCTGTACTGTTCTTACTGGGCTTTTTATTATTATTATTATTATTATTATTATTCTTCCAACCAAATTTCCGCAATTAATACGGCTCGAACCGGTTAACTTAGAAACTTCATTCAAACTCTCAAACGTGCGGACTATTCGGGAATAGTGTGCTATGACTTTTATAAGCGATCGGGGGTACGGTCTTCGCTCCAGGGGCGAAAAAGCAGCCGAAAAATCCCATAGACTTAACATTGGGACAAACTTTGACGAGTCGTAGCTCAGACCTAGGATTTCACAGAAACTTGTGACTTGCCACATTTGAAGAGGCTGGCAGGCTCTGTAAGAACATACCTCACAATGGGGTGTAAGCTGTACCCCTGGGGTGTAAGAGGTCCCCAAATTTCCCCATAGACTTATAATGGGGCAGGAATCATGCCCATATAAGGAACTAAAAATGTCCCGGATGGGATATCTTTGCAGCGCAGTGTCATAGAGACATGGGGGTGGGCTCATTTTACTCAGGCATCCAATCAGTCCCTTAGGATCCTTATTGAGCTATCAAGCCACGCCCCTAGCAACCATTTTGTGCACCCTAGCAACATCTCCCATAGACTGCCATTATAAAATGCCCAGATGGATATCTTTGCAGCACAGTGTCACAGAGACATGGGGGTGGGCTCATTTTACTCAGGCATCCAATCAGTCTCTCACCATCCTTATTGAGGTATTAAGCCACGCCCATAGCAACCAAATATGAGCAGCCTAGCAACATAATAAACAAAGCCTCATATCTCTGGATCCGGACATCATAGAGACATGGGGGTTGGGTCTTTGGGTCATATTAGCTTCATGCTTGCTTCATGCTAAGTCATGCTAGCTTCGTGCTAGTTTCATGCTAGCTTTATGCTAATTTTATAATAAATATTGCTAACTTAATGTTAAATCATGTTAGCTTCATGTTAAATCTTGTTAGCTTCATGCTAAATCATGCTAGCTTCATGCTAATCATGCTAGCATCATCTTAATCATGCTAGCATCATGCTAATAATGCTAGGATCATGCTAATTTCATGCTAAATTCATGCTAACTTCATGGTAATCATGCTAGCATCATGCTAGCTTCATGCAAATTATGCTAGCTTCATGCTAATCATACTAGCATCGTGCTAGCTTCATGCTAATCATGCTAGCATCGTGCTAGCTTCATGCTAATCATGCTAACATCGTGCTAGCTTCATGCTAATCATGCTAGCATCGTGCTAGCTTCATGCTAATCATGCTAGCATCGTGCTAGCTTCATGCTAGCATCATGCTTATCATGCTAACATCATGCTAATCATGTTAGCATCATGCTAGCTTCATGCTAATCATGCTAACATCATGCTAGCTTCATGCTAATCATGTTAGCATCATGCTAGCTTCATGCTAATCATGCTAGCTTCATGCTAGCTTCATGCTAATCATGCTAGCATCATGCTAGCTTCATGCTAATCATGCTAGCATCATGCTAGCTTCAGGCTAGTCATGTTAGCTTCATGCTAGCTTCATGCTAATCATGCTAGCATCATGTTAGCTTCATGCTAATCATGCTAGCTTCGTGTTTATCATGATAACATCGTGCTAGCTTCATGCTAATCATGCTAGCATCGTGCTAGCTTCATGCTAATCATGCTAGCATCGTGCTAGCTTCATGCTAATCATGCTAGCATCGTGCTAGCTTCATGCTTATCATGCTAGCATCGTGCTAGCTTCATGCTTATCATGCTAACATCGTGCTAGCTTCATGCTAGCATCATGCTAATCATGCTAGCATCATGCTAATCATGTTAGCATCATGCTAGCTTCATGCTAATCACATTTCTGTCAATCAACTTTTTGCATTTTCATGCACTGGTAATTCCTTGGGAATTGCATATCTAGTTTCAATGTATTCTTTGGCATTTGAAATGACAGCATTTTTAAGATTGTGTCTGGAATTATTTGTGTTGGAGATTAAAATGGGGTGTTTTTCCTCTCTCTTCAGGTACGGGGATCATTACGAGTGGAATAAAGTTGTCACGTGCATTCACAACGTCTTCAGTCAACAGAGATCGCTTGAACACTACGGTGATGTTGTTATTCAGAACCTCAACAGTGATGAGTGCACCTGCAAGATCTCCTTTGTTAAAGTTAGTCTCAATTTTGCTCACTTACTTTACTGATTATAAACGCACACCCCTTTGTCTACCCAGTGTGAAGGTCATCAATGTTTGTCCATTACTTTAAAGGGTCATGAAATCGGCCCCCCCCATTTTAGCTTGAAATGTCTACATCAATATCATTTTGCAACTGAAATGGGCGTAGACGCCGACTCGATGCAATGACGATTATTACAGAAAGAACTAAACTTAATGTTATTAAAAGTAATGTTAGGCAAAGTCTCCAATTCTCGAAGCGTTTTTGATTTGTTCATTGTTTGATGTTCAAGCAACTGCCAGCAGCCGAACTGAGTCCAAAGATATTTAATATTTAACAAGATGCGTTACTGGTATTAATATGAATGGGGGAGATCCCAACGGTCCGTATGGTCGCTCTAGTCCCGCTTTCCATTAAAAATAGCCAGTCGTCAGCCGTTTAAAAATTACATGCTCTGGGAGAGGGACTTTGTGTTGGGATTTCATGACCCTTTAAAAATTTTCATTTTATAACTTAAGTACGCAATGTATTTTTATTACTAAACCGGACTAAATGCAAAGCTGATTAAATGCAAACTGAGCAGATTGAAAGTTTGTGTCATTAATCCCTTTTGTCTTTCTCTGGTTGTCCAGTCACGTTACTGGGGTGAGGGTAACAGTAAAAATGAGGTGCATGGTAGCGTTCTCAATCGCAAAGGTAAAGTCGTCCATCGCTTCGGTGGATCGTGGCATGAAGGCATTTTCTGTGACACCCTTCCTAACCCACAATGCATCTGGAAGCCCAGTAAGTGACACAGCTCATGCAGCATTAATCTTAATGTAAGCGTGCACGCATGGAGTTTGATTGTGAGCTCTGATTTCACAGATGCCCAGCCGGAGGATTACTTCGACTACTTTGGCTTCTCTCAATACGCCAGAGAACTGAATGAACTGACCGACGATATCAAAGACAAACTGCCACCGACAGACTCCCGCTTCCGTCCAGATCAAAGGTTACATTACAATACTATTGACACGTCATTTGCTTTTAAAGTTAATGCCAAATCAACAGCAGTTTTTATGTTATTAGAAATTAATTAATTAATTAATTAATAAATATTTATATTAATGTTCTATTTTTTATTTTTTTATTTATGTTTTGTTTGTTTGTTTTTTATTAATTATTTATTTATGTTTATTTATATTTATTTAAATTGACTGTTGTTCTATTTATTTAGGCTAAAATGTGTTTACGATGAAGCTGCCTTTTACAGTTTGCATTGCTACACTAGTGCACTAAAAATAAAATTTGAATAAAAACTGAATTAAAAAAGAAGGGTCAATAAAATTTAATTTAAATACATAATGCATTTTAATTAAATATTTACAAAAAACGAACTAAATCGGAAAAACTGGAAAAAATTTAGTTTTTCCAAAACCGTCAGATTTTCTGAACGAACAACTACATTCATCTCTTTGTTTCATCACTTACTTGACGTCTGATAATTTGAGCTAAATTGTTGAATTGATTTGATTGTTTCTAGATATTGTAAAAACATTAGATTTGTTCTATTTCATCCCTACTGACCGCCAGAGGCGGTGCTTAAGCACTGAATGATCCATCTCGCGCATGCGCAGGTCGAGTGTTTATACCAACAAAGTCACCCGTGACCCCTGATGCCTACGGAGAGTCTATAACTTCCGGTGACATCAGAGGATCTGTTCCTTTTCATCTTCTCGCTTCGCAGGTTGTTTTTTCCGCGCTAGCAAAAGACTAGGATATTGTGTTTCATTCGTTGCTGGTGGCCTTGTGGCATTGTATTGTCGGAGCAGCGAGTTGCTCGCCCTCCAAAGGCCGCAACGGAATCCACCGACAGGTGAGTTACAAACTTTTTACATAACTGCTCGTTTGGTGCATTTGTTGGTGACGGCTGTGTTTTCGCTCCCTCTCCCGACATTTGTAATCTAACGTTAACAGTTACCTTTATATTATTGATTCATCTGCGATTTATTGTTGTAACACGGACGCGTTTTTGGTTGATTGTTCAGCTGCGCTCGTGTAGTTACTTCGTGCCAACTCGGTTGTGCCGGTTTATTTTGTTAAACGTCTTTTTGCGCTTTAACTGCGCTTTGTGTATTTAGTACCAACTCGGTTGTGTCGGTTTTTCGTTTAAACGTTCGGCGCTTAACTGCGCTTGTGTATTCGTGCCAACTCGGTTGTGCCAGTTTTTTGTTAATCGTTCGGCGCTTAACTGCGCTTTGTGTATTTTGCAACAACTCGGTTGTGCCAGTTTTTTGTTAATCGTTTCGGCGCTTAACTGCGCTTTGTGTATTCGTGCCAACTCGGTTGTGCCGGTTTTTATTAATAGCGCTTACCCTTAACTGGCTTCACAACGTTTGCGGTGACGGTTGTGCTTTCGCTCCCGGCACCGGTACTGCGTTTAGTGTCTTATTTTTTCGTTGCCCTAAGCTGGTGGAGGCAGTGCTTTCGCTCCCGTTCCCAGCATATTTGTGCCTCAGGGACTAGATTGGTGGCAGTGTTCCCGCTGAAGCTAATCTTTTTTCTTTTTTGCTACATTTGTTGGTGAAGGTTGTGCTTTCGCTCCCTCTCCCGGCATCTGTACTGCATTCTGTGTCTATTTTTTCGTTGGGATAGTTTACCCTTAGCTGGTGAAGGCAGTGTTTTCGCTCCCGCTCCCAGCATAGGTGTGCCCCTGTGACTAATTGGTGGCAGCGTTTCCGCCGAGGCTACCTTTTTTTCTCAGTTGCCAGCATGGTTGGCAACCACTCCTGCTCGGCCTGTATGGCTCCTCTGCAGCTTGAGGATGGCCATGATTTATGTCCCTCATGTCTTGGCTTTGAACATTTAAAGGAGGGTCTTTCTGACGACCCCTGCATGAACTGTGGTATCATGCCTCGGGCAGTGAGGGCAGCTAGACTGGCTGAGGTGGAGCAACTGTCGGGCTCTACTTCGTCGATTGGACATTTGACCCCAGCCCAGCGACTGGTTCCAGATCAGACTGGGCAGTCTAAACGTCAGGCTGCTGAGGCCGCAGGCCCCACTCCTGCAAAAAAGGCCAAGGGACCCCGGCTTGCCTCTAAAGTGGACCAACTAACAGCGGAGCTCAATACTATGAAGTCCCTCTTCCTGGCTTTCCAGTCCGGGACTGGAGCAGAGCCGCCAGATGATTTTGTCCCTTCGGCAGCCTCCTTGGAGTCGGAGGACGATGTGCTTTCCATGGCAGCTTCAGCTGGCCAGTTTAATGAATATGAGCCAGAGGTACTTCCACAGATGGGAGCCTCCCAACCTTCTGCGGCCGGCTCCCGGTCTTCAACCCATAGCTCTACTGGTGGTGTTGAGGACTGCTCTATGGGAGCCATCATTCGTATGGCTCTTGCTCGTCTCCAGTTGGACGTCCCGCAAACTCAGCCGGCTCCGGCCAGTGCTTTTTTCAGGCGTGTCCCAGCCTCCGTCAGCTTTACTGCGCCCCCATCGGAGGAGTATTTGAGGGAGTTGCAGGCATGTTGGAGGGATTCTAAGGCCCTCTCTCATGCAACGTCCGATGGCCGGACCCTGGCAGCCATGCAGGACGCACAGAAGTTCGGATTGGACCGCATGCCAGCAGTTGAGCCGACAATAGCGGCTCTTATCATCTCACCTGATGAGGCTTTGAGGCCGGATGCTAGGTGCCCTCGCCCCCAGTGCCGGGTTACAGATGACCTGCTCTGTAAGGCCTATGATGCAGCGGCTCGCATGGGACGCATCGGTAACTCCATGTCCCACCTGATGCTCGCTTTGTCAACTTCCCTGCAGGAGACTGAGTTGGATGCCTCTGTCCACAGCTTTAGCGATGCTTCACTACAAGCATTCGCATTGATGTCTAGGGAATTGGGGCGGTTGATGTCTACTCTTGTGCAGGCTCGCCGCCAGGTATGGTTGGCACAATCTCCTCTCACTGAGGCCTGTAGGAGAACCCTCCGCAGTGTTCCGGTGGAACCAGGGGAGCTGTTTGGTTCCGCAGCTCTGGAAGCGCTTGAGCGCACGGTCCAAGCCGGACGGACTCGACAGCAGCTGTCCGGGCTTCAGAGAAGCGTTCCGCCTCCTAGCAGGCCTAGAGGTCCTCCAGCTGTCCCACAGCGCAGCTCTCGTCCACAGGCTCACCCCAGGGGCTACCTAAGGTCTCTGCGCCCACGTCCACAGCCTGCTCAGCAGCAGGCACCGACCTTTCGGGTGCCTGACCGGCTGCCCTCAGGACAACCTCAGTCCTTTCCGACCCGTCGTGCCTCTGGAACCTTTAGAGGCCGGGGACCCCGGCGCTGAAGCCCGGGGGTCGGCCGTCGGCTGTTTTTCCCAGCAGCAGCTCAGCTATTGGGCTGCCTCCACCAGGGACCCATGGGTGCTCTCAACCTTAACCCACGGGTACAAACTTCAGTTCCGACGCCGGCCCCCAGCCCATGGCCGGGTCAAGATGACCATCATAAACGACCCGGCAAAAGCCCAAGCCCTCACCCAGGAGTTGTCCGCCCTCCTGGACAAGGGTGCCATCGAGCCAGTAGATCCCCTATTGCACCCCGGGGGGTTCTACTCAACTTACTTTCTGGTAGCAAAGAAAGATGGCGGACTCCGTCCTATCCTCGACCTGAGGGGTCTCAACAGGTTCCTGAAGGTTCTGAGGTTCCACATGCTGACCACTGCAGAGGTTCTACGTACAATTGCCAAAGGAGAGTGGTTTACGTCAGTAGACCTGAAGGATGCCTACTTCCACATCCCTATAGCTCCACACCATCGGCAGTTTCTGCGGTTTGCCTTTCAAGGGCGCCATTTCCAGTTCCGAGTGCTCCCATTCGGTCTCTCCCTCTCCCCTCGGGTGTTCACCAGGTGTGTGACCGCAGCCCTTTCGCACTTGCAGTCGCGGGGCATGAAGATTCTCCCATATCTGGACGACTGGCTCATCTGTGCGCCATCCCAGTCTCAAGTGGCACTGGACACGTCGTGTCTTCTCTCCCATGTGGCCCGCCTGGGCCTCCGGGTGAATTTTACAAAGAGTTGCCTGGTTCCATCGCAGGGCACGCTTTTTCTCGGTATGACTCTAGATGCAATCACCATGAAGGCTCGCCCATCACCACAGCGGGTGGACGACATCCTCCACCTCCTCCTCCTGTTTCGGGAGGGCAGGCAGTTACGCTATGTGGAGTTTTTGCGCCTCCTAGGGAAGCTGACGGCTGCCGCTACCGTGATTCCTCTAGGACTGCTGTCGCTGCGTCCCCTCCAGAGGTGGTTGCACGGCTTTCATCTAGATGTCCAGTGGCACCGACACAGGAAACTCAAGGTGTCACGTCGTTGCCTTCTTGCTCTGGCCCCATGGAGAGTAAGGTCATTTCTCCTGCAGGGCATGCCCTTGGGTTCCATTGCATCTCGTCGGGAAATCCTCACAACAGATGCTTCTCTCTCGGGGTGGGGTGCTGTGTGGCAGAATCGAACAACTCAGGGGCTGTGGTCTGTCCGGGAGCGCTCACAGCACATCAATGTTCTGGAACTGCGGGCTGTGCACAGGGCATTGCAGGCCTTTCTTCCCTTCCTGGGAGGCCGGCATGTGCTTGTGCGATCAGACAATGTCTCAACTGTGTCTCACATAAACCACCAAGGAGGCACCAGGTCTGCACCGCTGCTGCAGGCGTCCCAGGACCTCCTGCTGTGGGCAGGGCCACACCTGGCCAGCCTGAGGGCGATGTATTTGCCTGGGGAGCAGAATCAGGCGGCAGACTTACTCTCCCGTTGCAAGCCTCCGCCGGGAGAGTGGCGGCTTCATCCGGATGTGGTCCTCAGCATCTGGGACATCTTCGGCAGGGCAGGGGTGGATCTCTTTGCCTCAGAGGAATCGACCCATTGCCCCCTCTGGTTCTCCTGGACGGAGAAGAGCAGCCCTCTGGGCCAGGATGCTCTCGCACACGATTGGCCAGAGGGTCTCCTCTATGCTTTTCCACCAATCCCTCTGATTCTTCCAACACTGCAGAGAGTCCTCCAGCAGGGTCACAGGCTACTGTTGGTAGCCCCCTTCTGGCCGGGAAGAACATGGTTTCCACTGTTGTACAGTCTCTGCAACGGTTCACCGTGGCGCCTCCCAGACAGGAGGGATCTCCTGTCTCAGTTACAGGGCCGAATCTGGCATCCCGATCCTCATCGCCTGCAGCTGTGGGTCTGGTCACTGCAGGGCCCGACCCGCTGCTGACTGAGTGTTCAGATGGCGTCTGCAATACCATATTGAATGCAAGGGCGCCTTCTACCCGGGCGCAGTATGAGAACAGGTGGCAGCTGTTTACTACATGGTGCTCAGACAGGGATGTGGACCCTGTGCACTGTTCAGTGCCAAAGATTCTAGAGTTCCTCCAGTCACTCTTGGATGGCGGCCGGTCCCCGGCTTCCTTGAGGGTATATGTGGCAGCTATTTCCTCTCGACATGCTCGGGTGGACAACGACACTGTGGGGTGTCACAGATTGGTGTCTCTTTTTCTGAAGGGTGCATGGCGGTTACGCCCCCCACGAGCACAGCGCGCCCCAGCCTGGGATCTGCACCTGGTGCTCGATTCTCTATGCTCACCTCCCTTTGAACCCCTGGCTCAGGCAGAGCTGAAGTGGGTCTCTATTAAGACTGCCTTTCTCCTTGCTATCACGTCAGCGAAGCGTGTTGGGGAACTTCATGCGCTCTCTGTGAGTAACTCATGTTTGCGGTGGAACTCCGATGGCTCAGGGGTTACCCTGTGGCCGAATACAGCTTTTCTTCCGAAGGTTTTGTCTTCATCCAACCTTAACCAACCTATCCACCTGGCGCAATTTACTCCCCCAGAAGGGGAGGATAGATTACAGCGGCTGTGTCCCGTACGGGCTCTCAAAACCTACGTGGTCGCGACTGCGAGTATAAGGCAGTCAGACCAGCTCTTCCTCTGCTATGGTGGTCCTAGAAGGGGCTGTGCTCTCTCCAAACAGCGGTTGTCTCATTGGGTGGTGGATGTAATCACCCAGGCATATAAACGAGGTGGTCACCCCCTGCCATCCGGGGTGAGGTGCCACTCTACCAGGGCGGTCTCAACTTCATGGGCGGCCCTGCGCGGCGTGCCCCTGGAGCGCATCTGTGAGGCGGCATCATGGGCATCCCCAAGTACCTTCTCCAGGTTCTACCGGGTGAATGTCGCCACCCCCCATCCACTGGAGGTGGTCCTGTTGCCGGACTCTGTGCTCTCCTCTCAATAAGGTATGTGCTAAATTCCTCGTGACTTTTTTGGTATATGTCATCCAGTGCTTAAGCACCGCCTCTGGCGGTCAGTAGGGATGAAATAGAACGAGAGTTACGTATGTAACTACGGTTCTATGAATCCCGGATGACCGCCAGAGCGTTCTGTCACTCAGAATCACTGTGTACTCGCGAGAAGATTCTGTAGGAACAGATCCTCTGATGTCACCGGAAGTTATAGACTCTCCGTAGGCATCAGGGGTCACGGGTGACTTTGTTGGTATAAACACTCGACCTGCGCATGCGCGAGATGGATCATTCAGTGCTTAAGCACCGCCTCTGGCGGTCATCCGGGATTCATAGAACCGTAGTTACATACGTAACTCTCGTTTTCGTTTAGACTTCTGGAAGAGGGTAAAGTGGATGAGGCTGATAAGAGAAAGGATGAAATCGAGGAGAAGCAACGAAGCAGACGAAAGGAGCTGGAAAAGAGAGGAGAGCAACACATCCCACGCTTCTTTAGGTGAGGGTTTTTTTTCTGGTAAAGGTAAAACGGCATAATTGTAAATTTATCTTAGAAACTAATAATAATAATAATAATAATAATAATAATAATAATAATAATAATAATAATAATAATAATAATAATAATAATAATATTAATAATAATAAATAATTAATAATAATAATAATAAATAATTAATAATTAATAATAATATAGTCAATTGAAACTGACATGTTGTAAATATGACAGTAGTCTATGCATTTAGCAGAGCGTAAAGGGATTGTAGGAGCTGTATTACTAACCTAAGAAATTTTATTTATTTCAAATATTATAATAAATAAATATTTTAAAATGTCTATTATTATTATTATTATTATTATTATTATTATTATTATTATTATTATTATTATTATTATTATTATTATTATTATTATTAAAATAATAAAAAATAATAATAATAATAATAAAAAATAATAATAATACTTATTCTTATTCTGATTATCGTGTATAAGAGATTTTGTTTGCTTAGTACTTGGACTAACCTGTTTATGTAATTGTAATTGCTGCTCCTTCTTGACGCGTCACTGAAGCATGAATGTGCAAGTGTTAATAGCCAGCTAGTGAAGTTTCTGCTAATTACTTTAATCGCATACTCGCACCTGTAGTTCGTATTTTTGGAATTTGATTTATATTTTTTTCCAAAAGTAAACCGGAGATTGTAATGCCGTTTTTTTATGAATGCATTACTTTTAACACATTATGTGTAATTTTAACAAATTATCTGTCACTTTGTTAATTTTGTGTTAAAAGTAACACACAAAATGTGTTTCAATAATAAAACTGAGATGGGTAGATTCTGGGACAACGCATTTAGTGTGTTGTCCCAGAATATTTAAAACTTTTCAAACGAAATGACTACCTTCCGGTAATGCCAACATCTTGGACTCTTCTGCACTGCTAATCCATGCGTTAATCTATATCATTATGTGTCTCACCAGGCGAACGCTGGATCATGCTGGGAGAGAGGTGTGGGTCACTAATGACACTTACTGGAAGGTTCGAGAAAATCCTGGTTTCGCCAACATGGACAATCTGGATTTGTGGTCACAGGATTGAAGTCGTCATTGTATGGTGTTATCAAAAACTCTTAAAGATTGACATGTCTTTATTAGTGTATATAGATGTATTTTATGTACCGGTGCGAATTTTAGTATAAGCCAAAGACCTTCACTGGTGAGGATGTTGCACACAAACAAACACAAAGAGACACAGTTTGAGCTTTAGATCCAGACAGTGATTGAGAGGTTTTACTGATTTGAATATTTAATTGTATTAATATGCACAACACTTAACACTTAATGAGATGTAAAGACTAGAAATCTCAAACACATTGTTCGGAATAGTTTCTCTTTAATTTTTTTAAGATGTATTTTTATTGAAGTATGAAGTGAGCAGGATTGATGTAGAAAATATACTTTTATATTTTAGATATTAATCAGATTATAAGATTAAGCTGACTACTGTCGTGAATAGAGCATTTTTAAATTTCTTGTGTAAATATCGTACTCCTGTTTACCCATCTGCCTTTTAACGGCTGGATTTAATACCTCTAAAGGAAAACATTGTTCGATGTATAAAATACATTTTAGTTTAATACGTTGGTACTGCTTTAGAAGTGTAGTGGAAATAATGACAATGTTTTCTTGGATGTTTCAGCTAAAATTACTGACAAAAGAGTTTTAGGTTTTTGTGACGAGTGTAATCGGGCTATGTGCAATTTCTTGTGTACATGCATTTCTGATCAGATGAGAATAAATATTAAATTTGATGAATGATGCACTTTGTTTTTTTTATCTTAACCTCTTTACATTCTTTATGAAGACTGACTGCACATACTGTACTAAGTTGTGATATTTTAACAAGGTTTGAGTTTGGTTACACTATTTGTGTTGAATTAAGTATGGGTTTAAGTAAGAGCGCTTAAGATTGTATATCATATGATCAGATGAAAATTGAGACAAATGCTTGTTTGATAGCTTATAACCAAGACTGGAAATGGCAGAAATTCACTGGGTGGATTAGATTGGAAGGGGGTGATTATAGATGTCAACCTGGGTGGGATAAAATTATGTAACATTTTTTCCTTCTAAGTATGTTTTCTTGAGTATTTTAGTCGCAGGTACTTATAACAAAAAAATTCTAGATTAAAGGAATCCTCCTTTAAAAAAAATCTTGCTAGTTTACTCAACTCCATGTCATCCAAAATGTTTGTCTTTCTTTGTTCAGTCGAGATCAAAGGAAGTTTTTTTTTTAAAGAAAACATTCCAGGATTTTTCTCAATTTAATAGTTTATTAGACCTCAACACTTTACAGTTTCAATGCAGTTAAAAATTGCAGTTTCAAGCTGCTTAAAAGGACTCTAATAGGGTCTAGCAAGGGGTCTTATTTCGGCAAGAAAAATGGGCAATTTCTCGTCTTGCACCAGTCTTGTGACGCCCATCGCGACCTTACGTAAGCATGTCTTTCCCCGCCAGCATTTATCATTTACACAAAAGTTTAATGTCTTAAGGAATTTTTTCAATGAATATAAGCATACAATACATCAAATAAAAGAACAGTCAACCAAAAATGGGCAGGTTTCTTCAAAAATACAAACTTTTGACCAAAAAGCTGAGAAAATGGTATTTTTGTAAAAGACTTTTGTTAGAGATCAGATAAAGAGTGATTATCAAAATACACAAGAGTTTTTACTGTTTTTGGATCATTTGATACTTCAGTGTTTTAAAAGTTAGGTAAGCGCCACCTAGTGGATAATAAATAACACTTCAATAGCAGGGAAGAGTTAAAGAAAAAAATTGTCTGAACATTTGGATATTTTAAATAAAAGGAAAAATCTGAAATGAAACCGAGTCAAACAGTATCACTTAGACAATGTGATTAAGTTTGTTCTTTAGATTTAATTCCACCAGTCTGTTGTACTTTTATTTTGTAGTAATAATCAGGGGTCTCCAACCTTTTTCAAAAAAAAAAAACAAGCAAAAAAATCTGCTAATGGGGTAAGCAATTTCTTCTTGAATTTTTCTTGAATTAAGTGTTTAAGAAAAATGTTCAAGATTTTTTGCTTACCCCATTGGCAGATTTTTTGGCTTGTTTAATGCACAAAATCACCTAAATTTAATATTTTTGGTCTAAAAACTAGATAAATTTTCTTGGGTCGTTTTGCTCATCATGAAAAAGCATCTTTATTTAAGAAATGTTAGATATTTTTACTGAAAACAAGACAAAACTACTAAGAATTTTTTTCTTGAAAATCATTTTTTGCAGTGTGGTAATTACCTTTAACAAACAAGGCGTCATTTTGACCGTTTTGAAATTTGCATAGTCAATAACTTTGTCTAAATAAATCATAAAGCCTTGCTGCTCCCTGACTTTTCCTAAAACTACATGCATTTTCATTAAAACTAGTTTAAATATTTATTGTGTGAATAAAAACAGAAATATAATCATTTCTATCTATAACGTCCACAGGCAGTCATTTTGCGCTGTTTAAATTGAGTTTTGCCAAGTTGATATTTCCCGGCGCTATAAGTGAAGTCAAGCTGTGTTGCCTGGATTACACAATTTGGGCAAACTGAACCATTTTATGATAATTGAGAGGGGGGAAAGGGGCCCACGGACGTTTGTGTTTCCTAAACAAATAAAAAAAATTTAATACCAGGAAACAGCAAATAGAATAATTTAAAGTTAATAATTTTTTATTAAATATTTTTTAGCACCACAATTTTGGGGGCTTCTCTGGGCCCCCTCTTACTCGTGGGCTCCGAGAATTGTCATTGTTTACCCCCCCTTTACAGCACCCCTGACCCCAACAGCAATTGCAGTTATGTCTATGCACCGGTGTTTGGACAAGATTTCATGTGCTGGACACAGACTTTTGTGTGCTTCATGAACCAAACTTATCAACAACCAACTCTGTTTCATCAGAGGACAACAGGACTCCGGCATCACCTTCATCACCATCCTGAATGTGCATAACAAAAAGGAAACGAGCAAAATGGACAGAATACAACAAACATATCTACCACAACATCCCACAGAGTAGTCAAGATTTAAGATCTCTTGGACACAACAATGAAAAGAAAGACAGTGTTTCATAGAATACATGCAGCAATTCATAGGTAATAAAATAATACAATTGTAAATGAGTAATTTTTACAACAAAAAGACAAAAGCGTATGCCATATTTCTGAATTGTGGACTGTATTTATAGCTAAATACAGCTCAGTTCAATACAACATTTAATTAAGGGTTTTTACATATGAGGGGTGATTTCACAATGTTAAACAGTTCGTTTCTTTGCGCAAGCATAATTTTTCCATTCGCAGAAAACTGTTACAGTTTTACAATCAATCAGCAGATGGCGCCATTTTACTTTACAACTAGTGTAATTCATACGTATAAGGTAACTTACTCGCTGTTAATGAAAATTTGCAAAAACATTATAGGAGTTCAAAGAATTATAGTTTGACACTTTCAAAGGCAAATATTTTAGTTTAGGGTTTTAAGATATTTTTTAAGATGTTAAATAAATCTTTGGTGTCCCCAGAATAGATATGTGAATTATTTACTAAAAATATCATATAGATCATTTATTATAACATGATAAAATTGCCACTTTGTAGGTGTGAAAAAAAATGTCCCATTTTGGGTGTGTCCTTTTAAATGCAAATCAGTTGATCTCTGCACTAAATAGCAGTCCTGTGGTTGGATAGTGCAGATTAATGGGCGGTATTATCCCTTTCTGACATCACGACAGGAGCCAAATTTTAAATGAACTATTTTTTCACATACTTGCAGAGAATGGTTTCCCAAAACTAAATTACTGGGTTTTTCACTGGGGACCCAATTATATCAATAAAACAAGGAAAAAGTCAGATTTTCATGATATGTCCCCTTTAAAATAACATTTTTCTGAACAGTTTTTCTGGAACTGCTATCTGCTCAGCAACCTTGGTTGCAATAGCATCCCACTTTATCAGTGGCGGTTCTAGACAAATTTCACTAGGGGGGCCAAGGAGGGACCAGTATTTTACCAGAGGGGCACATAAAAAAATGGCAAGAAATTATATTTAAAGATTATAGGGGTGGTTACAGGAATTAGTTTAAGATAGGACTAGGCCTTAGTTTAATTAGGAAATATAACTAGTTAACATACATTATACATTACTTGTGTGCATTTTGAAGCAAAACAAAGCTGTATTTTAAGATATGGCATTGCAAGTTGTTTTCAGTTTGGACAGCTCTTACATTTATTTTAGTCTAGGACTAGTCCCTTTCCGGGAAACTACCCCGTAAACTTTATTTTACTTTACAATCATATACTTTTTTATTTAATACAAGAGTGAGTGCAGGTGCAAAAGGGGAGCTGGGCTCTTTTCTAAAGCCCCCCAACCGAAAAGCATGCAAGCCTACTCAATAAACTTTATGAAATGCAAACTTTTATAAAGACAAACGTTTGTTTTAGTTTACATATAAATACACATTGCTAGACAGTTAGGGACCACAATCTAATCAACATTTAAAATAATAATTATTTTTTAATTGTAAACATTTTTATATGTAACATTTAATTATATTGCTCCAATTTAATGCACGTATATGTAAGAGCATAATTACAGCGCTTTTTACAATGTGTAAACTTTAAAAAGTTAGCGAGATGTTGGTTTTGCCGGTTGTTGATGAGTAACAGCTGTAAATGATCACAACACGCAGCCACGTCACAGGAGAACAAGTGAACGTCACAGGAGAACAAGTGAACAGTGTCCCAATGTGAAGTGAGCAAGAGTCCTTACCAGTGCCCAAACCTGCATACACATTCTCAACATCGGGAGGTTGGGAATGAATTGAGACACTCGCCGAGCAGCACCCGGCTAGTGGTTGGGTGCGCCGCTCTAATTTGCCCGTGTAGAACGTTGCGTCGTATTACTTCCGCTTTTGGCGCTCGCGTGTAAAATCAAAATAAATTTATACTTTTTTATTTGGTCAGCACGGGGTGGCCACAGGGGTGGCCAGGGACATGTCTACAGAGGCACGGGCCACCCTTGGCCTCCGTGTAGAACCGCCACTGCACTTTATCAGAGGATTTGCAGAACAGCCTGAAGCAAACAGCTGACCTTCTAACTCGACTCTAGAGCTCCTCTGGGGTTTATATTTCTGAAAAGCCTCAAAGGATGACTTTCACCTATATTAATAATAAATATAGCTGCAAGCAGCAATAATTCGGGGTCAAGCCGAGCAAAGGCACAGAAGAAAGTCAAGTTGAGTTTGGATGAGCAGATTAAAAACCTAGGAAAACCTTCTGCTTTCAGATAAAAATGCAAAAGTTAAACAAAAATAATTGGTTTTTGTCCACCAAATTCTTTGAGAATCATGGAACACTATAGAAAAAAAATGTAAGTGGTGCTTGCAGTGGCAAATCTCAGGTCACAAAATGCTACAAGGGTAATGATTCAAAAGAGCCCACCCCCATGATGTACTGATGCAGAGATATAGCTCTTGCAAACTGGGTTCTATGGAGTGAATTGGCATCCACCAATGATTATACTCCAAACCATGAAAAGGAATATACAAAAATAATTTCCCATCAAGACCACAAGGTGGCGTTATGACAAAATCGTGCATGCACCCTCAGGTCATGACTGTTACATCTAGCTAGTTTCATAACTATAAACTTAAGTTTAATGAAGAAACAGTTGTTAAACATAGGGCTTGCTTAATGTCGAAGGTTTTGTTCAATAAGGCCAGCTAGTGGTGCAGGCATTCAACTCTTTGTGTGGCTGGCCTCAGACTCTGCCCATACAGCCGCAGTATCAAATATGGTGGAGAAACTAACTTTCTTGCAATAACAATTTGTCTAAGAAAAAACACACTAATAATTTAACTTACTTTTTGCCAATTTCAGCAATTTCTTATGAAATTAATGTGACCTCAATAGAGCGATTGTTTTTAAGCACCATTCCAGAGCCCTGGACTAAGCGTAATGCGAAACCTGGCAGGTTTGGCATCATTGGACTCAGCAATGATTCAGGACTCAAAGGAAACAAGTCCCATTAAAATAAGTTGACCGCAGCCAGTTATAAGCATAGAAAACATTTGTATCAATTAAACACATGCATTATACAAGCTGGAAGAATAAAGATGTTCACAAGCAACCAATTAAAAGCATGTACAAAAACAAGATGTTTATTTCTGTATGCACAAGTTTACATATGTACACTGGTGGCAAACATGCACGAAAACTAAAGGTATTAAATATAAAAGCTCCATTTACAGCAAGGAAAATAGTTTAAACAAGGTGCATATCGGTTCTGAAAAGAAACTAATAGCAAAAAAAAAAAAGACCAAACCAGTGGTCCAATCACAGTTCTTTTCTAATGTTACTGAGAGGTAGCATTTCAACTTTCTTCTGTTGTGGAATCGTCCTTGTGATGCACGTCGCAATTTAGTTGTGTCTCCAGTTCGACGTCTTCCCTGCTGGTATCTCCATCATGGTCTTCATCTTCCTCCTCAGTGTCTTCCTCTTGATCATCATCATATGTTCCTCACACTCTTCTTCTGCATCAAAAGCGATCTCTCGCAGCTCCTCCAGATTGTCTGGACTCTTGCCAGTTAATCTCTAAAAAACCAACAAACACTTTTAACAGGCATCATAAATGGACATCAATGGTCAGGCTGCAATGCAGATCTACAGAACATCAGCACTTACTTCAATCATGTCAGCCATGTGTTGCACATGCTGTGCCAGCTCCTGTAATTCCTCGTTCTCACTCTTCAGCTGAGCAATCTGTTCGTCTTTGGCTTCAATGTCTTTGTGCAACTAATTTTGAAAAATGAAAAACAATTAACATCAAAATTACTCCAGTAGCCATTAGGAATAAACAGATCATGGTGCAACCAGAGGTCACTCGAAACAAAGTCATGACTGCATACAGCCATCCTGTAGAGCAAGTGGAACAGAACGGCTAAACATTAAGAGGCGGTTTCCCTAAACAGGTTTAGATTTAAGGGCGATTTATAGTCGTGCGTAGGTCCTACGCCGTGCTATCCGTAGCCTGTGCGTAGCTCTGCGTAGCCTGACGCGCACCTCACAAAATTTCTAACAGCGCGTCGGCTCTACGCGGACCGCAAGCTCTGTGATTGGTCCACCAGAACCCCTCCCGTCAGGTAAAAAAACGGCGTCATAGGTATTTCCGTTTGAGACGGTGAAAACAAAGATGAGCAAAGTTGAGGAGTGATTTAACTCAAACTGAAACAAAAGTCGCTGTTTATTTACTTCCATCATTGCTGGTCTTCTCAAATTATACACAACAAGTTGCTGTCTCTTCTTCGTTTGTGGGTTAACTTGCTTAGATTATTCTTCTGTGACGACTTCTGCTGCTACTGTGGTTACACGCGTGATTACTGCCAACCAGCGGTTTCGCGTGTGTTTGCACGTCGACGCGGACGGCGACGCACAAGTATAAATGAAAACCGACGCGGAACCTACGCCGTCGCTGCTACGCCGTAGGACCTACGCACGACTATAAATCGCCCTTAATCCAGGACTAGGCCCTAATTATTTTAGGACATTTAAGCAGTTTTTACAAACCTTACATAAAACAATACTGGTGTGCATTTTAAGGCAAAACAATGGCACTGATATGTCAGTAAATGAAGGCAGCTCAAACTTGCATTTTAGTCTGGGACTAGAATAAGCCCTGTCTGGGAAACCTCCCCAAAGGCACATTTAGTGATCAACTCACCTTTTCGTTCTCCTGGAGAACATTGAACAACGCTTTGCGCCTTTCTTCTGCTACCTCCTTCCAATAAGAAGATCCAGGAGTTTCTGAAGAACAGAACCAAAGTCCCTTTCATTTCATTCATAAGTCATTATTTAAAGAAAGTTAGTAGGGTAATGGCCCTTTATTCTAAATTTCTTACCTTTGATCATGAGCTCATACGCCTCTTGACTAACCCCCTCAGGCTGGTTTTCATTTTCTTGACTTGTGGTTTTTATTGCAACTTCTGCTTTGACCCTTTTCGAGCCTTTCACCTGCTCAGCGCTCCACATCTTCCTTTTAGGAACAGATTTGCCATTCTAAAGAGGGTGAGAGGAGCTTTAACATCAAGGGCATTTCACCAATGACAAAGGCCCACTTATTACCTGGCATTAAGATAACTTTTGTTGATTGGATTACAAGTGGACGACCCTGAAGACAGGTGTAAACCGTTTTGAGGACATTCAGAGGTAGTCGAAAACGCATTGGTCGAAAGTAGACATGTTAATAATTTATCGATCTTCGATACTGAAAGCAAAGACCCTCTCTATAGTGAAGCCTGCAAGCTTTGCATTAAAACGCTACTAAACACAGGGAAGGAGACCAGAGGCCGGATTTTAAGGAACCGGTTTTAATTTAATCTTAAATTCTGTTAAAAGTAAACTGTAACCAAGTGTCCCAACACTGAACGCTAGTCAAGTTGAGATTACTTTTTTTTTTTAAGTAGAATACTGAAGGTCATCTTCATAATAAAAGTATCTCTGCTGAACATGTGGCGCAGGTCGAAGCTGGAGGTGATGACAGAAAGTATCCTTCGTATGCTAATTGGATAGAATTACAAACAGTGCATCAACGACTCAGAAAGAAAGGTGAACAACTAGAGAAGCACCACTTTATATTAATACCTTAATTCTGACACAGACACATGGACTTATGCGGCTTTCAACGTAGGACGCGGTGTGCGCTATGAAACCCGTTCGTTTCAATGACTCGCGCTCACGCCGCAGTCAAAGTTCATAATAGTTTAACTTCTGCACTGCCCTCTGTGACGATTACCCACGGGGCCAATAGAAACAGGGCATCCAAACAAGCGCCAAAATCAAAATGGACGAAAAGCTTAAACTCGGAATTCCCAGAGCTTTATAATACAAGTTTACGCTACTACAGAGACATCGGAAGGAAAAGCAGTGTCGTGGAAACACGTAGCAATTCAAGTTGCATGAAATAGAGACGGGCAACATTAGTCTCTGTATTCCTCATCAACCATTTAACCCAAATATAAACACTGTAGTAATTTATTGAAAACCCCGCCTACTTTGGTCTGACCAGCAGAGAGCAAATCGTTTGGCTGCACTGAACCCAGTTAATTTTGCGAGCTCATTTCATAAATTGCGCAAAAATAGAGAAGGCCCTTACACATACAAATGTTGTACAGCACGTTTTTTAAAGGAATAGTTTAATATGGCAAAAGGGTAGACTATGTTATTACCTCAACTCAGACGAATTAATACATATCTATCTTTTTTCAATGCATGCACTGTACAGCGTGTCGTGAATGTGTTAGCATTTAGCCTAGACCCATTCATTCCTATGGTACCAATCAGGGAAGCCACCAAATACTTCCATGTTTTCCGTTTTTAAAGACTGTTACATGAGGAGTTATACCAGCAAATATGGTGCCACAAAATAACACTTTTTTGGTACCATAGGAATGAATGGGGCTAGGCTAAATGCTAACACATTCACAACGCGCTGTACAGTGCACGCATTGAAAAAAAAGATAGGTATGTATTAATTCGCCTAGGTTGAGGTAATAACACTTTAATATGGCAAAAGGGTAGACTATTCCTGTAACACCACAAGCCAAGACTCTTGCATAATATTATTGTGCGTCAATTTCAACCGGTCATTTCTCCTGCTTTCGTTTAAACAAAAGCAGATGGATTTGCCCACAGACCATCCCCTCAAAGTAATCAGGACATTAAGTGGTCCAAAGAGATGATTGCAATATCAGGTGTAAACGTGCATGTGTCTTTCATCCACTTGTGATCCCCGATCAACCAAAACGCAACTTAATACCAGGTGCAAACAGGCTCAAGACTCAATAGCGACCCCTGCCGTGTACCTCAACAATCCGTCCCAGGTTCTTATTTACAGCAGATGGTTGAAGGACCTGAAGCGTCCTCCTCGCTGATCCACTTCCAGAACTTGGCATGACAAGGAATTTCTGGAATTAAAAAAAAGTTCTGGTTAGAAACAAGCTTTATATTGCATTTAAAAAAAATTAGATGCTTTTTAACTGTAGGATTAAATCTCATGTATTCATTTAGGAACTCGACACGTACAGAAAACTTCAGCATACTACTTGTATACCATGGGTCACATTTATAGGGGTAGCAAAATATGCCAGGTAATGATGATTAAGGGACTGGGTCCTGTGTTGTCAGTAATTGGAGCCTAGAAGTTTTTTTTTTTTTTCACACAAACCTTAAGCTGCTCCATCAAAGTACATAATAACGAAAGCTTCATACACCCGCCTTAACAGTCACTCTTCTCAACTTACACCTGTTAAGCCGTCACTATGAGATGGCAACAAGTAAAGTTTGAGCAACGATTCACGTCGCCTAACAAGCGTGGGAAAGGGGCAGGTCACACATCAGCTGCATGTGGTAAACACCAACCATTCCCACGAACAGCGATTGGTCCATTCAGGTTATTATCGCAGTGCAACATTCTTTAACCCGTAATTACTGTGGGAAATTGCCACAGAGGTCTCCTTATGACCAACTACAGGTTTGGAATTAGTTAATATTTTCACTCGCAAACAATACAGTGGCACACAGAACCACACGGTTACTGAATTTCAACACCCAGAAGAAAAACATTCCCACAAACACTGGCAATGATTAATTCAGAGACTCATCAACATCAAGTCAGATGGTTCTTGATGGGAAACTTGATGAAGTACTACTAACTAATAGGATGGGGAACCATTATCAATGTATGACAATGAGTAGGGGTTCAGTTAAAAGACCCTTACTGATCCAATCACAAGGGGTCTTTAAATAGCAAAAAGTGTCACGTACCTTGATGTTTTCAGAGGGATTCTCTGCATGCTTGATTCTTCTGATTGAGCTCATGTTCACCTTAAAGAAATAAGTCCATTTAAATGCATTTTAGACATTGAAAGACAAAAAAGCTAACAAAACGTAAATACTCTTTAAGTCAAGTTTAAATTTACACCACAGGTCACCACGTAGTGATCACAAATTTCACAATTTTTCCACCATACTTTACACTTTCAAATTCGTAAAAATATAACCAACGTAAACAAATTTGCAAACAACGTAACGTTACGAAATGTACGCACTTTATGCCCAAACTTTCAAATGGCGGTTTCAAAGGGGGGGGAGAAAAAACTGAACTACAGATGCATGTCGTGTTCTCAGCATCATATAAACGTAAAGAAACAGTAATATAGGAGGTAAACAAGTTTAAAAACAATCATAGACTAGTCAAAACGGCGTGACTAGGCCTCTAGCTGTATCGTAACATTCCGAGAAATTAACTGTTACAGGCAACCAAAAAGCTAGAAAACAAATCACGCACCTTCACATATACAATTCATTGTAATTATATTTGTAAGAACGTAAAATAACTAGGCATACTCTTTCAAGACATATATTTAACAAAAGCTGAAACTACTCACAGTATCGACCAGAACCGCCACAGCACTTTCAATAACACAAGTCTTCAATACACAGCTTATTTGCGAGCAGCGCGCCAATGACTTAAGTACCGCCTTTGTAAGATCACGTGACTTTAGAATTCGCGGGAGGGAGTAAAAGGGATAGTTCAACCAAAAATGACATTTCTGTGATGTATTATCATTTTCTCACTCTTTTGTTGTTACAAACCTGTATAAATGTCTTTGTTCTATTGAACATGAAGATATTTTGAGAAATGTTTGCAACCACACTGTTCATTAGCCACATTCACTTCCATAGTAGGAAAAAAGAATACTAGGAAGTAAATGGGGCTCATGAACGGTTTGGTTACAAAGAAATTGATTCAGATATGTAACCCATACGGCAAAAATACATTTCTTTGCCCCAAAATAGGTTTTAAATATATGCTAAATTCATTAAATCAATATTTTTTATTTAAAAATATATTTATTTGAAAATGTATTAAGGGACAACAAATTTCAAACATATTTCAAAATATATTTCAGTACATATATTTTTGGCTATTTTTTGAAATATATTTAAAATTATAAAAAAAAACATTCCGCATCAAGAACTGACAGGAAGATGACGTCAAAGTACTGCGAGAGCGATTCGAAATAGACTTGTCCGTATGATTTCTCGAATCGCTCTCGCGGTACCTTTACGTCATCCGCCTGTCAGTTCTTGCGGCGCCGCACGAAGTCAAAAACAATAACAATCGATTCAGTTCCTATCTGCATTCAACTGTTCTTTTTTGTTTTGTTTTACTTCTTAGTGACTCCTTACAATTTTGTGTGAGTGTGTTCAAACTTCAGTTAAAATTGTCCTTTACCTGGTAGACCAACAAAATTACCATTTAAATACCTCAAACTTTAGTAATGCAACGATACACTTTAAGATAAAATGATTTGAATTTCCTTAAATGGGCAGTATCGTATTTTTGACACGTGTTATTTATTGTAAATAACACGATACATAAATGTGACAATTAATAACATAAGTGGCAATGATTAAATTGTACGGAGAGATAAAAATGTACTGTGGATGAATTATTGCATGTAATTACAAATGTCAGGTGTTACCCGAGCTTTCGTCACATGTTCAGAGCAGCTTGACGCGTGTCGGCCATTTTGGGTTGTTTGTTCTGCGAGGAGCGCTTGTTATTTTCCAGACAAACACGGATCAAAGACCGAAACAATCGAAAGAAACGCACGAAAGACATTTTACCCTTTCCCTCCATCATTATGGGTCCACCGCGATGCAGATGCCGCCGTCTGTTACCTGAGAGAACGGAGGATTTCGGTCGGTTTGTCAGTTTATCTTGACATGGCATGCGGGCGTGTGACGACTGTGGAAAAGCTCAAAAACAAACGGAGACCATCGAGCTAAACATCCGCCGAGGATAGATCGATCCAGGGCGGTTTTGCACTGAGATTAGTATTTGAAGACGAGGGGTTCTCGTTAGGATTGTTTTACAGTACTTGCTCGAATCGCAACGAGCTTGGAAGAAATTTCGAGAAAATGGGGAGAAACAATAGTTAGCCAGCTAAGCAGTAACGCACGAAGCAAGTCCCTGCTAACATCGCGATAAACAAAACGGGAGAAACCAAAATGTAAAAATCTGACCATTGATACATATTCGTTTGTCTGCTCTTAAATATTTAAGCATATTAATGAGATATGTAGCTCCTTTCGATCAGGTTTTCGGTGGCGAACGTGTGTTTTCATCTTAGCTAGCATTAGTTTGCTAGCCGGCCACAATAAAAGCGTCACAATGAAACTCAGCCGTGGCAGAAGAGTTCGTGGGTCCGTTTTATGCCCTTAAACCCTAAGATGTCCAGTAAATTCTGTGTTTTTACTCCGTGCCAAGATATCCTGGCATTTGCATTTCTCTGCCATGGTTGTCTTTCTCACTTGTCATTAAATTGTGCTTTTACGAGACGGTTTATACCAAGACATGGATACAAAGCAGAATCGCCAATCCTGGAAGAGACTTCACAAAGTCCGCAATAATAGTCAAGTCTCTCGGTCAGCTTTTTAGATAACGTTAAGGTTTATTTGTCTAAAACAAGGGATTTGTCCCCTTGCACACACAAACACGTACACAAAACTGTCGGTATGGATTTTCAGTGTAGCAGGCATTTGTGGCACATGTCCTTCTTTCAGTGATTAAAACAAAGGATTTACTATTAAATTGTTGGTTTCATTTAGTTCAAACTAAGCCTTGGCTTGTTTTTTGTTTGAAAAATGGTGTAACACATCAAAATATAGATACAGTACAAATTTACGTGGCCCAAAAGCACTATCCATATTGATTTAAAAAATGACTTGATTTAATTTTGGTAAGTTTATTCTCTAATTGCAATTGGCATGTACCGCAACTAGTGCTTGGTTATAGTTTTTAGTTTGTAAAAGACTTTGAAAGACAGCATATTTAAAAAACACAAAAAAAATTGAAGTACGTAGGCAAAATTATTACTGCTAGTTACAATGGGTGACCCAAATACTCGCCGAAATCACACGAGAAACCGACTTCGTGCCCAGCTACGAAAGAAAAGGGAGTCTCTGGCCGATCAGTTTGACTTCAAGATCTATATTGCCTTCGTATTTAAGGAAAAGGTACAAAACCATCTTGGATTCACACTTGTAGATACTGAAACCTAATTTTGGAATTCACTGTGTGGGTTTGTTCTAATGTGCATTTGTATTACGTGTATAGAAAAAGAAGTCTGCGCTCTTTGAAGTAGCTGAGGTGGTACCCGTGATGACCAACAACTACGAGGAAAATATCCTTAAAGGCGTGAAGGATTCAAACTACTCCTTAGAGAGTTCTTTAGAACTTCTCCAGAAAGATGTTGTGCAGTTGCATGCGCCTCGCTACCAGTCCATGCGTAGAGTAAGTATTGCATTACGCAACGGTTCTCTTTCTGCAATATCGGTTGAATATTAAGCTAGTGTCAACCGCTTTGCGATAAAAATGTTCTCACATGTTTCTAAAGGATGTGATAGGTTGTACCCAGGAGATGGACTTCATCCTTTGGCCCCGCAATGATATTGAGAAGATTGTCTGTCTCCTGTTCTCCAGATGGAAAGGGGCTGAACATGAACCATTCAGGCCTGTTCAGGTATTATGAATGCGTTTCCTGCCAACCGCAAGCAGTAACTGCCGAAACACACTAATAAAAACTTTCTGATATCGATTCTGAGTCGCACAGCCGATAGTTTGCACAGCTTTTCATGTACTACGGCTTGTGATCAGTAGGAAGTCCTTATCAATCTGAAATCACCTTTAGTTTGAGTCGTTTATAACATGCAAGCAAAACTCGTCATCTACCCATTTCCGCCAAAGCGTGCATTTTCGTTTATTTTTGTCTGCTAGTGTCAGACAGCAAGTGAATGCGATGCAGCAACAAAGAGGTTTGCTAGTTCATTTCTGAAGCAAAGTACTGCATTTGTACTAAACATGGATCTGATCTATTTAACATTCAACTGACCACAACTGAGGCACAAAGTAAGATAAAAAATTTTACGAGATTTTGAATACCGCAGATATTTTCCCAAAATACTCTGTCTGACTGCATGTCTCAAGTGAATGAGTAATCTCTCACGTTATTAACTACATGATTTACTATTTTTCACCCGTTGCACGTCTGACAAACTATATAATTTGTACAGATTTTATTTTGGGAAGTATTTAATTATTTTCATAATAAAAAAAAATGCTGGACTTTGCAACAGACATGCAACTTATTGCCTTCACGCAGTTAATAAACAATCGGTATCGGCCGATAGTTTTAAAATTCATAAAAAATTGGTGCATTAATAGATTAATTAATTGAATCGGATCATAATTGCATCATGAATAAATGTATTAGCAAACATTGCATTGCTGGCAGAGGAAATCATTATTGTATCGTATTGCAATGATCGCACACCCCTAGTATTCACAAGCGTAAACCGAGGATGAAGCAGATATTACATCAGTAGCTGAGTTTTATGTGCCTTTTGAAGTATCGCATAAGAAACGAGTGATGGAAATGACAAATTAAGAATTAATATCCCTTAATTTGCAAAAACGTTTACGCTCGCTTGTATTTGTTTGTTTTTCTTTTTTGCATTTTTGAAAAAAAAATCACGTTTAGATGGAAACCCCAACAGTGATGGACAACAATGGTGATGAGCCAATATTTAAAATGTGAATTTCTCTGGATTTACAAATCCTTTGGACATAATCGAAGTACAAAACTGCATGAAATGTATCAAACTATGCAAGCTGTTGTTTTTCACTACAAAAATGTTACATACTGTGCTATTAAAGCTGCCATCGGCACCTCTGGAGGATTGAGCAGTTTCCAAATATTTACAATTTCATGTCCCTCCCCTACTACCACAGAGTAACCTCCTTCGAGCTTATCCTCGTCCGCGCGTGTGCTCCAGTATTATTTTGAACGCATACTTAGCAAGAATACTTAGATTACTTACTTAAAACTCCGAAATACAATCAATGGTTGATAAATGGATACATGTGATATTGTAAGGCGTGCGAAGGCGAGGAGGCATCTGTGGCGCGTGCAGGTACTTTGATTGACAGGCAGATTTTAAACAGTCCTGCGCTGATTGGACCAAATGAACCGGGAGCGGTCGATTTTTGCAAAACAAATAACAGGCTCTAGGTGGAGCTATAAGCGCGGGTTTTTTTTCTTAAACAGTCTACTTTGTTGTTCTGTGGGAGCATAGTGTTGGTTTCAGTGAATATGATAAAAAAAGATCAAAAAAGTTGCTGACCGCAGCTTTAAGTAATATAAGTAAATGAATTTGTAGGTTAAGTTAGTACTCAAGTAGTTACATTATTTGTGTTTGTTCACAGGCCAAGTTCGAGTTTCATCACGGAGACTATGAGAAACAGTTTTTGCATGCTGTTGGTAGGAAGGACAAGGCTGGGATGGTTATGAACAACCCCAACCAGTCTGTCTTTCTCTTTATGGACAGACAGCACTTACAGGTTAGTTTAGCAAAATGTGAAACCTAAAGACGGGTAGATGATAAAATCTATAATCACTTAACATGTACCATTTCTTCCTTGACAGACTCCAAAAGCCAAGCTCACAGTTTTCAAGTTGTGCAGTCTCTGTCTCTACCTGCCACAGGATCAGCTGACTTGTTGGGGGGTTGGAGACATCGAGGACCACCTCCGTCCATACATGCCTGATTAGGAGAAACCGATAGAAAACTCCACTCGAGGCCTCGAAGCAAGTTGTCCTCATCAACACGTCCCTCAGTTGAATAGAATTGAACTTGTGCTTGGAACTCTCGTTTTTGTTAACCACTCATTTTCATCTTGAGATTAATTTAGCGCTTTGTTTTGTTTTTTAATTCGACCAGTTTTGGTTTGGTTCATCCCATCTGCCTTCTCTTTGATATCAGTTTTATTTGAACCTGCATGAACATTGATTTTGAGTGGTTGTTCTCTTGGAGCTGCACTGTCAACAATACCAGTCACCGAAGGAACTCTTTACATTAAGGAAAAGCAAAATGCCCGAACCAGTCTTTCAGATGTGGTCCTCTTGATGTGTTGGACCGGCTTTAACATCTGTGTTGTGAGGGATAGTTAACTCTTAGTATTGGGGGAATGACAGTAGGGATTCATGAGTATCTGTTATAAAGGAGGACAAAAGAGCTCAGGCAGTCTTCCAAAAACGCGAACAATACTTGTTAAAACTCATTTGGTGTTGGCATTGCTTCTCATTCTGTTACTGCGTTAGTTTTTGCTGGACATTTTAATTTTGAGTGTCATTGCTTGCCTATAATAATACGACAAACCTTATTTCATGTTGTATTTCATGCATTTTTAGAGGAGTGGTGCCTAAACGGGACGGAGGTGTGGGATGTCTCTTGACAAACTGTTATAGGAATTCTGATGTTTTTCTTTTTTGGGGGATGGGATGGTAATTGTCACCAATCAAGCAGTTCATGCACTATATACGTACAAGCTACTGATACCAGATTTAATCTTTGGTGGTGGGTATGTGATGGGAGACTTGTGTTCATGCTCATATACCTAATGAGAAATTTCATAGGGAAACTTAAATAAGATAAGATTTGATTTTCTTTTATAGACGAACCTGTTCTGAGAGTGCTTGGAAATTTGGTATCTGTAAGCCACTTTTGTTGTGAAATCATTATCCACTTTCAAAAACTTGATGGGAAAGGGCAAGGTTGATCTGTCTTTATTAATGTACCCATTGTTTGAATAATTCTCTTGAAATAAACTGCTGAACATATTCTAACACGATGCGAAAAATCAATCTTTATTGGGAGTTGATTATATACAATTCAATGGAAAGTAACATGGACATACATGTACATATTTAACCACCAAGGTGCTTGGTGTGTCTTCCTTGAGCAATCATTTTTCCATTTGCCTTGTTTGTGAGATCTACTGTTGCAAAAGCCAAAGTCTTTCCTTGTTTTAAAACCTGAGCAGTGATTAATACGTCTTCTCCAATTTTAGCTGCATTCATGTATCTAGTAAAAAGAAACGAGTGTTGTTAAAGGTACAGTTTGTAGATTTTATCGGCATCTAGCAGTGAGATTGTGAATTGCAACCAACATTCACCGAAACACAGGGAATCTATGGTAGCCACCACAGGACAAACATGTTGTTGTCTGATGCTGCGTTTACACCAACCACGTTTCAGGCGTCAAAATCGCATCTACCGCGCTTAGTTTGAATGCATTTGCGCGTCAATAGCGAAATAGTGAATTATAGAAATAAGTACTTGTGTCTTATAGCTCCCTGTGACTGCTCACAGACAATATCAAGCCTTCATGCTGAATGAGTGACTACGGGCGGGGCTGCCGCCACATCAGCAAGCAGGCTCCTGATTGGTTAACGTGGTGCGAAAATCCACCAAAGTTCACATTTTCAACTCTGGTGTCAGACGCAAATTCGCGCGAAACACAAAATGCACCATTCGCGCGTACTGCGAACGAGGCGGAAACGCGTCTACTGCGCCGCGCTACACGCCTCATCCGCGCCGCGGGACCTCCAGACGCGCATCAACGTGTCTTCACATTGACTTAACATTGAAATCACTCGCGCTTGCCGCCTCTACCGCGTCTGGTGTAAACGCAGCATAAGACAAAATACAGTAGTCACACAACGTGCTCCGTAGAGCAGTTTGTCCATTTAGGGCTACTGTAGAAACATGGCGGCACAAAATGGTGACTTCCATGTAGGTAGACCCACAGTGTATGTAGTTCAAAACTGTAATAAACCCATAACAGTTCATTATATAAGGTTTTTATACACCACTGATAATATAGTTATGTATATTATGTTGTATTTCTGTCATTACATTCTTCTAAAAGTAAGTTACACACTGCAACTTTAAGAATCAGATACAGATAATAATTAGATAAAAAAAATTCCTGTTATAAAACTCACGTTATATTCATGTCGACACTGACTCCCGGTGCTCCCCTCTCACTGTACATAATAGCAGAAGTGGAGATGACGTCCACCAGTGTGGCTGTCATTCCTCCGTGAAGCGTGCCTCCTCTGTTTGTGTGCTCCTCCTCAACCTTCATCTCACACACAACTTTACCAGGTGCTGCAGACACGATTTCAACCTAATAACATATATAACATACATTACGCTGATCTCAGCTTGAACCGGTTTGGCTGGAAGACTAGAAACAAGGTTGCGCTGACTTTGCTCTACACTTACCTTGCTTAAAACCCGGTCAAAACCAGAACTATCCATCATCGCACGCATTATTTGTTTTAGTGAATTAAGAGACATGGAAACCATTTCTGATATTGCAGATACCAAAACACAATGAAGGAAAAGTTACACCGGGAACGTTTTGAGAGGTGGTCAAAGAGAAACACCACCTCATAAAGCTTCGAAACATTTACGAATCGCTCGTGTCGAATCAGTGGTTCGGAGCGTGATTCAAACTGGCCCAAGTCACGTGATTTTAGCAAACAAGGTCTTCAATACGTCATAACTGTTTCGAAAATCAGACGATTTACCACTAGGGGGAGTTGATCACACATGACCAGCGTGGTTATATGGTTTGGTGAACTCGGGTCAGTTTTTTAATGGAAGTTCATAAAACATCCGAGGTGTATAATACTTAAGTATTTTAGTTACATTTTCAAAGCGTCTGTGCTTTATCAGAGTGTTTGTCTTGGGAATTTTTTTTTACTTTTCTTTATTAAAATTTTTTCACTACATTCTAAAGCATAGAATCATACGGTGTATTCATTATATATTGCATATTAAAATTGCTTTAATGCTTAATTACATAAAAATGGTGTACTTTTACTTTCTTGAGTAAAAGTACGAAAATAATTTTTACTTAAGTAAAAGTACAAAAAATTACTAGATGTTTAATGTACTTAAATATTAAATATAAACCAAAAACTTGAAATTATGAAATGTAGTGGAGTAAAAATTATGATAATATGTTTTGGAATGTATGATTTCCAAAGAAAAATAATAATGATTCTAATAAAATACGAATAATTGAAAATTTACTTTTATGTAGAAAGTAAAAATACTTATGTATACAACTCTGTAAAACATTTATCCTTTTGACTGAGAACGCTACAATTTTCCTACTTTTTGTTTATAGACAAATTTAATTACAAAATGTGAAACAGGACCTAAAGTGTAATGGTCTGTTTGTCCTAAATTAAACTAAAAACACAGAATACACTTTTACTTATTTACTTAAGTTAATGTTTAATTTTAAGTAAAAAAAAAAAATTTGCAATTGTTTTGTAAAAAGTGTCAAATGTTTAGGTGTTTCGAGCGCTTCGAAACAGTGAATCCTTTTTCGAAGCAATTGATTCAAATGATTCGAAGCTTCGAAAAGAGAGGTTGTCCAAATGGTAAACAAATTAAGAGCATGATTTCTAAGGTAAAGTCCGCCAAATATTTTTATAATAAAAATCTCTCACCACAAGTGTAATAAAACACACAAAAGGTAATTTTGTCGAAGCACACTACATTTTCCTTGAATAGCACGGTACATCAAAAATAAATTCTTAAAGATTAACATTATTTTGCCATGTGAAGACTATTATTATGAAATTCACCGAAGCGCCGTCCCATCAAACATCTCCGTAAAGCTACAAGTAAAATAACATTAGTTCTGCAGTTGAACCGGTATTGCTATGTATATTATTTATCGTAAAAATTTAACTATTTATAAGGACACTTAATTATATTAGGCATATACTGACTATTAATGACCATAACAGAAGCACGCGGTAATACTGGTAATACTTTTTTTTTGTCATGTGTTCCGCCCGGAACATTTTTTCATTGCACCTATTTACTTTTACATGGCGCGCCGTTATTTTTTTTAATCTGTGACCATGTCCAGTAATGTCACATCAGGTAATCACACCGATAAGCAAATGTCTGCTCTGGAGGAAACGAGGAGGAATCTTTGCGATCAGTTTGCACATGTTTCTGGATCAGAAAGTGCTGTTGCCCAGTGTTATCTAGCAGAAAATGACTGGGACATGGAGGTAACTTATGTATTCTGAGTATAAAGTTTCAAATCCTTTGTTGTTCATATTTAAACTTAGTATATGCATATGTATTTCTGCTAGAGAGCGTTGAACTCTTTCTTCGAGGCTCATATGGATTCAGTCTTTGATGTTGAAGATGAAGAGGAAACCAAAAATCAGTCTGGGAAAAAGAGAAAGGAAGTGGATTCACCCGAGAAAGCTGGTAGTAAAGGAACAAAGAAATCAAAGTCTGACAAAGTGCACTGGTAACGTCCTCTGTTACACTATGAGCATTGAATGTGAATGTGCTTTATCTATTGCTAACACCACGATTTGATTTTTAACAGCATTGACTTGACTGTGGAGGAGCCGTCCTGTTCCAGTAATATGAACTCAAAGGAAAGTCAAGCTGTTAGTAAAGAATCCCAGTCTGATGATGGAGATGGCAAGCTCTCGGTCATCAGCTGGAATGTGGATGGACTGGACACATTAAATCTTGCTGAGCGTGCCAGAGGCTTGTGCTCATATCTAGCTCTGTGAGTTGTTCAGTTTGCTATACGTTCCCTAATGCATGCAGTAATTTAAAAGTTTTATTTACATTCGACTATGACTTTTGTCCTATGGTTTTGTAGCTATACACCAGATGTGGTATTTCTTCAAGAACTCATTCCAGCGTACATTCAGTATCTTAAGAAGCGCGCTGTCAGCTACTTGTTCATAGAGGGTAAGTGACGGATCTCTGTGCTTATTGAAGTTAAGCTATATAGTGAGTGATGAATGATATTTTTTTTTCAATACAGGAAGCGATGATGGATACTTCACAGGGATAATGCTGAAGAAATCAAGAGTAAAACTTTTGCAAAGTGAGATCATTTGTTATCCTACAACACAGATGATGAGGAATCTGTTAGTTGCACAGGTGAGTTTGTGGTACGACTAAAGCCTGAATTTGGCCTGATTTTCCTCCTTACGACAATTCTAGGTAAAGTCCCGATTGGGTGATTCTCGCGAAATCAGACTTCTGAGGTGTAATGAAACACTTTGCTAAAAAAGTAAATGCAAAGTAATAGTATCAAAATAAGAAGCATACAGTTACAAACATCTCTTCATGTTTTATTTTGCACATAATTTCAAATGACATACAAACCAATTTTGTTGTTTTTTCCACATTTAAGGGGAATATTTTCATTACCGCAATGTGTCCATGACTGGATTTGGGTTCTTTGACATGGAAATATTTATAATAAAAAAACCTAAAAAAATAAAAAAGCTTCAATGCATGATACTATAAACATTTACAGTAAAAAAACATGAGGTAATTGATGATCATTGGTAAATGTAGAGACAATAATAAGGAATATGAATGTGTCCAAGAACAATTCTCTCATCCTCCGCAACAATTTTCAATCATTGTTTAAGCCCTCAAGGAACTAACTTTTTAAAAAAAATTGTTAATTGACTGTGACACTCAAGATGGCTACCAGGAAAACAGTTCTTATTTTTTCTCTTCAGATAAAAGTTGTGAAAACAAAAGTGAAATTTTGTTTGTCAGACAACCTTTTAGTTCTCGTTACCGAAACATGAGTTTGTAAATGCATATATTTAATGTAATATCATGTTGCGGTAATGATAATTTTTTTATAATCATAATCTAAAAAAAATTAATAATTCTATAGGAAATAGTTTTTAAATCCTCTAAAAATAATGGTTATAGTAAGTTCAGACCTTAATCTTATATGTGCAACAAAAAAAAAATGGCTTCAAGTTTTTTTTTTTGAAAATCTGATGCTGGACACCTTCTAAGTCTGGATTTCGTGAGAATCACCCGATTGTCTTTGTGGTTGATTATCTTATCAGATTGTGTTATCAAATCTAGGGATGCACCGATACCGATACTGGTATCGGCCTCGATACCACATTTTCTAAAGTACTCGTTAAAAGTCCCCCGATACCTGGAATCGATACCACGGTCTGAGAAATGTCTATGTTTGAGCGGCGTGTAAGGGGTTAATGCATTTTGTGTTGTCCAAAGAGGCAGAGTTTACAACAAACTGGAAAACTAGTCCCTTGTTTTTTTGTTAAATGATATGACTAAAGCTGTTACCTGTAAATTTAAATCATGTTTTTTTATTAAGTACTCGGTATCGGCAAGTACTGAAATGCAAGTACTCGTACTCGTATTCCAAAAAAGTGGTATCGGTGCACCCCTAATCAAATCTTGTTGTGTGGGGGAAACCTTGCGGACAACGCATACTGTATATTGTCACGTGAAACAAACGATACCCAATCAGAAAGCGGCCTGATGAAAGACGTAACCATAACAAATACAGTCCAAACTGAGATGGACATCAGAAATAGGTCATTTAAGTTTGGCTCCCCTTATGATGTCAGAAGGGGAAAATACCGTCCCTTAATCTGCACTATCCAACCATGACACTGCACAAAGAGGCAAAAATACTGAACAGCACAACTGATTTTCAATTTCAACAAACAACCATTATGGCGATCAGTGTTTGCATTTCATCAACTCATTTCCATTTGAGGGGACACACCCAAAAATGCCACATTCTTGCTCACACCTACTTTTTGGTTCTTATTAAGGTGACGTTTTTAGGCCAGAAGCTATATTTGATGACTTCACACTTGGAAAGCTGTAAGAATCAATCGGAGGAGAGAATGAAACAGCTGCGAGTCGTATTTCAAAAGATAAGAGAAGCACCAGATGACTTCACTGTGCTTTTCGGTGGGGATACCAATCTCAGGGACAGCGAGGTAGGTTTAAAGTCTTCAAGCGTCGGTTCCAATCCATGATCTAGTGATGAAAGCACATTGCTGATGTTTCTTGTATTTGTAGGTGGTAAAGGTCGGAGGCTTACCTCAAGGTGTGTGTGACGTGTGGGAACAGCTGGGAAAGGAGGAACACTGCAGGTACACCTGGGACACTAAAGCAAACAGCAACAAGAGCGTGCCTTACGTCAGCAGATGTCGCTTCGACCGCATCTACCTTAGGTCTGCTAAAATCGGACCCAAATTTACTCCTGACCACATGGTCTTGGTTGGAATGGAGAAACTGGACTGTAGCCGGTACCCAAGCGATCACTGGGGAATTTACTGCACTTTTACTACGTGATTACTGTGGACCCAAAACACTTTTATACAGGAAGGGGATTAGTGTAAGAAACAAACAAATTAAATATAAACAGGACATTTAGCTGGATATCTAAAGTATTTGAATAAAGCAGAAGTTTGAATTATGTTTTTATTTCTTTATAAATCAGGATTTGGTCACTACAGTGTTTTATTTTGTTATTAACGTTCGTATTGCATCCCATGATTTGATTCAATCTTCTACTACATCATTTCTTCGGTGTCCCCTTCCTCATCTTATTTTCAACTTTTAAATGTGAAAGTATTATCTGAATAGTTTTACTTAAATAAAACTTCTTTACTATGATAAGATGTTGTGTGTTTTGCATTTACCACACATTACCACAAGCGGTCAGCATTTCTCAAACTTCATGGCCTTTGCATAAAATCATGAAAGCTCTTGGATGTGAATGGAGCACAGTGCACAAATTCTTGCATCTATACAGATGGGTCAATGACCTGATATTAGTCATTTTGTGTCTGTATTGTTCAATTAAATGTAAAAGGGTTAAAATTTCAAAATAAATTTGCCGATCACATTGCATACATTCTCTTTTTTTGAGGACCAAGTCAAACATTTCTGGTTTTATTTCATTTTGAAAGAATATTTGGGGGATAATTGCAAAATGTCAATGTGGTGTAACCAGTCTGTGTCAATTGCTGTAACTAGTATTTTTTTTTAATGAAAAATAAATATTTAAAAAAAATGAAATAAAATATATCATCTAGTGTAGTGTAATATGATTTTTTTAACATCATTTGTCAGATTATTTAGAAAACAGAGCTTTTTTAAGCATATTTCAGGACAAATATTACAAAAAAAAAAACGCTTAAGCATTTTCATTAAGAAATAACTAATAAACTTATATTTTAAAATGATTTTTTTATGATTATGCTTACATGCCATTAAGTGGATAAAATATTTAATATTTCTCATTCTTTGGCACAATTGGCGGTTACACCATTTGACATGTTCAGGTCCATTCAGTCTTAACTTTCATAAAAATGGTGCAAATGTAATTTTTTTAATGCATAAAATTAACAAAAATAAACTGTGCAATGAAATAAACCTGATGCATGCTTTTAAAACAAGTAAAAAAAAATATTCTAATCTTGCCAAACCGTTTTTGTCACTGACCTAGATATATCATTATAATAATATCTCAGCTTTTTAATCAAATGTTAAACATCATGTTATTTGGTATTGCTGCATGATGCTTAAAGGTGCCAAAGAATGCATTGAAATAATCTGTTAAATTGTTCTCTGATATCTACATAGAAGGTTTAGGACTTTATTAAGTGCAAAAATGACTTTTGCATGTCCATTTACAATCCTAGGATTTGTCCCCTATTATTACCTTACTTGAAATAATCATGAATAATAATGTTGAGCTCTGTTCTGATTGGCTGATTCCCAGAGTTGTTATTGATTCTATGTGGAAGTCTACCGTAAGTTATGTTTATGTTGTTGCAGCTGAAACCATCTTATTTTTACTTACTTTGGATAATTACTTACCATGACATTCTGTTGCCATAGAAAGACCTTTCAATTTGAATAAAAGTGTTTCTTATCCCTGCAGTTAATATAACATTTAGTTAAATAAGTACTCATTGCTTTCACTTCTGTCCTAAATTAGCTGAAAGCGTGTCAGGGTAGCAGCACGTAAACACGTGACACAAGACAACCTTGAAAGACACCCCACTGCCAAGGCTAATAAACCCGTACGTACGGTCAGATGTGTAAATAGTATGCAACCCAGGTCATACTGCCATAGGTTTCAAAACAGATCGACCCACGGGGTCTATTGTACAAAACCCCTCGCAGCACAAACAAACTTATCACAGATAACGTTCATTGCCAATTCTTAGTTAGAGCACCAGACCAGATATATAGTTGTTAAATCTTTGCTTTTATCTGACAGTAGACTTTATGAAGTTTTAAGAGATATCTACCATCTTCTCAAATAAAAGACATTGGCAAACCACAGTCCTGTCTATAGTCATCACTCTCTCTATATATCTGACACCTGGCCAAGAGCTTATATTCAATCTAGGGGTTTTCACGTCAGCTGCTTGATTCCTGTCAATATACAAAACCAAATATGCAATATGTGATAGTAATGATGTGTTTTTTTTACAAGATCTTAAAGGCAGTTCCTTGAAGGCCGTTTCCACTGAAGCAGGCAAGATAATATGTGTAAGCACAAATACCGTATTCATTTCACAGTTCATATTGCAGGCTTAGATAATGGTGTAGTTTGTACCATGTCACCGTATCTCCAAGATAACAGGGATTCAAGGAACTCTTAGGACCATGTGGAGAAAACCGTGATGTCAGAATGATGTAATCAGAAAACAGCGCTGTCAATCTGTAACTAAACTGAATTTATCAGCAGACAAAGTGTCTTCAGTTAGAAATACTAAGACTTGATCCTTAACCTGATTTAAAACACAAACAATAGTGCTGTTCACTATTCACCTATCATTTGAAAGATTTTCATTTTAAAATAACACTGACCAAGCATGGTACTACAGTGCTAAATAGTCATTTACACATGGTTAAATTCTCTGTATTACAAAATACAATGTAAAATGCACTTTTCACTGTAAAAAATTCCATAGAAATACAATGTTATTGCAGCTAGGTTGGCGGTAATTTACCGTAAATTTACATTTATGTTATTTACTGGCAAGAGTTTGTTTAAAGTTAAATAAATTTTAAATATTAACAAGTCTTTATCTTTAAAGAATAAAACTATACAACCAGAAATCATCATCAACCTTTTGCTTCAGATTTTGTTTCCCAGAATGTTTAGCTTGATGCTGTTTTTTTAGTTTTACTCTGTAAAGACCAAGACTTTGAACGAAATGTTCCCAGTAAAAAACATAAATTTAAATCTACGGTAAGTTACCGGCAACCCAGCTGCAATTTCTACTAAATTTTTTTACAGTGTGGGATAAGAAGTTGATGTGCAGTAATCTGAAATTACATTTGTATTTAAAAAAATATAATGTTATGTAGACATAAAACTATGACAGAAGACATAAATACAAACTAACAAGACACGATTGACCTTAAAGTCATCATTCACAAACCCTTTGATTGTCAAATTACGGTAATGAGTTAGTGTTGCTGTAAACCAAATTGTAAATGAAGATGTGTCAAATGAAATCAAGAGTTAAGTCACTGGCAAGTATACGTTTCAGTTTCTGAGTATTTCATCCTATAAAAAAGGTGCTTCACGATGCCATAGAAGAACCATTTTAAAAAAACAACCAAAGAACCTTTTGGTTTGAGCAAAGGTTCTTACCGAGCCCGTAAGGTGACATTGGAGTAAAAAATGTCAAGTTTAGTTTCATGTGCTCACGCGAACCTTCATGTGCAGATTTTTTTTTAAAAGTTTAGTTTCACGTGAGATTACACTATATAAAGCAGAACAAATTTAGTTTCTTTTTCTTTTAGTCATTACATGCAAGATGAATTTGGGTTTTTGTGTTGTGTGTAAAACAAATGATATGTAAAAAGGATTGGCGTAATAAGTATAAACTTCAGCCAATACCTTTTCGGGCAATCTTTTCTTGGTAACACTTTAGTATGGGGAACACTTATTGATTATTAATTATGACTTTTGCCTTAGTAAACTCCCAATTTACTGCTTATTAATAGCTAATAAGGTAGTTGTTGTAGACGTTAGGTTTAGGTATTGGATTAGGTTAAGGGATGTAAAATATGGTCATGCAGAACAAGGCATTAATATGTCCTTTATAAGCACTAATAAACCGCTAATATGTAAGCTAATAAGACACTAGTTTAAAGTGAGAATTGGTCCCTATACTAAAGTGTTACCCTTTTATTTTTAATACTGTTTACATTGTAATGTAATGTTTCTGTTTATGTATGTTTGTAAATTGTCTTTTTTTCTCTTTTTTTTAATTGACCGAAATAAACTTTAACTACTACTACTACATGAAAGCGAAAGTTTCAAATGCACATGCTAAAGTTTCACGTGAGTACGGGATAGTTTCACGTGAGCACGCAAAACGAAACTCGATAGTTTCACGTGCGCACGCAAAACTAAACTATTAAATTTTTTGTTCCATGTCCCCTTTGGGGCTCCGTAGTATTTAAATTAAAAAAAATTTTAATTTTAACAAAACAAACAAAAAAATGCTACGATAAACACCTGTTAATAGTTTAAAAACCTTGACATATACAGTTAAAAACTGTAACAGATTTTAAAACACATTACATTTAGTTTTACAGTAAATTAAAGTAAAATGTACAGCTTTGAAAGTAAAACATGTAAATCTCTGAATGCCGTGTGAAAATCTCTATTATATTCAACTTGATTATACATTTTATGTACTTTGCTGTAATGAAAAATAAGAAGCCAGTTTTTAATTGCAAAGTTGTTTATACGTGTCCTTTATTTTTACTGAGGTTTTCCCAGAAACATGGAAGTGTTTGGTGCCTTCTAAATTCATCCTATTTGGAACCTGAGGAATGAACGGGACTACACTGTAAAAACATTCTGTAGAAATTACAGTATTAATGGCAGCTGGTTGCCAGTAACTTACTGTAGATTTTACATTTATTACAACAATTTGTTCAAAGTTAAATGAACATGAAACATTTTCAGTCTTTATCTTCTACAGTAAGTTACTGGCAACCAGCTGCAAAATTACAGCAAATTTTTGATGATTAAGGGCATTGAAAAAGATACGAATGTATTAATTAGTCTAAGTTGAGAGTAGAACATTGTAAAATATTGAAAAACGGTGGTGTTTTCCTTTCACACACTCTTTAAAAATAAAAGTGCTTAACCTTTAGAAAAACGAAAGACAATACACTAGAAAATCAACCTAAATCAACGCTTTTCCAACCTCTATACTTATATTATGGGTTATGGCCTGTTAACACTTTTCGGAATTTTAATACAGTTTTTGTATCTGATTAAGTCCCTGAGTGCGGTCTCTTTTCTACCACTACACCTTTTTATCTTGGTTACGCACCGGGCATACAATTTAGACATTGGCGCAGACGCCACTTTTCTCACCCAATCTCTATACTGCAATACAGCAACAACGTTCGCATATAATGATGTCAGCACTACAGTGTATAGCAGAAATGTCTTCAGTTATAAATACTAAGACTTGTTCCTTACTCTGACAGCCACACTGAATTTAACCGCAGACAATGGGGCTGTTTATGTAGATAGTGAGGCATAGAAAAAAGATTTTTATTTCATAAATAACACTGAACAAGCATTGTACTTCAGCGATAAATACTCATTTAAAATTCTCTGTATTACAAAATACAATGTTTAAATATGATAAGAGGTTTTAGTACCTTAATCTGAAATTACAATTGTACGTTTAAAAAAATGATGTTATGTAGATATACCCTGTAATACTAGATTAAGGTTTGCCAAGAACCAGAAAACCTCATCATAAATATGCATATTTCATGCCATCATTCGAACCGAAAAATGAAAGACAAAGCACTGAAACACATCTTCATACTGTTTTTTATTTCAGCTTTTCCTTGAATTTCTATGCAACATTTAAATTTGTATAACTTTATAATTTTTGCATTTGACATCTTAAGGGTCTTTAGTATTTTTCAAGTGTTCAAATTGCGAACACACTGCAGGCAAAGTGTCGTGTTTCAATGTCTTAGGCAGCAAGAGGTACAAGGCAGGTTGACATCGTAACACAAGACCAGGATTGTTGGATCTCTTCAATGGAACTCAGAAGGCGAGCCAGCACGTTTCGTTATTGCTGAATTCAGAGAACGGAGAGGCGGTTCCGTTTCCTTGAAAAAAGAAATCCAGAAATGTCAAAACCATTGTCAGAACTGTTTATCAGGAATGTGTCCATTTGTGCGGTTACACCTGTGCACGATAAATGTAAGAACTTGTCTTAATTCAGTTGCACATACTCCCTATGTGTCACATTGTAGTAAAACGGCAATATTAGTTCGAGCCCTTGTCAGCATTTCACTCAGACCGTATAGTCTAAGTAGCAGCAAACTATGACAGAAGACATAAATACAAACTGACCTTAAAGTCATCGTTCACAAACCCCTTGATTGTCAAATTACGGTAATGAGTAAGTGTTGCTGTAAACCAAACTGTAAATTAAGATGTGTAAAATGATCACTGGCGGGTATACAATTCAGTTTCTGAGAATTTCATACTTGAGAACAAGTGTGTCTTAAAGGGACACTCCACTTTTTTGAAAATATGCTCATTTTCCAGCTCCCCTAGAGTTAAACATTTGATTTTTACCATTTGGGAATCCATTCAGCTGATCTCCGCGTCTGGTGGTACCACTTTTAGCATAGCTTAGCATAATCCATTGAATCTGATTAGACCATTAGCATTGCGCTGAAAAAATAACCAAAGAGTGTCGATATTTTTCCTATATAAAACTTGACTTCTGTGGTTACATCGTGCACTAAGACCAACGAAAACATGCTGTAACATGGCTGCAGGAGGCGCAATGATATTATGCAGCACCTGAAAATAGTCCCCTGCTAAGTAACCAAGTGCACTATTTTTGTCCTTGATTAAAGTCTTTGATTATTACGCCAGAATGAGTATAGTTCCTATCCATAACGGCCTATAGAAAATCGCAACTTTTAATTTTTCGTCAGTCTTAGTACACGATGTAACTACAGAAGAGTCAAGTTTTAAATAGGAAAAATATTGAAACTCTATAGTTTTGAGCACGATGCTAATGGTCTAATCAGATTCAATGGATTGTGCTAAGCTATGCTAAAAGTGCTAGCGCCAGACCCGGAGATCAGCTGAATGGATTCCCAAACGATAAGAATGAAATGTTTATCTTTGGGGAGCTAGAAAATGAGCATATTTTCTAAAAAATCTGGAGTGTCCCTTTAGCCAAAAGAAGGTACACTCTTAAAAATAAAGGTGCTTTATGATGCCATAAATTAAAACCAGTTTGGCTTAATGGTTCCATAAAAAAAAACTTAAACAACCGAAGAACCTTTTGGTTTCAGCAAAGGTTATTTAGATTTAAAATGGTGTAATTAAAATAAAAAATGCGACCATAAAAACCTGTTAATAGGTTAACTGTTAAAACCTTGACATATACAGTTAAAAACTGTAACAGATTTTAAAACACATTACATTTAGTTTTACAGTAAAATAAAGTTAAATGTATGGCATTTAAAAGTAAAACGTAAGATTTATATATTTTTATATACATGTATTTTTACAAAAGATATTCTTAAAATTAAGCCATCTGTAAGTGAAAAATACTGTGTTATGGTGGTAAGCTGTATGTTATTAAGTACAAAGGAAAACCTTGCTATGAAAAATACAGTAAAGAATCGTGAATCTTTAATGAAAAAGAAAATTCCAGTTTTTGAACTGCAAAGTTGTTTACACGTTTCCTGAATTTTTGCTGAGGTTTTCCGGCATCCAACTGCCTTGTTTTTAGCATTTTAACTTTATAATTAATTGAATGTGTTATTTAATGTCGGGGGCGTACATCCTGACTGTTATGTTACAGTCTGCGTTATGTTGAGATTCTTTGCATAAGAATATGTCATTCCCATGTACAGAACTCTTATTATTCATCTATGCCTGCGTAAATACAGTTTTGCATTCTATGGCACCTTAAAGCACTTTAATTTTTCAAGAGTGTGTAAAACGAAAGAAAATACACTAGAAAATCAACCTGAATCAAAGCTTTTTCAACCTGCAATACAGCAACATTTAAATGTACAATATGATGTCAGCACTACAGTGTAGCAGGAATGTAGTATCAATACAAAAAACAAACTTATCACCCGGATTCTGTAAAATTCCGATTTAGGAAATACCTGGCGTGGAAACTGGGAGTTCAGTGCATCTCTAAGCTCATTAACAAACCCTACAGTGAATTATAGGGCCAGGACCCAAATACGTCAGTCAATGCTCAAGTGTCTTTCGTTTCTAATTAGGTGAAATCTCTCTTGAGCGAATTATGAAGTTATTATCATTAGTACACAGCATGAGTAAATGTGCAACGGAGGATTTGTAATGAAGGGCATTTCAGAAACAAACAACAACAACAAGAAAGTAAGAAGAATGAATTCTAGGCAATTGTGAGTCATTTTAAGCACATATATAATAACAACCCATACACATCTCACTTACAGCATTTATCCTTCATCTGAAATATTTCAAATTTCCACGTGTAAATGTTTGCAATTCTAACAATGAATACATTAAAGGGCACATATTATGCTCATTTTTACAAATGAAGATCGGTCTCAGGTGTGTCTAGAATGTGTCTGTAAAGTTTCAGCTCAAAATACCAACAAATAATTATAGCAAGTCTCGAATGCCTCGAATTGGGTGAGCTCCTCACTCCCTTATCAATAGACAATGAGCGCTTTCAGTTAAAAATAAAGCTGATTCCTGTTAATACAGCCTGAGAAAATTTGCAGTAGTGCTATAAAGTGCTAATAAACCAGTCAGTGGCTGTGGGCGGGGCTTAATCAGTGTGATGTCACATTAACAAGAGAATCAAAACAGCACATCTAATCGGGCGGTTTTGGTTAAACAGGTTTTAAAAAAAGCAGAGGGTGGATTTTTTGCCATTGTTTACACACTGCCAACACACACATATGTCCATTGTAAAAGAGAATTTTGCATAATAGGTGCCCTTTAAGTCATATCATAAAATGCTTACAGCCCTATAACAAAGCATTTGTTTAAATCATATAAAAAGGCAGAAGGAATTTTAGTCCTCTCAATATGAGAATGAGATATCAAACACGTTAAAAGCATCAAAGTGAGTTCACTGTGCAGTATCAAAGCTTTCTGGAGAGACACCTTTGCATATCCCTCACATCTGCTCTTAAAAAACTGCTGAGTAGCAAAAGTGAACCCAGTTTGGATAAAGCCACAATTTTATCCAGGTGTAGGGGTGCGCGGGGCAAAAACTAACGCGGGGTTAGTTGTAACATGGACTGTTTACATTGTTGCACATTTGTTTTTCCGGTATTTTTTTACACGCTGCCAAAAGACGATCTCCCGCTAATTATTGGAAATGTATAATGTTTTTTCAGAGAGTTATTGATGAACGAGTGTTTTGGTGTCATGTAAGTACATTTTTTCATCATATGTTTTTTTCGGTTTCTAAGTTGGGTGTGTAAGATACCAAATCCAATTCTGTGTCATATTAATCAGTGTCTTGTTGACTAAAACATAGCATTGTTTTGAAATATGTCTGCTGCTCTTAGCAACTTTTTTGGTGGGCTTGAAAATATTTTGATCCAGTGGGGTTAATCGTAACGCTGTGTTAACCTCTCAGCACTTACGATATGAAAACCACTAACGTTAGCGTAATTATTGCCGTTATTTTAAATAGACTAAACATGAATGATTGCTGGCTGCCAACAAAATAAATGTGCCTGTCTTATCTAAAATCGTGTGTAAAATGTATTTTTGTTCATATCTTTAATATTGATTGAATAAGGTCACGTCAAAGATTGAAATCATAATGAAATGAATGGCTAAAATCAGACTTTGATGCTCATTATCACAGAATAAGATTTTGAAACTGTAGTATGGTTATTACAGACTCACAGGGTCACATATACAATAATTGTGCTGCTTTTTCCTCACATATTTAGATATATGTATCCATTTATAATTGAACTATTGTTAGAAAAGGGCTTGATGAATGAATACAGTGTGGATACCTGTCTATTATAGACAGATATATAAACAATATCCACTTCAAGTATAAAGACAAAAAAGTATTGAAATATTAGCCTGCAAACTTAATTTTTAGCAAGTGTTACAACTAACCCCCTGCCTGTTACAATTAACCCCATCAATGGGGTAAGTTGTTACGTTTGCACTTCTGTTGGTGTAATTGTCCAAGAATGGTAAGTACTAGAAACAAACTTCAAATGTTCATTTGTAGCAGAGATGTGTGTTGCTTGTGTAAAAATATCATTAATCAAACTCAAAAAAAAAATTTAATTGATTGAACCAAAACCAAACCAAAAAGCGTTAGGTTGTGCCCCGCTCTCCCCTACTTACTGATAACATTTCTCAGACCCTTTTTAAAACAATATACGAAACAATCTGTCAAGCAATACTTCATTTCTGAAAAGTATCAAAAAATCCAAAGCAATTCTTCATTTATACCAAAAACAAAATATATACAACTGAAAAAAAAAAACAAAGCAACCTGATATATTAGTTAGGCCCTCTCAACATCTTAACTACAATTCTAAAACACTTTTTAATTTACCCGCTCATGCTCTAGACATCCTATAAACTTTAATATAATTTATATTAGTGTCAAAAAAGAAATGTAGGAAGAAAATGTAATTCAAAAATGTTTATAGCAATTTATATCAGTCAATTCATCAGCTTATATCAAAGAAAACTAGGCAAGCGTCTCAGTCTTTGGGCAACGTCTCAAAGGCTGACGTACAGCTCCTTAGCTTTAAAAATCCACTACCTCTCCACATTTCGACCTGAATCATAACCAGATCAGCTGGATTATGATAGCAGTGAAAACCCAAACTGCCTGACGTGGCTTCGTTGCACCTCTGGTTGCCATTCCGGTCACGGCAGCGCATCTGTGCAATCATGTTCCTCGAAAGCCAAATCTCAATATTAGCCCTCAGACTACATTGATTCCCCCACCTGCCGCGGTTCTTTTGCTGCAGTAGCTCGGACCGCTGTGATTGGTCTCGTTGCCGTTCGTATACGACGTCTTTAGCTCCATCTGGCAGGCGGCGATGGCGGCGTTCAGTTCCACCTGCGCTCGATGTACGACGTAAAACATCAGGCCGATACTGATGAAGATCTGATGAGCGAAACAGAAGAAGAGAGTCAACACACTGATGCTTAGACTTTACTGGATTGCATTGAGATTGTGGCTTAAATGCTGTTGTACGCTTAAGCAATATTTTATTTCTCTGCCCTGCTTCAGTCGAAAATCCATAACTGGCACCCAACATGCAATTTTGCAATCTCAAGGGAATTTGAAAAAGAGAACTTTGGCAAAATCTTTACTACACAGCCAAGAGCAAAGACGAAAAAGGAAAAGAAAGCTGTATAATTATGGTGTACTAGAACTTCCACAAGAACAAACCCTGCAATCTAGACTAGAAATAACAGAAAGAGGTTACATTCATGTGGTGTTTAGTTATTTGGAAAGCAACACACACTTTTCCTTACTCTGTGTAGAAATTGCAATGTTTAGCAGTTAAAAAAAAAGGATAGTAATGCTCTGAAGCTGCATTTAACACATTTAAATGGGGGGTTAAGCTATTTAATACATTCAGACTTATTAACACTGGTGTTTTCACATCTGTAGTTTTGGTTCCTTTTCACACCACACTGATTGCTCTGGTCCACATCTCTCATTGGCCACATTGTATTTGAACGCATTTCCTATAAACTGCTTCTTGATTGGGCAGAATCAACATGCGGGAAATTCCAACGGAACCCCGGAAGTAAACAAAAGGGAGGAAAATACAGCAGACACCACGGAGAGACGACTGCGTGCTGTAATTATTTCCATGATTGTTATTTATACATAGTTTGTTTACAGCGCTCTAGACAAACCGTTCATTTCCAGAATTAATTGCGGATGCGGCCTATAAACAAAGTTTTAATGCACTACAAACGCCGAAGACACCAAATTTCTAAGGCTCCGCCCGCACCTCCTCACAACTCCAGGTATGTCCACGACCTGCCATTGTGCTAATACTGGTAATAGAAACTGTCAACAAACATTTCCTCATCCGCTAATGCACAACGGCAGCTGGTTTAGTCCAAAATGCGCAGTACTTTTGCAGTTAGGTCGGTTCAATCTCAGATTGCGTTCTCACCACAAACGAACCGCTCTAGAGTTCGTTTGAAAGGGCTTTTGTTGCGATTGCTGCCCAAACAAACCGCACCAAGTGAGCTCTTGTACGATTCAACCAAACTAAATGGGGCAGGTGTGAAAACACCCTAACTGTGGGTTTACACCAGACGCGAGTTCAATGATTTGCTCGAGTAGATTACATACAAAGTCAATGCAAAGCCGCGATGAGACGTATCCTCGTGTGGGGCGATGCGAATGACACAATATGGGCAGCGCGTTTACAGCGAAAACACGTGCTATTCGCCTCAAACACGTCTTCGTCCAAGTTGAAAATTTTCAACTCGAGCGGAAAATTCGCATGACACAAAGTTAAATACCGCGAGTAATCTAGAGCGAGTAACGCGATGACCCGCGTTTGGTGTGTACGTAGCATGAGAGTTGGAAGTGTAATGCCGCATGCAATTCTCCAGGGTTCGTACAAGTTTCGAAAAGTTTTTTTTTTCTGAAAAACTGAAAGATTCATACATAACAATCTCGCTTTATTTCTTTTATGGACAATTTCAGTGGAGTGGAAGTCCTTATATGGGCAATTTAACTTAATCCCTGCCAGCCTTTTTTTTTAAAAGTTGCCTCCGATTTTCACAAAATGGAAATTTTCTTCTAAAAATATAAAAAATATTTAAAATGAAAGAACAGACGCTCTGCTTTCAAACAAATAAACAAACAAACAAACAAACAGGGAAAAAACGTTTCATCCTATCTATATATATTTTTCTGTTTATAAATTCTTAAATATGGGTATTTTTCTTCGCAATTTGTTTTCAGTTTGGACAGCGCTTAAATTTATTTTAGTCCAGGACTAGTCTAATCCCTGTCCGGAAAAACCACCACAGGTTAAAAAAGTTTAAAATTAAATCTATTTTCAACTGCAAAAATATATTTTATAAAATGTTATATTTTATAGCCTACATACTTTACAAACTTCCATATTTTGGCCTGGAAGAATATATTTTTTTTTTGCCATTTGGGATGTAAAATTAGAAATGTATTTGTTGAAATACTTAATAAAACAAATTATAACATCATAAAAGTAAAATACAGAGTATGCGTGCGTGTGTTCATTAAAAAACAATTTAAGCAAAAAGCTGAAATAATTGCATTTTTGTGAAGGGAATTTTGTTAGAAATTTAGAACGATTATCAAAACAAACGCATTGTAAAATAAAAAAAAAATTTGTTTTAAGTTTTTGAAGCAAAGAGTTGGGGAAAGAGTTAACCAGAACGGTACATGCACACACCAACCAAGAGCTGACACCAAATCAAGGTTACTAAAGAAGGATTGTTGTTTGTTAGGGAAATGTAAGCTTGTTCAGCTTCCCAAAGAACCCAGCATTATGGAAACAATGTTTGTTTATCCGAGGTAGCAGCAACGTTTTGCGTGTGTGTTTGTTTAAAGCTGGATTTTGTTGAAATGGGACGGTCCTAACCGGGTCGCAGGCGGAAATATTAATGCACCATAGGATTATTCACAGCCCACCTCCTCCCCCAGCACCACCTGCCTATATCTGCTAGAGGGTTTCTTCCTATTTCCTTGCAGTAGCATCTATTCCTATCCTCTGTAATTATGTGCATGATTCAGCAAAAGCCTTTACTCAGGCCAGCAGCAGCAGTGTAGCAGATCCAGACTGGCAAGACAAAGTTATGTACATTCCATGCCACATTAAAATGTAGCCAAAACTACAATTATGATTGAAATATGTTGCAGATTTGCAATGGGTATGTGTTTCTATAGCTCAGCACAAGAGTTCAATTTCCAGGGAAAAAAAAGCACTACGTAAATAAGTGAAAATTAAAGTTTTTGCCAAATGCATAACTGTAAATGTATTAGCAGAACTTTATACGGAGTCCTTCCTGCATGATCTCCCTTGCTGAATCCGGTCGTTGATCTTACCTGTAGACTGAATACAAAATATCCACTGATGCTCTGCTCCGCGATCACATCCTCCATCGTACGCAGCGTGGTGCCCAGATACGAGTTAAGCAGTTGTGTTGGGAGAAGTCCCACTGAAGAGGCCACTAAATAATTTGGCAAGGACACATCTGTGATCTGTCAAAGAGAATGAGAACTATCATTGGTCAAACATAAATGTATCAACGACTTTACTTAGTCATAACACTTAAGGGGTTAATCTTCAGCTGCTTTGAATTTCTTATCTTCTTTCAATACCTATTCAGTGTTCCCCTGTAGACAAATGTATTCAAACTTTACCACAAAAGAGGCAAACAATGTTTCAGAAGGGTGGATGTCATCCAGTACTATAACACTGTGCTTGACCTCAACAATACATAGTTTTGAAAAAAAATCAAAGCAAATGGAAGGACTGAGAAAACATTAGCATTTCAAAAATGTTTAGCATTTAGGCAATTCGTTTTTTTTAAAGGGGACTTCACAAGGTTTTTTTAAGATGTAAAATGAATCTTTGGTGTCTCCAGAGTACATACGTGAAGTTTTAGCTCAAAGTGCCATATAGATCATTTATTATAACATGTTAAAATTGTCACTTTGTAGGTGTGAGCAAAAATGTGCCAGTTTTGGGTGTGTCCTTTAAAATGCAAATGAGCTGATCTCTGCACTAAATGGCAGTTTATAGAAATATCCTCTTCTGACATCACAAGGGGAGCCAAATTTTACCTATTTTTTCAAATGCTTGCAGAAAATGGTTTATCAAAACTAAGTTACTGGGTTGATCTTTTACACATTTTCTAGGCAGACAGAAGCACTGGGGACCCAATTATAGCACTTAAACATGAAAAAAGTCAGATTTTCATGATATGTCCCCTTTAAATACATCTGTTGTTTCAAACCTGTAAGCATTTATTTGTTCTGCTAAAACACAAAGAAAGATATTTTGAGCAATGTCTGTAACCAAACAGTTTTCAAGCACCATTGACTTGTAAATGATGAGTAAATGATGACAGTGTTTCCGCTATATACATTCAACCGTGGCGGCCCGCCACTCCTAAAACATCCCCGCCACGCCTGCGGTTGTGGATAGAAGGGATACAGCAAACGAAATCTCGTTGGATGAGCACTGTTTTATCCTAATCCTTTAACCAAACTCAACTCTAAACACAAAATTTTCACACGATTGTAGGATGTATTTGTATCTAATTTAGCCAGAACCGCTGTTTTCATCCTAATAATCCTACCTCCAAATCTAATCCTTAACTTTTCGGCATTTGCTGTATCCCTTCTAGACAAAACCCACAGCGGCAGCTCGCAAAAAAGCTACCGAAATGTCCGCTCTGCGAGACTGGCTGTCTAGAAATAAATTCCTTTCTGGATTTGCGTTGTTCACTCATTTATAAATAAATCTCCTAAAATATCATAATTTCCTCCATGGGTTTAGTTTCATGCACAACTAGATTTAAATCAACAGAGGATTATTAAGCTACGTTTCTGTTTTGAGAAATAATAATAAAATAAATAAGCCTATACGAAATATGTTGCACTTAAATAATTATTAAATTGACAAAACGAATAAAAAAGTATTTGAGTTTCTGTTCTTTTTTTGTGACGCGCTCTAAAACCAAACCAGCAGAAAGCACGTCATGTTTTTAATGATTATAAATAAGCACAAGGTTTTCTCCTTATTGTGAGTTTACACAAATAAAATACATCATTTGAAGTTTCGAATGTTGTTTTACTTTTATCTTTATGACTATAAATTTAGGGTAATTTAAGCTGCAAGGTCATCTCGCATATGATGTTCACCGGCGCATATCTACACCAACACAGCGCAGGGCTGCGAGAAAAGACATTATTAAACTTTTGATTTGACATATTAAGAGTTTTTTGGACATTCATTTGGAATCACTGTACTCCTATATTATCAACTTATCTGGCCATTAGTTATTCAGTATAGGCTATAAACGCAGCGCACTGCTGAGCGCTCAGCTGTCAGTCAATCGTCTGTGCTTTAGATCGACACTCACAAAGTTTCACATTAAATAAGATATTTGTCCAAAAACAAAAGGCTAAATACTGAATACTACTTATATGCGACTGCAAGACATTAATAGTCGAATCTGTTTGTAAGGAAACTTACATTATTCCCGTGGAAGAGAAGAACGTTGGTAATAGAAACTTGAGGCAGACGGTGGAGACTGTTTTATCTGTTTTCAGACGAAACAGCAGGGTCGGGGTACCCGCGGGTGAACCGCATAATATTTGATCTAACGGGTGTAATAGGCTATTCGCGTGTCATTTGTGTTGTAGATGCAGGTCGGGACTCAATAGACAAGAGTAAAATGTGGGTCTAATATCCAAGACCAAAATTCGACTCGTTTTTAAATGACCCGTGCTTATTTGTGTTTAAGATCTGTCTGAAGACCGGTAAAGGTTTATATTTAACTGCGCGATTTGCGGTGTGACCGGTTCGGGGTCACAGTCTTTATGTCAAATGGTACGGGTGTGAAATAAAATTGCTGCTGATGTCGGATAACTGGTCGGTTGTTCTGTCAATCACAGCGGTGCGGATTATCAAACAGGACTGCATGACTTTGTAACAGCTCTGTACGCTAAACACGAGGACGAACTTGCAATGCACACTACATTAAAACTACAATGAAATATCCTAACTACGTACGTAGCTGTGTAACGTTTTTTTAATAAAATACAGTTTAGATCAAACATAGAAAAGCAATATGCTATAAATATAAGGAAAAGTAAATGACAGCGTGAAAATGATAAAAAAATACATGTTAGTTTACTGTAGCCTATATTCTACATTAAATTTTTTTTTACATTTATAATCATCATGGGCGCCCCCTGCCACCACAGCTGAAAAAAATCCTCGAGGAAACACTGGATGACAATTTTTCATTTTGGCAAAGGGATAGCTTACCCCAAAATGAAAATTTGTAATAATTTGATCAACTTTATGTGGTTTTTATGTGGTACATGTATGAGTTTCTTTATTTTGTTGAACTTAAAAGAAGATATTTTGATTTGGGTTGCAACTAGGGATGTTAACAATTAATCGATCTTCGATTAATTGTCGATAAGAATTAAATCGATAAAACTTAACGATTGTCGAAAAAGCAAGCACGTGTGTCTGGCGCCTGCGCAAAAAGCACATACACAGCTGGTGAAAAAACTAACCAAGCGCGAAGAAGTTAAACTAGCCATGATCACAACGATGCTCGATGCCAAACACACACTTGGGCTTTTTGTCCTCATTCGAGACGAGGCTGGCTGCTAACGCAACAAAATGGTATCCGCAGAGGATCTGAGAGGGTCCGATGCCGAAAATCTAAACACAGTTAGGATACTGAAAGCAAAGACCCTCTTCAGGGAAGTCTGCAAAATTAGCATAGCAACGCTGCTAACGCTGCTTTACACAGGGAAGGCGTCCAGAAGCCATTTTTAATAAACAGATTAAAATGTAAAACTTAAATTCTGGCAAAAAACTGTTAAATGTAAACTGTAACTGACTGTCGTTACACTCTGAACGCCCGCAACATATATCATTGATCATCATCATGACTGGCTGAGGCGCTACACGCTAAACACAGTTGCGGGTTTTCTAATGGAAGATTGAAGTCTTCATAATATAAGAATCTTTGCTGAAAGTACGCCGCAGGTCTAAAGCTGAGGTAACGATGGGAAAAGTGCCCTTTCGTGTGCTTCTTGGATATAATTACAACAAGCGGTGTATCGACGACTCAGGAAGCGAGGTGAACAACTAGAAAAATAACACTTGATAATAATGAAACTTTTATTTTGTCATGGATGCATGCGACTGTGCGGAGTGCCCGTTATGAGGCGGAGTTTACTGTGTCTATTAATAATTATATTTCGTTACGAGATTAAATTTAAAAAAATTTAATTTGCGTGAGGAAGCTGGCGTTTTTACACACACTTTTATGTCATTGGCTATATGCCACTGCTGTAAGGCTTATTGCACTATTACTGTTAACGATTATTCGATTGATTGATTGATCGTTAATTTAAATGATCATCGAATATGGGAAAATGCATAATTTGACATCCCTAGTTGCAACTAATGATTATTTTCATAATCGATTGTTGGGCGATTATTTTTCGATTAATCGACTTAAACAGATTTTTTTTACTTATTATAGCTAAATAAGGCACTAAATTAGGGTATTCACGTTTAAAATGGTACTTTTAAGAGTGCAAAAGCCACACATTACTAACGTTTTACTAATATAATCTTTTTAATAGTAATATTTTAAACCTTAAATATAAAAGGCTTGGGCAGCTTTTAAATAGTAAAACATCTTTAAAAGTCAAAATATAAACAAACAACACAAATTGAGTCTTTAAAGATGTGCTGGTGAGGATATTTTGCCAAAGATTAATAAACTAATTTTAATATTCAACTTTAGACCTCGATGAGAATTAAAATTAACAAAATAAATAAGAGGTAATGATATGAAAGGGATACATACATTGTTACAGTACTAAAAAAAACTGTAATTCCCTTACTTTGAAACAAATGATTAGTTTGTGGTATAAACTAATACAAACTCACTAATATTAAAGGACGAAATGAGATCTTTATTAACCAGCGTTATTTTGCCCCTTTGCTTCCGTCATTGTCCTGTCAGGGTTGCCAGATCTGCGTAACAAAACCAGCCCAATGGCCATTCAAAATTAGTCCAAAAGCATCCTAATAACTATTCACAGCCCAAATACCACAACTAATAAATTAAATTCCTCCATCTCTAACCAGAAGAAAAACATCAACTGGTGGAAAAATTTTAAAAGTAGCCAATTTAAAACTCAGCCGAAATGCCACAGACCTGGCAACACCGCCTTTCTTTAAACATTGCATTGGATGCATTGTCTGTGCTGTCCAACGGTGGTGCGGGCGCCTGTGAGGTTGTCATTTTTGATTATTATCAATTTAATGATTAGTTGTTGTATCCCTAATATTAACAATTGATGGTAAGCACACAGTTGACTTCCATAGTAGGAAAAAATACTATGAAATTCAATGGGTAGCGTCAACTGTGTGATTGAAATTCCTGTAGGTTTAAAACAACATGAGGGCGAGTGAATGACGACAAATTTTTTTGGGTGCACTTCTCGAGCTAATGAATTGACCTTGATGTTTCTCAGAACCAAAACTAAAACCTGAAGGTTAACACCCATCTTTCAAATGCTTTACAAACATTCATAACAAATGTAATTGCTATATATAGCACAAAGCAATCCAATGATATTTCCCCGAGTCCCGACACACCTGCAGTAGACATACACCGCTGTACCATGATCAAATATTATCTTTAAACCAACACTCCTAACATTTAGTCTTTCAGAAGGTAATAGATTTACATAGTTTAAACATGACCAGTAGTTAGACATCAAACAAATCCAGTCGACAAAGCAAGTTTTGCTCACTGACAGCCTGCAGACAATACATGCAGGGTAAGATTACCCAACACATAAGGGTAATGATGTGTAACTCCTAATGTTCATGAATGAGCTCAAAATGATGTACTCCTACTTTAAGTGGGTTTCTCATTCCAAATGGCTGTCAAGCTAAATTTTTGTCTAGCTGTGCCGACTGTGTTGGGTTACCTATATAACCTAATGCATTCTGCTTCAGCAAAAAGCGGAGGGCAGACTGTAATCCAGCCCTTGCTATAGGATGTGTTTACTGAGGGTATGTGAAAAATAAATCCAGTGTGACCTGCTAGCAGCGTATATCATGGGTTCGATCCCAGGATCATACATAGTGAAGAAATGTATACCTTGTCACTTTAGATAAAACCATCAGCCAAACGTACACTTGGGTAATGAGGGCCACTTTTTACTTGACTTTTGAATAGAAGAAAGCCTAACTATTCAATGGTCTCAAAAAAAAAAGAAGGACTCTGGATGTACTTATATGCATCCAGTCGCTTTAGGGCAAACTAGCTTGCATCACTCGACAAAAGGCACTGGCATTGTAAATCATTTAACCTGGACCAATGAATTTGTTCATCACCATATAAAAACAACTTCAAGAGCTGGAAGACATAAACATTTGAACATCCAGTGAATAAATTATGCAAAGCTTAGAAACAACAGTCAAATATACTCCAGACAGACAAAAGGTCAAAGAGTTCAATCAGTCAATTTAATATACAACATTCAAAAAAATTTCACTTGACTGAAATGATTTATATGTCCTCAAATCAAAAGGTTAAAGGTGTATGTCTGAATGTTTACATTTTTGAATGTTTAAAAAAAAGTTATTAAATGTATTATTATTGTGCCAACATATTTATGTCTTTCATTAGAAATAATTTTCCTTAAAAATGCTTAAGATTGACTTGGACCTAATATTGGAGAATGAGAGGCCAGAATAGATGGAATTTCTTCAGTACAAAAAAGTGTCTCAGAGTGAGACCTTAAAGTCGCAATAAAATTGAAATGAAAAACTATATATATTTTTTTAATATTGTGGTATTATTAACAAATGACTTATCTGTGAGCTTCATTATTTTTTTTTAAATCCGTGTGTGCTCATATTATAATCTTTAATCAAAAATGCAAATCTCCTCCCCTCCTCACAACGATCTCTCTTCACTTCCGGTCAAAAGTATGGCAGGTGGGCGGGGTCCGGGAGAAGATCGCAGCGATTAGCAATTAGCAACACGACCAAACTTCAAACGATCCAATCAGAACTCGATGGACAAATTCAAATCCAGCCCTGCCTTATTTCATCTTTTTTTTGCCTTATTTCATCTCAAGCTGTTTCATGGCGACTTTAAGAAGCTACTTGATAAAATGCAATACATTTTAACAATTTCTAGGTAAAGGGTGACTACAACAGAGACAATTTATTTATTTATTTATTTTGGATACTTTTAGTCACAGTAAAACTCACTATAGGTAAATTTGTGTTATATAAACGTTTTTTTTATATATATAAACAATATATAACAATAAACAATATAGTCTTACATCATTTTTATTTTTGTTAATGTTAGTTAACGGTGCATTAATGTTAACATGTCCAATGAAAAAGTTAACAGACAGAGATTAACAAGTGCTGTTGATGTATTGTTCATTGTTGGTTACCATGTTACCTAATGCATTAATTAACGGTAACAAATATAATCTTATCTTAAAGCCCACCATTAAGGCTTTAATAGTCATGAAACTTGTTTTCTTAAACTGTATCTGAATTGGTATTTGTTTGGAAGTGTCTTTTTTGTCCATGATTATTAGCACTAAATTAATGTATATTCAGCCATCATTTTTTATGTTCTTAACTTCTTATATGACTTTCAGTTTCAGTTATTTTAGAATATTTTTCTAATATATATATATATATATATATATATATATATATATATATATATATATATATATATATATATATATATATATATATATATATATATATATATATATATATATATATATGCCAATGACCTTAAACTTTTAATGAATATGCATATGACATAAACAAAAGCTGCAGCTACATTCAAAGTGATTGCAAGTATTTTAACTTTAAATAGGGTTTTAAATAACTAACTTACTAAAATATAGTTTCAAGGGATTTTACTTTATTATTCTAATAAAATCTATTTTAAACATCAATAAAATGCACATAAAATGCATTAAGTAAAGAAACTGTATCAATAATAATTTATTTAAAGCTCAATAAGGAAAAATATGTTAAGATAAACACACTTAAAAAAAACCTTGTTGAACTTACATTTTTAAGTCGAATTAACTTAAATTTACAATTAAGTTCTACTTTCTATCTTGACTAGTGATAAGTTGCTGTAAACATTTATTTTACAAAATTGAATTATTTCAACTTTATTTTTATAAAAGTAGAAAATAATTGTAAATTCAAGTTGATTCGACTTAAGGAATTTTAACAGTGCATGGGACACTGCAGTCAATGTACATCAGTGTTTGTTACTGTCCTTGGTTTTTCACCTCATGTGTGTCACCTAATTAAAAATGTATTATTGTGGTGGTGCAAAGCAGGTAAAGTTACAGTGAGACTGTATTTACCCTCTGATCCTGCATTAAGAGCAGTTGTGTTTGATTTTAATCTGCTTGGGTAAGGAAACTTAACCGTTTCATTTCAGCTAAACTGGATAAAGGCACTCGACTGTTAAATATTAACAGACACATTTATTTCACCACTTCTATTCAATTAATCGCAGACCTTTGTGCTGTGTGTCATTTTCCTGCTGTATGAAAAGTGTAGTGCAAAAGTACAAAAAACTGAACATAAAATGACAAACATAAAAAGAACATACAAAAATTATGGCTGAATATTTAACACATTAATTTAGTGCTTCTAAACACTTCCAAACAAATGCCAATTCAGATAAAAAGTTTAAGAAAACAAGTTTCATGACTATTGAAGCCTTAATGATGGGCTTTATGATAAGATTTGTTAATGTTAATTAATGGATTAGGTAACATGGTAACAAACAATGAACAATACATCAACAGCACTTATTAATCTCTGTGTCTGTTAACTTTTGTATTGGACATGTTAACATTAATGCAGAGTTTACTAACATGAACAATTGTATTGGCATTAACTAACATTAACAAAAATGAAAATGCTGTAAGACTATATTGTTCATTGTTAGTTTATGTTTTAGATAATGCATTTACTAATGTTGTTAACAAATACAACCTTATTGTAAAGTGCTATCCCACAAAAACAAGAAATGTGACTGTTAAAATGTAACCTAAAGGTTTGCGCCTCTAACGTTACTTTTCATAATGTTTATTTAATGTTTTTCTCACCCAATACAATAAAGCCAATGAAAATATTTTAAATGATCTTTTGTGGGTAATTTTTCAACCAAAATAACTGTGGGATTAATTGCGGCTACTTTGATATATCGGCAAACCACATAATTTTTATTCCAGTAACAAAACTGTAATTGATTGACAACCCTTATAAAATAAAATACACAGTAATACGCAGTTAAATAAAATAACACATTTCATTAATATTGAAGACAAATGCGATATGCGGTATAGTTACGAAATATTTGATTGATTTATTTGTGTTCATTCTTGGACATGGTTTTGTTAGTGTGCATGAATGTCTTTCACTCAGCACAAATTCCCCAAGAACGGCTTTTTCCTGTTATTTTAGTTTTTTTTACCATTGTTGCTTTGTGTTGGGGTTAGATTTAGGATTTGGGTTAGGAAATTATTTTATGTATTGGATTCTAAAAAAAAAAAAAATATCTACAATTTAACAGAAAATAATTTCAATCCCACACAAAAATGACAATTGTAAAAAAATTTAAAAAATTGAGAAAGCAATACATAAAATTACACACAAAAAAAGTTTTGCTCTAGTGGGTGACACTAAAGAGACATTTGCGCCCAATGACACGAATAAAAGAGGAAAACCGTGTACACGAACACGAATAAATAAATAAAATATTTTGTGATTATACCATGAAATGCCTTGAGGTAGGGTTGCGCATGTCGCATTTATCTTCAATATTAATGAAAATAGGTGTTGATACGTGATAACTTGCTAAATGATGCGATAAATAATGTGTGATGATGCGATAATGCTTTGATTTCGTAAAATCAATTTAATCTTATTAAAATACATTTTAATTGCTAAAATTATGTAACAAACATACGTTTTTACATTCTTTTTGTTCAATAATCACTTTTCATACTCTGGAGCGTGTGTACCGCGATATACCGTCGAGGTACCGCGGGACAACCAACTGTTGTATATATGAATCTGTTACCTGTTAAGTTAATAAGCAAGCAAGCAAGACATCAAAGGCAATGACACTTACCGAAAAGACTGCATTCTGTAGACCGAAAGGAATCGGTGTGAGTCTCGCTAAGGCCACAATTTTGAGTCCACTTCCCCCCTCCACGACCCGAATGACAGCACTCAACTGTTCACTGCTGCCGATCTTATTCAAAACCCAATCCGTCAGTAATCTCTTACACGCCACATGAGCAATGAAAGTCCCGATCAAAACCCCGACCATCACCAGACCCATACCCAGCACAAACCCGTACAAATACCCGGCGGCCACGTTTAACACGATATATCCCCAGCCGCAGGGAAACGACACCGAGATCAAGCCCACGATAAAGAGCATGGCTCCCACAAAACTGTCCAAACTCTCCACCCACAATAAAGCGTCCTTTAGATACTGGCGCACCAGTGCCACCGATGAGAAGCAAACCGCGGTCAGGATGCAGGCCAGCAGGGCGCTTTTACAGCAACAGGTGGTAATACAGCACGGGTGTCTGAATTCGGGGGTGAAGGACACACCGGTGTCGGAAAGGCTCTCGGTGTCCGACTCCGACTTTCCGCCGTTTGCTCGCTCATCAAAAACATTGCAGATCAAGATGTCAATCTTGTCACATTCCAAAGAGTCCGGGGTCCGATGGAGCCAACGGCTCAGCTGGATCTGCCCTTTACCAGCCGTGTGCTTCAGGGCTTTCAGTAGACCCTGCACTGACCCTGAGTTCCACATGTTTCTTACAGCTTCATATGAATGACTGGTCCGATATGGTGACCCTCGACTTTCCACGTTGCCAGGAAGCGACGGTCACTTCTGATAAATCTAAGCAAATCAATTAGGGAAAAAGGATACGCAACAAATACTTTAGGATAAAAAACAAAAAGTCAATGTGTAAAATAGCAGCAAGCGCGTTTATCTCGGTAGAACTGATCTAAACTCGTCGGACCACTTCAAGGAGTTCAGATCCAGACGTGTCAGATGCTGGTCGTTCACCAGTGCCATGATCTCCTAGATCAGGTGTATAAAATTCCCTTAGACATCCCAATCGATCGTATCAGTGTTCCGATCTCAACTGTTATTGAATCTGGCTTATGAATCACACACGCGCTCAACTTTCTAGATTTCAGGTATAAGCACACATCACCGCAGTATGATGATCCAGAGTCCAGCCTGAAGTCCTGCTGCCGCTCGTACAGCTTAACATGTCAAATCACTATTCCTAAATAAGCACATTCACAATAATAAAAAGTCGCGCTAATGTGGTGGTTTCTTTAGCCAAAGAAGTTATTTTCTTGGTTTTTTGAAGTCTTCAGCGAGCTCTCGTCCGTATATGTAATCGATGTTTACGCCGAGCGTTATTCATACCACTATGTTTGTTTCCCAGAATTCCATGCGACGACATCACGTGACCTCATTTGCCGTTCCACGCGGTTGTGGCTAGAAGGAATACAGCTACGGTGAAAATCTCGAAGGAGGAGCACTGTTTTCATCCTAATTCTACCACAAACCCCCCAAACCCAAAATTTCTCGGAATTTAGGCCGAGGCTGTATTCTATCTAACCAGAACCGCTGTTTAAACCTAATCCTAGCCCAGAACCTAACCCAAAACCAACATCTCGCGAGATTTGGCCGTAGCTGTATCCTATCTATTCAGAACTGTTCTACGCGCACACACGCCACAGTACCGCGAGAACAGGTAACGACTGTCTGTGTGGGGTTAAATATCATTTTTTCCATAGACTGTAAAAAATAGGATTTTTCCAAAACAGCAGTTGTCACTAGACTTTTTGTAAACGTCACAGTCAAGGTTGTAGTAAGAAAGCAATATTTAACGTGCATGCTGAAGAGGAAGGGAGTTGCCACGGTCCTGCATATTTGTTCTTTTTGTTACGGTTGTTGTTTTAATTTTTTGTAAGGGACTTGAATTATGCAATTATTATTAACCTAAACCACAATGTGTCCCGATTCTTTTGTACATTTACACAAAGCCAAAAATCAAAACCAACCTGAATCCTTCAATTTAATTTGCATTGCAAACCCACTAAAACACACAGAACACGCTATAAACAGACACAAACACACTACAATAAATAAATCACAGACTGCCATGTTTTTTTTCTATTTTACTTATTTTAAAAATTTTTGTCTGATATAATGCAAATAATGTAATAATAATGTAATCGTAGCAATTAATTGAGAAGTGCACAAATTACTAAAAAAGTAAAGAATTACTTATTTCCTTTAAATTCACTGAAAAAAAAACTAAACAAACAGAAAATATTAATTATTTAGCTAAATATTGGCCTGGCTCATATGTTTACAATGTTTCTCCTGTTTAGAGTGTTTTGTCCTATTTTTGTCTTATGTTTATACATAGGCTACAGTCCCCCACCAGCGTCATTTCCTTTTCTTTTTATATAAACATCCTAGTGGAGGCAAGATGGTAAAACGTTGAAGTGTAAAAATGTAAAATGATAAACTTACAAACAACCTAAAGGCACAATAACAGAAACACCAAAAATATACGAAGAGACCTTATCACGGCCAGTCACCATTGTCTTTCTTGGATTACTCGCTGTGTAGTATCTCTTACACTTATTGAACGATAATAAGATAAGTGTTTGGTTATTTCTATGCTGTAAAGAATATTTGGGAAGACATTGGAAACATTGGACTTTACCCTACTTTCCTGAAATTACATTTGAATGAGTTTATCAGTATTTATTATTTGACTGTTAGCTGCCCAGATAATGGGAATGCCTTGAGAAAACAATGTTTGCCTAATATGGTGCAAAAGTGTCTTTTAAACCACATTAAGCAGTTCAGACGTAATGACTGCTCAGTCTAACAGTGACACGTTGATGTACACGAAGTCATCTTTTGGCTTTGTCCATAAACCAGTCTCAATGTAAAAGACAGAAAATGACTAATGCTCAAGGGTGTGGCTTAAGACTATTTAAAAGAGATTGTGACCTTGATCAAAGGTTTTTTGAATGACAATGTCTGCACAGCATGTTCAGTTCTTTGCCTTTGTTTGTTCGTTGAGCACAAAAGTTGCTGTTTGTAATGCTGTGTTTGTTTTATGGATGCTTTCGTGGCATTTTACAACTATCTTAATTCGTTATAGTTGTTAGTGAGCTTGAGACTGGTAAATGACAAAAAAACTTAAGTGAGTAGTTGACTGAACATTTGTGATTTTAAGATACTTTTTTATTTTTTATTTTATTGTGCATTAGTAGACAATTACAAAAAGGCAAAAACATAATTTAACCTCCTAATACCTGGTTTTCCACATATGTGGACATCAATTTTGTTGTTGTTGTTTTCACCATAATACTTAATTCTGTGTAACTGGAAACTGTTGTACACAAACGTGGACAAATTATTTTTTATTATATTTATTGGATCTTCCTTAACCCAAAATAGCTGGAAGAAATCTGAAAAAAAAGACAAACTAAAACTCAGGTCTTAGGAGGATAAAGTAAGATAACAGTCTCATAAAACAAATCACAATTTTAAGGAAGAAGTAAATAAAAGACAGATAAAAATACATAAGATAATAATAATAATAATAAAAACCTATAGATAAGGTGCTTTGATAAGTTTAAAGTCCTTCAACAAGTTAAATAACATTCTTCCACTTAAAGATTTTCAGTAAATCCAAAATATTTTTTTTGAAAAACAGAAAACATTGGCTTTATTTTCATATTTACATTTATAAATGTAACTGTAAATGTAAGCTGAGATATCAGAACAATTGTAGCCTAAGGCACTCATACATCCCAGACCAAATATCATTACATTTCTTGACGTTTGTGTTGTTGCCATATTTTACCACAAAGTGGCGCTGCTACTTCGCTATAAAGTCTTTATACGCCGTATACGCGCTATATCACGGTGAAAAGTGTTGCTTTTATTGTTTAACAGTAATTGATTTACAGCGAAGGGGAGATGAAAGCAACAGAGTCGGAACCAACTAGTTCAAGTGAACTGTATGAAGCACAGATAGCCGATAATGCGCGAACATATTGCCTTTCAATGTTAGATCACATTTGAAATGTATATATATATTTTTATTTTTCCTAAGCCGTGAGAAAGGTAATGGTGAGACAGTTATTATTGTTGATGAGGATTTTAACGAGGAAATAATAATGCGCGTGACAGCGCACAGTAATAAGCGCACGTGATTGGTGGCAGCCAGCATCAGGACCAGTGGCTCGCTGGAGTAAAGCGGACACAGTGCACATATCGCTCGCGTTCATTTTGCATGCACTCGCAATCGAGTTGGTGAATTAGGGTTTATTATACCAAAAAGTGTTGCATTCTTCAAGGAATAAACATGGATTGTTCAGACGAAGTGCAGTCACTCTCAGATGAAGCCTGCACTCCCATGGAGTTAAAAAAAGGAATGTCAATATTTTTGGATGTAAGTATTTTTAATAAACTGTTTTACTATTTTATGAACAACCTAACGATAACGAGACATAAAGACACTAAACTAAATTGTTTTAAGAACCTGTTGGTGGATTCATTCGAGCTATATTCCTTTGAATGACTTTATCACTGACAACGTATCAAGCATATCTCTTTTAAGATATTCAGAGTTTTGCTACATTTGCTTAATAACTACTCATTTATATATTAAATTACCTTTATCTTTATTAATATTTATTTTTATACATTTACATTTAAATTATTTAATTTTATTATTCATTTATTCTGTCCATTACGTTAGACATAATTAACACATAGATTTATTTCTTGAGTATTTGTTTTTAAAATGAAGAGTTCATAGATTGTAAAACATGTAAAATAATTAATATAAAAACTATTTATTCAATTATTCATTTATTCATCATCAATTCACTGATCAAGTAATCTTTAAGACTTTAAAATGTAATCATATAAACCTTTTTGGAGTCTTGGCTGGATACTCTAAATTCTGCTGGGTTGTTTTTAACCCAATACTGACCAGAACACATATTGGGTTATTAAATAAACCTATGCTAGATTGTTTAATAGCAATGCTGGGTTGTTTTAACTCATGGTTGAGTTAACAACAACTGATCAGTGACAACAACCCATAGTTTATTTACTGTGGTAAGGGAACTCATGCATGCACATTTGCATTAACCATATTCCTATTTTATATTTCATAATAGCTACAAAATATTTGTGTTGAAATGTGATATTAAATAGTCTAAATTTTGCGACTTTAAAGGGATAATTCAACCAAAAATGACAATTCTGTCATCATTTTCTCACTCTAATGTTGTTAAAAATGTATTTTTTCTGATGAAGATATGTTGAGGAATGTTTATACTGTTAATTCTTTTATCCTGCTATGGAAGTCAATGGGGCTCATGATCGGTTTGGTTACAAACATTCCTCCAAATATCTTCCTTCGTGTTCATAAAAAAACAAAACAAAGAAAGAAATGTACACATGAGGTTTCTAACAACATGAGAGTGAGTAAATGATGACATAATTTTCATTTGTGGGTGAACTATCTCTTTAACTTCAAAGGCATCAGGTAAAGGCCAGTTGTAGTTTCCCTGGATACGTGACGTGTGTGTATATTGTTAATTATCATAGCGAAATAAGGAAGCACCATTCCCAGACCGAGTGTTGGCATAGTTTTTCACTCCTCTAAGGAGGCGGCTAATTTCAGTCTTGGCATGCCTACCAAAGGACCATATATTTAGAGTGTGAATATTCTTGCTGTGAATTGGGACTGCCACGGCATGCCTGAGCATAGGGTGTTCAAAGTCAATATACGCATCATCACTTTACTCTATCTTTCATCTCTGCTCTTTTTAGGACTCTGACTAAATCATTTACAGCACCAACGTTATCAACATGGTTGAATTTTCTATTGCACTTGGCTATGTACTGATATTCTCCTTTTTGGTTTCAGATATTGAGAAGAGCTGACAAAAATGGTAAGATACCGTATTCATTTACTGTTTTGTGTATGTGGTTGACCTGTGTGATAAACTGTTTATTATAGACTTTGAAAATGCACATATGGCACATCTGTAGGTTTTAGTGGTTGTCCCTTCCCAGTCAATGCTGATGCTTTGTTGTCATGGAAACACTAGACTGGTTATATATTCCTTATTGATAGTCAATATTTGAAAACAGTCACAACAAACCAATTTGTGCTCCCCTCCACATTGATTTGGTTTTAGCTGGTGTGTATCAGTTTGTGCTTTACAAGCTCAATGCTTTTGGGTACAGCATTTGGTACCAATATGTACCTCGGAGGTACTAATATACACTCTTAAGGTTGGTACAAAAGTGCACTTTTTTAAAGGTTATTGCCCCAGTAACATCAAGGAACCATTTTTTTTTTACAATTTTTCTGACAGTGCAGGGCGGGGGTGTGCCTTATACTTTTATTAATTACTCATATGGCAAAAAAATATATTTTCAATTATAATTTAAAATATATTTCAAAATATACAAAAAACTGCCCCAAAAATTCAGTATGTGTGCTAAAATATATTTTTAAATATGTTTACAAAAATATCTTTTTCAAAAATATCTTTTTTGGACATTTTGAAATACATAGATATAAATAAATAAATTGATTTTTAAACATTTATATTCACATCACATTGGAAGAAAAAATTGGTATGTTACAAACAAGTTTGAAAATATTAAAATGAAATATATTTTCAACTGCAAAAATATTCTTATAATTGTATATTTTATACATACTTATAATTGTATCCTTAAATTTTATAATTTTATATTTTGGTCAGGAAACTTAGTGCTTGGTAAAGATTAATTGTGATTAATCGCATTCAAAATAAAAGTGATTTTTTTTGGCATAATATGTGTGTGTGTACTGAGTGTAAGGATTATGTATATTTAACCACACACACACATACATTTAGTCATTTCAGATTTTTTAATGTATATATACTTTTTTTAAAATTTATATATAATATAGAATATATAAAAATATACATAAATATAGATACACATGTCAATGTTCCTTTAATACATACATGAATGTGTGTGTACATGTATATATACATAATGATTACACACAGCACACACTCATATATTATGCAAAAAAAACCACTTTTATTTTGTATGCGACTAATCGCGATTAATCTTTTCCCAGCACTAATACATCAAGGCTCAACATAAAGGACTGCCCGGTGGCCTGGGGCAAGCGTGAGAGACGTTGGGGCCAGTAAAAAGTATTGTGACTTGCCCTATCGGGCCAGTGCTTCACCCTCAGTCACTAAAATATATTTTCATCAATATATTATTTAACATCTTGGAAGCAGACATTTACTTAAGTAAAACACGACAAAAGAAACAATGCAATATTTTGCAAAATTTGCTGTCAGTTTACAGCTAAAACAGAAAAGTTTGGAGCCTTTTTTTGTTGGAACATGTCTGTTGTATATGTATACAATTATATTTGACTTTTGAATTATTATTTTTAAATATGTGACACTGACTTTTTTTATTGGGGCCAGTGAAAATTTTGGCAGGGTAAGTGAAAACCTGAAAAACTATAAAAAAAATATTTGCGCTGAGCCCTGTATATATATATATGTTGCCCTAAAATAAATTTTGAGATATCTGTTAATAAATGAAGGTTAAATATATTTATAAATAAAAAAAATATTAAATTAAGCTTTACTTTCTACAAAATGTTAGCATATATTTAAAACATATTTTTTGCTGTATTGGTAAGCAGATGCTTATTATCCCAAGTGACTTAAAAATGAGAGGATTTAAGATTTTGTCCAAGGATTCAGCAGTAAGTATTCATTATACTGATATACATTACTCAAGACAGGTGTTTATAAAATCATGCATGAACATATTTGCACATGCTCACCTTCATTTGCTCTCGTACTCCAGCCACATTTTTTCCTCTAATATTCTTGCACTGCTTTCTGTCTCACATTGTGAATTAGTAGGTGTGTAGCGCGCGCACATGTGCAGCAGTACATTTATTCTATTTTCAGTATAGCCTGGCATGACTCACCTGTCACAGTTCATTTCAAAACCTCTGGGCGCAGACGCTTACTAACATAATCTTCTGGCCCTGTTGCAATCGTATTCTTGTGTTCGTGCTTAGCACAGTGCAGAGCATTGTAAAGCTCATGGGTTTGAACCCAGGGACCTCACATGCTGATTAAAAAATGTATACCATGTAATGCACTGTAAAAAAGCGTCGTCGAAATGCATACGTTTGGATAAAAGCATCTGCTAAATGCATAAATGCAAATTTAAATGTGAGTCCACGTGAGATTTAACTCGATGTCTAAACAATCTGATGTTTTATGAACTTGACTTGCTTAGATGCAAAATGTTCTCTATACAAATCTAATATGAATACGATTTTTTTGTTTTGTACTGTATGTTTTTTCTCTTTAGATGATGGGAAGCTGTCATTTGATGAGTTCAAGGCTTATTTCTCGGATGGCGTTCTGTCAGGAGATGAATTAAAGGAGCTTTTCCATACGATTGATACTCATAACACAGAGTAAGTCAATCACTTACATACTTTGTGACAGGGTTCCACATATCTGCACTTTTTACTGAAAAATACATAAAGATATTTAAGACATCCCACTTGGACTTTTTTCAAGAACCCTTTAGAGCAGTGTTTCTCAAACGTTTTTGGTGTGTGCCCCCCCTTGTGTACGGTGCATCCCATCATGGCCCCCAAAGAAAATTTGTGACATAATTATAAGCTAATAATTTTGAATTAATTAAAACATATTAAATGATACAATGTAGTGCTGTTGGTTAGTAACCTTATTTTTCTGAGGTTTAATTAAACATAATTCATGATAAATTAATGTATTTTATAAAATGTTATTAAACTGGGCCCCCCCTGGCACCATCTCAGGGCCCCCAGTTTGAGAACCACTGCTTTAGAGGAACCTATTCATCAATTACGCTTCTCTGGGGAACGTACAAAATGCAGGAAAGACACAAAGGGGTGATTTTTCCAGACAGGGCTTATCCTAGTCCCAGAACCAAAAACTACTTAAATGTCCTAATACAACTATTGTCCTGGTACCTTTTCAAAAAGTAAACCTCAAAGTACATATTAGGACCTTTTTAAAAGGTACCATCCCGGTGACAACTTTTGTACATTTTTTTCTGAGAGTGTAAAACAATGATTTTGTTGTTGTGGTGGTGTAAAACGACACAAAGCCAAGCAGCAACCATGCAAGTGGAAATTTTACTCTCATACGCAAACAAACACAAAAAGCTGAGAGTCTAGTTTTGGTGCTATCTGTTAGTATGAATTTACAGATCATTGAATGCTTTTGGCTTTGACTGACCCATCAGCCAGTCTGTTTTTATGATGTCATAACAACAGACTGTACTGTAACATCCACAGAGGATAATGGGAGGGCTCGTATTTGATCAGAGATGAAGAACTGATGTCTTGTCAAACTGATGCTTATCCCGCTTATGGCTTGTCAAACACAGGCACATCAATGGTCCATGTTGGCTTTTGAGTGTGATAGAGATAAAGATAGAGATGGTAGATAGACAGTGTTGAAATATTTTTGTTATATAAATGTCCAAAAGACTGAAAACATTTCGGAGCAGTTGTTTGGATGACTTTAAAAATGTGCCTGTAGTTCAATTAGCAGAGCATTGTTAATGGGCTCGATCCCAGTTAAAATACATACTGATAAAATGTATACCATGTAATGCACTTCTAAGGGGCAGGACACACCAAAGCTTTTTTACACATCTGAAAACACCTGAAAGACGCTGAATGCCAGCTTTTTCTTCAGCTGAGCGCTTTGGCAGCTGTGATACTTGTCCCGCCCCTCCTCCACTGTGATTGGACGGCCGTGTGAGAACTGACATTGACGAGTGGAGCTTTTCACCCAAAAATGGTCCAGCTGCTGGCTGTTTTAAAAACGCAGCATTTCAATTGGAAACAACTGAAAACATGCTCAGGCCGTGGGCGTAAAAGCTTTGTTGTGCAGATTTTTTAAATGAAAACCGGGGACATTTCCTAGTTCAATGGTCAATATATCATTAAAATCTCATTTGTTGTTATCTATGAATTAAAAAATGTGGACAAAACATTTTCTGCAAAAATTACTTTCTTACTTAGTATTTTTGTCTTGTTTTCAGTACAAATATCTAAAAATTCTTAAATCAAGATGGATTTTCTTCATAAGCAAAATCCCCTAAGAAAAAAAATCTAGTTTAAAGACAAAAAAATATTGAATTTGTGCTTAAAACAAGCAAAAAATTGTACTGCCAGTGGGGTAAGATTTGCTTGTTTTAAGCATGAATTTGATATTTTTGGTCTAAAAACTATAATTATTTTCTTGGGTCATTTTGCTCATCAAGAATACGAATCCGGTTTTAAGAATTTTTTAATATTTGTACTGAAAACAAGAAAAAATACTAAGAAAGTAATTTTTTATAGTGTTTCTAATTTAATTAATTGAACAATTTATGTAGCCTAAATCTATTTTTTTCCTTTTTTCATGCACAAATATTATCGTTTAAGCATTGTAAACGTGAAGAACAGAAGGAAGAATGCAAAATGTAAACATATTTAGCCTACACAAAACAAATGCTTAGTACCATGCTGTGTTCAGTTCACTTCATTGGTTTATTACTTTAATTTAACATGAGTAGTTAACCCCCGTTAACTTTGACTGTTTTCATATCTTATGATAACTTAATTGATGATAACTTGATGACGCTTTCTCGCGTGTGTCTCGTAGTAAATTCTTCTTCGGTAAATCAGTGGCGCGCAACTAAGAAATCAGTGTAGCTCGCAGCCCCCTCTGCTGGTGAAAATAATCATTACATGATTGCTCCGGTCTGGTCACCTTACCCTAAGTCAGTTTAGAATAAAAGCATCTGCCAAATACATAAATGTAAACAAACAATTGGCCAATAAATGCTGTAATAATAAATTGTATCAAGTTTAAAATTCAGTAGCGGCTGGTGACTTGGTGTGTCATGAACCTAAGTGCATCAAGCCAAAAAACGTGCCTGCTGCACATGCGTTGAAAGGGTTTATAATAAAAGAGACGCTCACGTTCATGAAATACTCACAAGACACTAACTTAACACTAAACTCTGATTACGCATGAGATTAAGCGAGTATCTGGCAAACGCGAGCCTCTCTTTTATCATAAACCCCTTCGAAGCATCTGCAGCAGGCACTTATTTTGACATGATGAACAACACACTTGACGGCTAAATACATGTTTGGCGAGCTTTGCGTCGTGCGCCCTCGAAAAAGAAGTCACTGGCCCCCACTGTTTAAATTTAAAACAAATATGATGGATATGTCTGGATCCTGTCAGGATCTTGTCTAGTATTACATCTAGTTCATTGGGACAGGTTTCTGACAGTAGCATGTTTTGTGTGGGAACACGTTGCTATGGATTATTTATAATCAGGCCACATGTTTTCCCACACAAAACATGGTACTGTCAGAAACCTGTCACAATGAACTAGATGTAATACAAGATAAGATCCTGACAGGATCCTGACAGGATATAACAAGATTTTGCACTCCTATTACTTTGAATAGGGCACAATGCAACGCTCAATATGGCTGCTCTGGCAACCCAAGTCCCGCCTTCCAAGTTAAATTAACCAATCATTAATGGATAAAGACTGATGATTCTCTGTTGGAGGGGCTCTGTAGAGAATCACATGAAGTGCTTGCCAACCTGTGCGCATGTGCAGTCAATCCCTCCAGAAAAACGCGATTATGTGATCGCATGATTCAACGCATAATCAGCCAAAGTCCACATATTTATTCAGGGGATGCATTTTTTCAAAAACACCACACTTTGGCAGCATAAATTGCAGATTTCCGTGCGCAAAATATGCGGGGCTTGCATGATTCATAATCCCCGCATTTTCATAGCAAAAGTTGAAAAATGTCGCATTTAATTCACACAAGCTTAGCCATGTCCCCAGTTGCCATGGGAACATTACGAAGTGACGCGATTATGTGATCGCATGATTCAACGCATAATCAGCCAAAGTCCACATATTTATGCAGGGGATGCATTTTTTCAAAAACACCACACTTTGGCAGCATAAATTGCAATTTCCATGCGCAAAATATTGCAGGGCTTGCATGATTCATAATCCCAGCATTTTCATAGCAAAAGTTTAATAATTTTCGTATTTAATTCACACAAGCTTAGCCATGTCCCCAGTTGCCATGGGAACATTACGAAGTGACGTGATTATAGGACGTGAACATCATTCAAAAGCTGCAAAAGCTGCAGTTTTTGCAAGTTCCCGCAATTTCCTTGCATACAATTGCATAAATATCCCACATATTTCATTGCATTTAAAAAAAAAACGTGCCGCAAGATCAAAGATTTTTGCCCGCAACAATCACAGAAAAACTCTGTGTTTTTCTGAAAGGACTGGTGCAGTAGCAAAAACAACCTTTGAAGAAATGTGTTTTACCCACAAGTTATGGTACAGTTTAAGTCAGGTGTAATTGTTGGGCAGAAATATGTTGTTTAATTGTGATATTAGCACAAAATTTTAGAGATCCATCTTTTCCCATTCAAGAAGAAGGGACTTTAGTCTTGCATGACTGAAATAACTTCCCGGAGGCGTTACAACTTACAAACATGGCCGCCTGGTGATGCGACATCCCTAAAGGGACTTTAGAGGAAAGTCACAGTACCCCTTATGTAATCCACTATTTATATGCCTTTGATTTGCATAATTGTCGTTTTGTGTAATGTTTCACACTCCTTCACAATGAATGTAGTGTAGTTAATAAAGTAGCCAACACAATATCATGACAATTCATAAATGGCTGATTCAAACTAATTTGACAATCTCATTCAGTCAAAATTAGGGGTGGGGTTAGGGGCGGGGCTTCTTAATCTTTCATTGCTGTTCGATTCACATCAAACAAATTCCTGTGAGATTTGGCCGGTGTAGCATATGTTATCCGCAGCAGCAGATCTGTTCCCGTTCTCACCTCCACACAGAATGAGTCCATGTCACTTAAGTCATCTTGGTTTCCATAGCAGCGGTTCTGGCTGGTCCGTGCTCCCTTTGTAGTAGGTGTTTGATGAGAAAGTGCTTCTAATTTTATTTTACATTCATTGTGTGGCCAGGGCAGATTTGGTTTTGATGTGATATTTCAAAGACAAATCACTATCCCATGCCTACGTAATGGTGGGCTCTTTCTTATACCGCAAACAAAATGTTGTTTTGGGCCAAGCATCAATTATTGAGTGTGTTTACATGCACAGTCTTACGGCGATTATGCTTAATAAACTGATAACATGTGGGGTCATGTAAAGGCATAAAGCGTTTTAGTTTTTATTATAATCGGGACACCCCATAAAAGGCGTAAGCAAAAATACGGTCGGCACAGGTCATTTTTTTGCTCATTAGTCATTACCTTGCATGTTTTGTTCATGCGCGCATGTCTCCGCAAAGTAACGCATAAAAGTCTGCGCTCGGCTCATGCAGTTGGCAGAGAAACTGCAAAAATACAAGCTCATGTTACATCTACATTTACAGTGTTGTCACTGCCTGCGAGAAACCTGACAAATCTCCAAATGTAAATGAAGTTTTCTGCATAGCCGGTTTATTGACTTGCATGTAAATGGATGAAAACAGATTTCTATGAGCAGATTTTTGATAGTTATCTGCTTATTCTGTGCATGTTAACACACTCCTTCATTAGGACAGATAGTGAGGAGGATAAACCTGAAACTTCATAACAGTGCCCAATTCCCTTGCACTTTGTACCTAGACAATAATAAAATTTGTGTAAAATGTAAAACCGGTGATACCAAAGATATTGGATATAACAAGATACAAAACTCCTATTACTATAAATAGGGGACAACGAAACTACCAAGTGGCCACTCTTTAGAGTTTACTTTAGAGCATTTGCATTTAACATGGCATTTTTAAAGGAAAACGATCCTCGTTTATACTGGCATTTTAAAAAGAATCTTCATCCACACTATACACGACCATAAACGCATGAAACATGACCAATCACGTATTTGGGCATGTGCATAAAGTGTAAAATAACTTATTACTCTAATAATAGCTTACCTTTGCGCATTTATGTAGCCTAGGGGTGTGCGATATTGACAAAAATTCATACCTGGGTCCTTTGCCGGCAACTAAAACAGACAATATTCAGGGTTTCCCGCAGAAAATGTGTTAGTTAAGGTGGTAGGGTTGTGCAGGTGGGCGGGCAGGGGGCGTGGCAATCAAAGGGGCTGGGCGTATGCGTCATAATAAAAATATTTTTAATTAAAACACTCAAATAAAACTAAATTTTGAAGAAACTATGACAGAAAATTAACACTTACTAGATTATTAATGAATTAAATGTTTTATCAACAGGCTAGTTATCCTTCAGACAGTGACGGACCATGTCTTTCTCTCATTTCGGCCATGTGGCGTTTGGTGGAATTTTTTTTATGGGTTGACCTGGTTAAGGTGGTAGGGTATCCCGAACTGAAAAGTGCTGCGGGAAACCCTGCTATTTTTGAGCCTATAAAAATGTATTTGGAAAAGTCTTCAGCTCCCCCCTACAACATATTAATATGATTTATAGGTTAATTTTGATTTTATAACTAAACAGAAAGGTCTTTATGATTTAAAAAGGAAGCATTCAAGTGAACAGTACTAAACAGTAGCGAACTTGAAGCAAAAATAAATATCAGCAAATGCAAACTTCAGTCAAACATATTAAGAGGTGAAGTATAGCTTTAGCCTATGAAATGCCTATTGCGTTAATTTTTAAAAGTGTGCGAGGTCCGTGCACGTCCTCCGCTAGCAAATAGCAAAAAGCGCAATCTGCTAAACGAGCATTAAATATTAATATGACCTTGATTTTATTGTTTTTATTAATTTATATTCACAAAACTTATCAACTAAACATCGATTAAAATTAAGAAACAAATTATATGAAACGAAATTCATTTTAAAGTAGCAAACAAAATTTAAATTAAACTTGAAAATAATGTCTGACCCATTTCTATTCGCCCTTCATATTGGCCTTTAGAACGCCCTATATGGCGTTTAAAATTAGAGTCTATCTTTTGTAATAAGCTAACTAAATTTAAACAAAACATAAACAACATTACAACAATATTCAAACCCAACAATACTCAAACATTAATATAAAACAGACATTATCTATAAGGATACATGTTAAAACCATCTGATATAGCGTTTATAATAGCTGGTTGGTAGATGTTTACTATTTTTTGCAAAACCTCCGTTGCAAACCTCAATTTACCTGAATAAAAATATTTTTTACTTTGAAAATGATGCGCTGTCACGTTAACATCAGCTGTTCGTTTACATAAGACCTTTACACTCAGAGCAATGTCTGAGTTCTTAAACTAAAACAGGGTCTACGAACGACTCCGTTTATGAGGGTCGAAAACGGTGGCGTAGTGTAAATGAAAGGCGTAAACGTGGCAAAAGTAACGTGTTTTTTAAAGGTAAACGCATTAATGTAAACATAGCCTAAGGTCCCACCTACTGGTTAAAAGAACCAATCATCAATGGATAAAGGCTGATGATTTCCTGGGGGGGGGACTCGGTACAGAGTCGCATGAAGCGCTTGCTAATCTGTGCGCATGTGCAGTAGCTGAAATGACCTTGAATAAAGGTGTATTAGTGCTATTTAAGCCTAATAGGTCATACACACCAAACGCGAATTCAACGATTTGCGCGAGTAGATTACATACAAGCAGTGGCTGGTGACTTCTTTTTTTGAAGCGCACGATGCGAAGTTCATCACAACATATATGTAGCTTGTCATGTGTGTGGTTCGTCATTTCAAAATATGTGTTCTGCGCTTTGAGAGATCGTGTGTGCATCACGTGTCAGGCCAAAATATGTGCCTGCTGCGGACGTGTCTTTTATCAAAAGCGTTTATGATAAAAGAGATGCTCGCGTTTGCCAGATACTCACATAATCTCATGCGTAATCAGAGTTTACTGTTAAGGAAGTGTCTAGCGTGTATTTTCTGAACGTGAACATCTCTTTTATCATAAACGGCAGCAGGCACTTTGACAAAACACGTGATGCACACAGGATCTCTCGACACGCAGGACACATATTTTGGAAAAGGGAACCACACACGTGACAATCCGAACACTTATTTTGAATTAGCGCATCCTCGGATGAGCAGTCACGAGCCGCCACTGAAACAAAGTCAAAGGAAAGATGCGAATAGATGTGAACACGCGCGGGGCACTGCGAATGACATGAATTGAGTGGCCTCAAATATTCAACTCAAGGAAAAAAAATTCACAAGACACAAAGTTAAATCGCACGAGTAATCAAAAACGAGGAACTTGATTCTTTGCGTTTGGTGTGTACGCAGCATAAGAAACAAAAGTTATGATGTCAGGTTTAATTGTTGGTTTTGTTTGGTGATGCATTTAGAAAACAGCTGCATAAAACTCTTATCTTAAAAACTCATAAAAAAGGTTGAATTGACTTGCAAAACCAAGATTTAAGTTCATGCTGCATTTCTAAAGTGTAACAATGATGGTACCCTGAGGTTAAGTTCTTCCTTTAAAGTGTAATTATCTAGTCTGAGAAGAGTTTTGTCTTTGTCTGTGCTGTTCAAGGGACAATTCAGCTCAGATAAAGAGGTGTGAAAGGGACTAATATAATCATATGCTGGGTCTCATATAAAGGATTAACTACCATAGAAATACAGTGCGCCTGTGAAAAGTAACCACTATAATGTGGTATTAAGGTTTATTCATTTGGCAGACACTTTTTCCAAAGTGCCTTACAGTACATTTCATATGCTATACATTTGATCATGTCTGTTCACTAGTATATTTGAACACGCAACGTTCACACTGCTAACGCAAAGCTCTACCAGTTGAGATAACAAAATCACATTGCTTACTACATATTGAAATTTGGTCTTGTTGTGGTGTAATGTCGCAAGGAGCAAGCGAATATGAGAGGAGATATGAAGATTTCTTTATTGATCTCCTTCAGTTTGTGTTTTTGTTGAATGCTCTGCTACCTGGTCTAGCCCAGTCAGTTTAGCGGTTCAGCCGTGACACACAGTCCCCTTTTATAAAGCTGCTCTTGCCATACTCTATGAGTCTAGACAACCAATGAATGCCAGATACAGCAAATCGTCCTATTATTCTGCTTAAAAAAGTCAAGCTGTGCCATTTAATTCATAACAAAAATATAGATTCTGTCAGTAAAAGCAGGTACATATTAATGTTATATGCTGGACATACTGTACAAACTCAAAAGAAAAAGATTGGCTTGTTAGAAACGCACATCAGGAAAGTTGGAGGCTAGCTGTCGTAAGCTTTGTTTCAAAATGAAAATGCATTCATGTAAACAAGACCTTAAAGGTGCAATGTGTGACTTTTAGGATGATCTCTTGACAGAAATGCACTATAATAAACATAACTATATTATCAGTGGTGTATAAAGACCTAACATAATTTACTGTATTGTTTTTATTACCTTAGAATCTCCATACATGGTCCCCTTACATGGAAGTCGCCATTTTGCACAACCATGTTTCTACAGTAGCCCTAAGCGGACAAACTTCTCATAACTATGTTATCTCAGATTATAACATCTTTGTCCTGTGGCGGCTACTGTAGCTTCTCTATGCGTTTGGAAAAGGAGGGATGAGCTGTGGACTGAGCCGTTGGTTGCAAAAATGGTCTTACCAGTAGATGCTGCTAAAAGTCCCTCATTGCACCTTTATAACATGAATAAATGTAAATAAATATATAGATATATTGTAGCATGTTAAAATACTTGTTATGGAATAGAAAATAACATGCATGATTATTGTCTGCTTTCAGCAATGTGGACACAGATGAGCTATGTGGTGAGTTAATACTTTTTGTTGAAAATATTACAGTTCTTTTATTGAATATTTTCAGCAACACTGTCAAATGTGTATCATAAAAGCTGTAATTTAATTTTAAACCATTGGTTTATAAGAAAACTAAAGAACATAAACATTTTACTATTTTACTATTGGGTTTGTCTTCAAATAAATAAAAAAAAATAAACATGTAGGATTAAAAAATAAGATTAAATTCATCATTCCCCCCCAATGATTTTCTATTTTCCTTTAGAGTACTTCTCTCAGCACCTTGGAGAATATGAAAATGTCCTTGCTGCCTTGGAAGACCTAAACGTCTCCATACTGAAAGCCATGGACAAAACCAAAAAAGTAAGTTGTCCCAAACCTTCTCCTCATTCAGTATCTAAAGGACATGACTTTGCTTACACGGTTACTTGTACACTTTTGTACCTAAAAGTTGGTTCCTCAAAGGTACATAAATGGTACATATAAGGATCTTTTTAAAGGTATCGTCCTAGTATGTACCTTTTTCTGAGAGTGTATGGAGTGATATTGACATTAAAAAACGCCTTACATTTGTATTAGTGCAGAAGTTTGTGTAGATGATAGATATGATAAGAGATGTGTTTGTATTTTGCATCAGTTCTTTGAGGCTGTTATTGTCTTCCCCTAATCACTCACAACATCTTCCTCAGACCCCGCTGTGAACGTTAGATGCATCATATTAAACAAATCGTAATAAAGCGCTGCGTGATATGCACTATGGGGAAATCTCAGTGTGGATGATGATGGATCTTCACTACTTCATACTTATATGTGTCAGACATTGTCACACACAGAAATGTCTCACGGCATGTCGTGCTGCAGTCACAAAAAATTTACATCTATTGCTTCGTGTTTTCCTGGACACAATTTTCCTATTTTTTCATTTCACTCAGCACCACTTTCTTTGTTGTGTCTCTTTGGGAGTCTTTAAAGACCTCCCCACTATAGTGGTTGGGGTTAGGGACAGAAAAGAGTCGGGGGTTTGTTTGTAAAAATATTTACTATGTTTACCTGTGCAAATGAAGTGAATAAATTGTGCCATTTTTGCATATAGTTGGACTCTTGAAAATTTTTAGTTAACTTGCGCAATTCGCACATGAAATTTGCACTCTAGGGCTCTATCATACATCCGGCCTAATGCAGCGCAATGCACATAAAGGCTTATAAAGGGGATGAGAGCTGAGACTGGGTTGCGAGACTGTGTTGGCCAAAAACACACCCATTACTCATTAAAAGAATATGATCAACCCTTTTCGACCGTGCGCTCGGCGCACAAACCAATTTTCCCGTTGTTAAATTAGCAAAAGTGGATTCAGATACGCCCATTTTGACCGTGCGCTGTGTACTTCACAGACAATTCGCTTAGATCGTTAAAATAGGGCCCGCCCTATATGTGTATAGCTCATATAGCTGTTGTAAGTATAACATACTCAGTGACTATTAGCATTGACAATCTACACTGACCGTCAACGGGTCACACAGGCAGACACTGCGTGCTTCAGTATCCACAGATCTCTTTAACCGAGACTGTTTGCAATTTCATATTAAAAATGAAGCAAAGCGATGATGCCAAGACCAGCAGATTTGCCACTTAATTCATGTGAGCGTCTCAGAAATAGAGTCACATATGAGGGGCAGCGCTATGCCGCTTCATTATACCCTTCTTAATAAACAAGACAGACAGGGAAATATGAAACCCAATTAATGTCTAGTTGAAGCACATTAGCTTATTAAAAATATATTGTCAGAAATACTACATGTATGTGAGGTTTTTGGTCAAGATATTGTAGCTGGTTAGGACTTCCAGATCTTCTGATGATGGTGTTTTTGCACTGGTACTTTTGATGGTCTTCTTTGTTCATCTTGATTTAAACTATTCAGCCTATGTTTAAGGTTCCTATTGGAATACGACAAAAGATTGTTCACCAATATAACAACAAGATAAAGGGAATATATTCTAAAATGAGTTATTATTACGTTGAAGAAGCTTGGCAAATAATAAACATTCACTATCCACATTTCTTTCAAAAGCAGAGATGACAGGCTGATAACATTCACTGAACTACTGAACTGTGAAAAGTAAATGTTAACAAAAGACTGAGTTAAATAAAACATAAGGTGTTGTTTGTCTGTGATCTCAGGCTTCACACCTCTGGGTTATCACTGTTGTTTGTGTATTGTATGAGTGTGTGGGCAAACCAGCAGCTGTGAATTCGTCTCTGCCCTCAGGAGAACATCATCTGAACATCATCATTGTGAGGGGGCTGAAATCAACCAGCCAATATCTCTCGCCTTTAGTTTACAGGCCATGACACAATGATGAAAGATGATTTTGATGTTTTCAAAAATAGTGATGCGGTTTGTACATTCGCTCGTCTTGTAGTGCATTAAGCCATCGGTTATTTGCGATCTTTACTGTTTATAACAGCGTGTGATTGGACACATACTGGATGTGACCCTGTCTGTGATTTACTGTACATAAAATCATCTTTCATAATGTATTGAACATTCTGTGAAAATGTAACCTTTAAAACATACTTACACTTTGGTATGGGACCAATTCTCACTTTTAACTAGTTGTAATTTTAGCTTGCATATTATAGCATAGTAGCTTCAATGTGTTAACATTAATTACTGCAATGAAATAATACTAAACAACACTTTCAAAACATTAAATCTTTAATCCTTTTGTACATTTTTAATGATTGATGATGAAGTCTTTTCAAGTTGTACAAATTAACAGTAGTTAATACACCCACCTAAAGGATTATTAGGAACACCATACTAATACTCTGTTTGATCCCCTTTCGTCTTCAGAACTGCCTTAATTCTATACATGGCATTGATTCAACAAGGTGCTGACAGCATTCTTTAGAAATGTTGGCCCATATTGATAGGATAGCATCTTGCAGTTGATGGAGATTTGTGGGATGCACATCCAGGGCACGAAGCTCCCGTTCCACCACATCCCAAAGATGCTCTATTAGGTTGAGATCTGATGACTGTGGGGGTCATTTCAGTACAGTGAACTCATTGTCATGTTCAAGAAACCAATTTGAAATGATTCAAGCTTTGTGACATGGTGCATTATCCTACTGGAAGTAGCCATCAGAGGATGAGTACATGGTGGTCATAAAGGGATGGACAGAAACAATGCTCAGGTAGGCCGTGGCATTTAAATTATGCCCAATTGGCACTAAGGGGCCTAAAGTGTGCCAAGAAAACATCCCCCACACCATTACACCACCAGCCTGCACAGTGGTAACAAGGCATGATGGATCCATGTTCTCATTCTGTTTACACCAAATTCTGACTCTACCATCTGAATGTCTCAACAGAAATCGAGACTCATCAGACCAGGCAACAATTTTCCAGTCTTCAACTGTCCAATTTTTGTGAGCTCGTGCAAACTGTAGCCTATTTTTCCTATTTGTAGTGGAGATGAGTGGTATCCGGTGGGGTCTTCTGCTGTTGTAGCCCATCTGCCTCAAGGTTGTGCGTGTTGTGGCTTCACAATTGCTTTGCTGCATACCTCGGTTGTAACGAGTGGTTATTTCAGTCAAAGTTGCTCTTCTATCAGCTTGAATCAGTCGGCTCATTCTCCTCTGACCTCCAGCATCAACAAGGCATTTTCGCCCACAGGACTGTTGCATACTGGATGGTTTTTCCTTTTCACACCATTCTTTGTAAACCCTAGAAATGGTTGTGCGTGAAAATCCCAGTAACTGAGCAGATTGTGAAATACTCAGACCGGCCCGTCTGGCACCAACAAACATGCCACGCTCAAAATTGCTTAAATCTCCTTTCTTTCCCATTCTGACATTCAGTTTGGAGTTCAGGAGATTGTCTTGACCAGGACCACACCCCTAAATGCATTTAAACAAATTCCATGTGATTGGTTGATTAAATAATTGCATTCATGAGAAATTGAACAGGTGTTCCTAATAATCCTTTTAGGTGAGTGTATATTATAATTGTATATGAATTACCAATTAACAATCAGAAAAATTATGAATGAAAAACAAACAAGACAATAAAATCTATTAAAAAAATGTTTTGTTAATTGCTTGTTTATGATCTCCTGTTCATTAACTATTTGTAACAACTAAACCCTATGTAAAGTGTTAAATATAAGCACGTGGTTAAGAGATTCAGTGAATATAATTATTCCGATTCAGTCACTTGTGACATTTAGTCCAGTCTCTGGTTCAACACATCCATTAAGACCCGGTTTGAATGCTGCAAACACTTTGTATGAATTACTTGAACTCATAGTGGCTATAAATAACAAAAAATACCTGCAAGGTCTGTAAGGAAAGTGTGAGGATTATTAACAGTCCACAGGTTAATCATAACCTTTTGTGCTATATGACTCAAATGGTTCAGTGTAAAGGTCTGTCCTGTGTATATATGCACCATGTTGGACAACTTGTTGGATCTCATTGATTTTTATGCATTTTGGTAACACACCTGCTTCAGAAGAATTATTTGTCCTGGCAGTTAAGGGATGTTCTCAGATTTAATAACAGCTTTGGTTAGTGACAGTGCATAGTTGCCTCGGCGTACAACATAATTACACTGGCGACTGTTGACTGTTCCTAACGTTGAAAAGCCGACGTACGACCCCGCAAATAACAAACCCTTGTTTTGAGAGTATGAAGCAAACCTCATCCACAGGTTTAAGGGCTCTGCTGAATGATCACTTAAAACATAAGTACACCCCAGAATAAAAATGTTGACATTAATTAAATTTTGTGTACACTATAATCTATATAAAAACGTATCATGTGATTTCACCTGCAGGAGTACCAGGAGGCCACACACCTTGAGCGGTTTGTGACACGTTTCCTGTTGAAGGAGACCACCAGTCAGCTGCAGTCACTCCAGAGCTCTCTTAAATGCGCCCTGGAGACCACAGCCGAACAGACCCGACAGGAGAGGCAAGCAGCTTACTATTGACTTTCACACTAAGTTTCCAGAGCATCAGTGGCAGTAATTGCATTAATAGAGCAGGTGACGGGCAGACAGATAACCCCAGGCTTTTGTTATTATGCAGAAATACAATGAAGGCTGAATATAAACCAGTTTGTGCTCGTATGTGTGATTAGCAGCTCATTTTTAGACTCACAGAGACTGCCAGCATTTACGTGTGGAGGTGGGTCGGCTGTATGGACCGTAGTGGGGGTGAGCTCCTTTTAGAGTGCACAATTTTGAACGGAAATGAGCTGTTTTATTCCAGCACCTGGATGATTGCATGCTACACAGTGTGAATATGTGTGTGCATGATGTGACCGTATGCATGCCCACAGCCTCACCTCCTCAATGTGCAGCAGCTGGACTGCTTAGATCTCCTTGCCATCTTATGAAATAAGCCAGAGGAGCTGGTGAACTCTGCATTTTACCCATTCCAGTGAGTCGTAAACACACACACAACCAATGGCTCAACGGCTGAATTGCAACCAGCGGCTCAGTTCACAGCTCACCCCTCCATTTCGAAACACATAGAGGCTGTTTACACTTGGCATTAACATGCGTTTTCATCCATCCGATCACAAGTGGACGACGTTAATGCCAAACGTTTTGAACGCGTCCACTTTCGACCACTTTCAACCACATTCAGAGGTAGTCGAAACCACTTTCGATCGGATTGCTTTCGTAGTGTAAACGCACATGTGGTTGAATGTGTTCGAAAAGCCACACGCGACGCCTTCTCTCCGCCCATTTATCTAATCTGAGGTATTAAACACAAGTTTTACGTCTTTTTTGACTTCTGGCGTGAACACACGGTGAACAGCGCTATTTTTAGCCTTTCATTGATAAAACTAAAGCGGCTGATCTCCGCAGGTTCGTTTTGAAAGCGTGTGAAAGTTGCGCGATCCTATTTCATCAATTGCGCAGAAAATTCAGAGAAAGCTCTAACATATAAACGTACAAAACTCTGTGCAGCATGTATACTTGCTAAACAAGCAGCGGACTCCGACATAATATTAGTTTGCGTCCATATAAACTCATCATTACTCGCCCACAGTCTCGACGGACCAACCCCTCACAGTATTCAGGACATATGCGGTCGAAAGTGGACAAAAGAGACGGATTTAAATACCAGGTGTAAACGTAATGTGTCTCTCTCATCCACTTGTGATCCGATCGATAAAAACACATCTTAATACCAAGTGTAAACAGCCCCATAGAGAAGCTACGGTAGCCGCCACAGAACAAACACGTTAAGGACTGAGACACTGTAGTAACAAAACACGATCTATAGAGCAGTTTGTCCATTTAGGGCTACTGTAGAAACATGACAGCGACTTTGATGTAAAAAGATCCGCGGTGTACATATATAAAACGGCTCTTCCTAAGATAAAACCAATTAATACACCACTGATAATATAGTTATGCAGATTATATTGCATTTCTGTCAAGTGATCCTTCTTAAAGTTACACAATGCATCTCTAAGAGGCTTAGGGGGCATGCACACCAAAGCTTTTACGCCCGCGGCGGTCGTATGTTTTTAATTGTTTCCAATGAAAGCATGCCGTTTTTCAAAAAAGCCAGCAGCTAGCGTTTTTTTTCCGTGCTAAAAATTAAAGATTCACCTTTTGGGTAAAAAGCTCCGCTCGTCAATGTCAGTTCTAACACGGCTGTCCAATCACAGTGGAGGAAGGGCGGGACAAATACCACAACAACTGATAGAGTTCTCAATGGGCCTGAAAATTAAAACCCGACCCGGCTCGTGGCTTTTAAAGCCCGGACCCGATGTACTCCGACATATCACTCCCGTCCCGCGGCCCGATGCCGCAGCCCCCCCCTTTTTTCCCTCTCATACACGTATTATCATGACCAGCAGACGGGAATTCAAATCAACCTTTAATGTTCACGCCTTTTAACAATACAAACTACTGAAACAATAAACTTTAAATATATAAACACTTTCCAGACATTTCTGATTTTCCTTTAGTAGTGTAACGAACTCTGTGTTCCCTTGTTTTGTACTCTTATTTTGAAGTCATGTCTGTGTCATCCATGTTTGTAGTTTTTTTTAGTTCTTTTGTTCATTGGTCCATGTGATGATTGTTCCCCAGGTGTGTCTAGTTTTCCCTGATTACCTTGTGTATTTAAATCTAGTGTCTCCAGTGTCTGATTTCGATCATTGCTTGATGTTATGGTGTTTCGTGGTCCTTGTTCCTTGATGGATTACCTGCTATGGTTTTGCCCATTTATGTCATTATAAATAAACCTTGGATCCGCATCCTGGATTTCCCCGTAACAAGTAGTGACGTTGACTTCACCTGCGTCAAGTTTACTTTTCACCAACTCCATCTTCTTCTCCAGGCTAAAGGTGTGCACGCTAGTGATGGGAGAAACGAAGCTTTTCGAAGCTTCGAATCAATTGAACCAATTGCTTCACAAATTGATTCAGTTTTTCGAAGCGTTCGAAACACCATACACGCTGCCGACATCTGCTGGTCAAAATAGTGTAAAAGTAGCAAGATCTGTCCAAACATTTGACACTTTTTACCTAATAATAGCAAGTTTGTTCCAAAAATATGTTTTTAAGAAAAATTAAGTATTTCATTTAATTAGACATAATTAAACGTGTATTCTGTGTTTTTAGTTTTATTTATAGCAAACGCATCATTAAAACTAATTCTCTTTTTAATTCTGCACATTTTTTGTCATTTAATCCGTCTATAAACAAAAAGTAGACAAATTGTTAGTGTTATTTGTCTGAAGGATGAATGTTTTATGAACTTTTATAATAAAACTGACCCGAGTTCACCTACACTGGTCATTTGTGATCAACTCTCCCTAGTGGTAAATCGTCGGATTTTCGAAACATTTCGAAACAGTTATGAGGTAATGAAGCCTCGTTTGCTAAAATCACGTGACTTTGGCCAGTTTGAAACAAGCTCCGAACCAATGATTCGAAACAAAAGATTCGTAAATGTTTCGAAGCCTCATGAAGCGTGCTTCGAAATCGCCCATCACTAGGTTTGTCTCCGCCCCTCTCCATGATGCCCATTGCATGCAGCAGCCAGACTTTCTTTACGGTGAACAGCAGCGATGATTAATAAAAAAAAAAATTCACTGAGCAGAAAAGATTAAGCCTGATGTCCGACCGAGTCATTTGCTTGTATTTTTCCCTGAACCCGGTTCCAACCTGCGGGTCCTGTCGGGCCGACCCTTTGAGAACTCTAACGACGAAGAAGTATCACAGCAACCAAAGCGCTTGGCTGAAAAAACAGCTGGCATTTGGCATCCTCCAGGCGTTTCAGCCACGTTTAAAAGCTTTGGTTTGCACACCCCCTTATAGACCTTTTGCGTGTTTGCAAACAGAGGTGATGTTTTTTGTGGGCGGAGCCCAACTGGTGGCAGAAAGTGACAGTAGCGGTGTGAAGTGTTTTAGCGTTAAAGCGTGATTTTTATGGATCCTGTGTTCTGTCGAAGTCTGTTTCCTCTATGTTTCCCTTTAGTGTAATGTTTCTTATAGCGTTTTCACCACGTTAAGTTTATTTTTTAGATAAATTAAAAGTTTAAATGGCTTGGCTACTGATATGTGTGCATGTATGTAATGTATATGTATTGTTCTTTATTGGTAAATCAATTATTTTTACAGTCTGAATGGCTAAAGTGCATATAAGAGCAATACTCTCATGTGTTCTTTATAATATAATTGATTAAATATGTAATTATTTTCCAGTTTTCTATTATTGCTTCCTTATATTTATAGCCTACGTGTTTGCTTTAAAACTATTGTAAAACTATTTTGTTTACATACAAATTAATTTGTATAGGCCAGCTTATATATTAAAGCAACACTATGTAGTTTCCATGTAAAAATGACTTACAGCTCCCCCATGTGGTTAAAAAGCGCAACAGTGCCTGGTATCAGACACTTTCAGAGTGTGCTTGTAGCAGCTAGGAGGCTGCTCAGGTTGCAGCAACAGTACAATTTGTCCAGTTAAAAGTTGTTCCATCACTGAAATAATTTTAGAGACATTATTTAAAGGTAAAAAAACTACATAGTGTTGCTTTAATAACACTTTACATCATGCGTTTGTGTGAGATATACTTATATATTTATTAAGTATGTAAACATCATAATTTTAGAACAAACAGAAAGAAAACATAGGCTTAGATATAAGGTAACAGTAATAGAAAATGGAAAAATTATGAAATATATTTTATAAATGGTGATGTTGATATTATGAACTCATTCAAATCTTTAATCCTTCTAAATAAATTATAAATGTAATGTGATAAAAACGCTATAAGAGACACATAGAGGGATCAGACTTCGACAGAACACCGGATATCTCTACTTATTTTCTATTCTAATTATTAAAAGATTTCCAGACGATTTCATCGCTTCAGTCTGTCCGTTTAAGGGCTTATTGCAACCATAAACACCTACGTTTATCTTCAAATGGTCTCTTCGATGACGGTATACTATAACAATGAAGGTCATCTCTTTTTGGCATTCAATCAACAGCACAACAAGACATTTTCTAGTGAGTTATCTTGCTCGTTTCACTCGTGTCTCATTCATTTCCACTGTTTTCTGCCACCACATTGTGTGCGCAGCTTGCAGTGACGTAACTGTGACGTCTACTTGCAAAAGGTCTATTCTTTATTTCGTTACTAGCAATAAAAAAATAAAAGCACAAACCTGTGCATGCCGTCATATGGCTACACGCGTGAAGCCTCTTATGTCAGTTTTTGTGTCGCTGTTGACAGTGTGGAGTTATTTATAAAATCCATCCAGATTTGAACCTTAAGCCATCAAGGCTTATCTCTCTATGAACTCATTGTATGCCAAGTTACTCGCTGCTACTCCATACGGCTTGATTCCCACAGCGTGGGATGTATTGAAAGTGGCTGGTGGCCAAAGCAAATTGAAACAGTGCGGCCCATTCTCTATTCTGTCTGAAGCGTCGAGTCTCTGAGGAGCTGTGCCGCACACAGGGATGAAACAACAGAGATGAGCTCAAATCTGAGACCAGACGTCGCTGGAGTGCTCACACCGTCCACAACACTGCTTTCATCTGTGTGCAAAGAGCACCATTCGAAGCTATTAGAAAAAAACACTGGTGCTTATATTTATTTATATGTTCATTTTCATGTTTTACATTTTGGTAACACTTTATTTTAATACTCCACTTTAGACATTCAACTAACAATAAATAACTTTGCAACTACATGTCAACTAACACTCATCAGAGGATCACGTGACGTCCAGACCTCTATCAATAGTAATTCATAGTTTTCAGTCACGTGACCCACCAGTGGTGTTGGAGAGCAAGAAAGCTGCAGTTTGCATTGCAGTGCAGAGGTGAAGTTTGATTTTTAGATCATAGCGTCTGTCAGAGCATCTTTGTTCAGTGACGGTTCAGGTGTGCAGGCATGCGGTTGTGAGTTTAGCTGGGTTTTTAATAACCTGGCTGATTCATCCGTCACTGATCCAAGCGTTCCGATGCAGTTTTTAGCCGTGGAGGGTTTGATCCCCTCAAGATGTGAGTTACGCAACAGCATCTTTAGGGATAATGAGGAACCAACCGAAGCATAATTTTGACACCTACCTGCCTCTGTTTATTTCATTGTCTTAAATAGACACAGCATTCCTCTGCTGCTCAGGTAATGCTGAACAATGTAATAGATAGGTGTAAAAGAAAATATGAATATTTAACATTTTATTCTTATTCTTATTATTTTTTTTTAAACTGAGTCTAAAAGATGACCCTTTACTGCTCTGGAAGAATTGAATAAATTAAGATTTTTTAACTATTCATTCGCTTTGGTTTAGGACAGAAAGATTTTGTGCTGTCGATGATGTTTGTGAATGCATTTTATGGTGCCTGAAAACATTGAAGCATCATTTGCATGTGAATAGTGGCTGTGTTTCTACCCTAATGCAAATCAATTTAATGTAGCTTACTAAATGGTTAGCTTTGGCATTTGCTTTCAGTATGGCTACATAACAGTAACACACCAACCGTATTTGAAGAGTTTGGTTCCAAAACGCAATAAATCCATTTTGACTAATTTGGGTAAAAATGTGTTTTCTATATCAAGAAAGTGACAAGATGAAAACCACTATTTTCTCTTACAAACTTTCACATAGCATCTTTAGGTTATAAAAAATGCAAATCTATAATTTGATTTTCAAAGATTTCTTATAAAAACTGATTTTTTTACAAAATGCTATAAATCTATTGAATCAATATATAAATGTGCATTCATCTTTGCCATGTTATATTCATTTAGTTGACTAGTGGCATACACAGATAAATAAACATTAATGGCATTAATCAAAACATTTACTTTGTCATATTAAGAACACTGTCATTGCTGCTGTTATCCTTGAGACGTCATTGCTGAACTTTTTTGACAGAGATCAGCTGTAAAATGTTTTGGTCCTGCTCGATTTTCGTTGACCTTGATTTTCGTTGACTTACATAAGATACCCTGGGGTCAATGTGTTAGCATGGCAGAAGCTTGATGCTGTCAGGAGCAACATCCGACATTTTTCTGTCTAAGAGTGCCTCTCGTGTACATTATTGAATTTTGTGTGTATTCAATGCGCCACCATTATTGTTTACAATGCATGGAATGGTGCGCTGTGATTTGCTGAGAAGATTTATTGCATTCTTCAAAGAAGGAGGACTGGCATTTATCATGTTTTGGGAAAAAAGGGAGAAAAAGATGACAGAAAAAGATGGCGGATATCATTTTTTGTGTTTACTTTTTAATACTGACCTTATACAATAATGATTATGGCGGTAATAATATTTTTTTAAATGGCGTTTATCGCGTTTTGGAACCAACTCTTCATTTATTCTTGCTTTTATTTGGGATTGAGAATATATGCAACCTCCTAAGTTGTGCATTTTAGCATGTAATTCACCCCACACCATCAAAGTGTTATGAAGAGGTTTGGTATATATATATATATATATCCCATATCAAATATATTTATCAAATTTATCCTTCCTTTAATCTTTAATGTCACGAAAATCCTCAATTCTTTTCTCAAAGCCTTATGTATAAAGATTAATTTTAAAGAGTATTGAGGTAGGCTGCTTCATCTCGGGCTAGTAAACACCATACTCACCACTTAAAGCTGCAATATGTAAATTTTCACCACAAGAGGTCGCTATACACAATTTACAAGTTTTTGATATTTTATACTTTAATCTTACATAATGTGGCTTTAAAACACACTGAGCACTATACAGAAACACCAGACTCACCCATAACATTAGGAACTGGTGACCACGTGTAAAGAATTATCATTTATGTTTTACTTTAAATACTTTGCCTATATTTAGTTCACAAGTAATTGGTATCCTGATACTTAAACGTGGCCTAACCTATACAGTTATTATTTATTAGCATTGATTCAGCTGCAGCTATGTTTCATTTGATTGTTTCTGATAGGTGTTAAAATCCCAGAAGAAATTTGCGGGTTAGCCATATGTGATACCGATGGCTATTTTTGGTCTCTCACATCCGGGGGGAAGAATAATTCGAAGCTAATAATGAGATGTGAATAAACAAACATTCCTCAGCAGCTGCTCAGTGTTTGTGTTTGTTTCGCTGGTGTGTGTCTAAATTACAGACAGGCGGCGTTGAAGCCCGAGGTTCTGTCCATTCAGTGGTCCGGACGGAGATCTAATCGGAGACTTCAAAGGAATAACAGCTTGTCTCCAAACAACCCTCTTCTGAACCTGGTCAATTCAGGTGATTTTTCTGAGACACAAACCTAAAACCAGTGGCATTCAGATGATGTTTATGAAGGAAATCATGTTATTATATTAGTAATAAATAGTTTTTAGATTTTTTGGCAAATCCTATTTGTGTTTGGTTATTTAATTTTAAAGCATCAAATACTAAGTCCTGATTTGACCAAACGGTGTACAGTTGAAAACCATATGAGCAATATAATGCAAATGTCAATCTTACCATGAAAAAATGAAGTTTTAACTAAATGTGTTAAACTATGCTAATATCCCAGATGCTAATATTTGGTGGCTTAAATACTAATGTGAGGTCTCTAAGATTTTTAAGCACTTTTTAAAAATTATTTTCCAGTTAGGTAGGCACAGATTTTAGAATTGTTATGTTTAGAACGCTATTTTTCCTCATGAATGCAAAATTATTTTATTTTAATTAAATAAAATATTTTTAACACATAAATTATTTCCATTTGTTAAGTATTATTGCTTCTGGTTTGTAAATTTGTATTCACAGAATTCCTACAAAGTAGTGTCCTAGACTGATCAGATTTGTGATCATTTAAGTTTTTTAAAAGCATAAACAGATGATTCAATATAGTGGTAATAAATACATTCTCTGAGATATTGTATTTTAATTTTTTGACAGAAAATATAAATTCCATAATGCGGGAATTGCTCATACTTGTGCTTTTTATTATAAACAGCTAATTCAACAATTCAGCGAACATTGTGATGATCTGACTTTAGACGTAAAGTTTTATTAGTGAACACATTTTTGTGTTTCTCTGCAGGTTTGTTTGAAGAAGACAACCAGTGGATGACTCAAGTAAACCGACTGCAAAAACTGATTGACCGTCTCGAGAAAAAGGCAACACACGTCTACACATAATCGCATTCTTTCTGTTCTTTTATTGCTTTATTACTCATGTATCACAACAAATCAAAGAAATGACATGAGAAAGTATATTTTGTTTGATGAAAATGATGTCTATTTTTGTACAATTATTTATGAATTTAAAAAAACTACTTGTTGAAGGTAGTATTTGGAAATGATTAAATATAGGGTGAATAGCCCTAAAGTGGGACAATTTTGGGAATTTTTAGACTTCTGTGAAATGTGCTTGACGATTGCTCCAACCTTATACATGACTGGACATTTGATAGGTCATCATTTGTTTGTGATGTCATTTTTGTGATGTCATAGTTTCACTGCCATTTATGTATTTTGGGGGCCTTAGGTGTCCCACAATAGGCAGTGTCCCACATTAGGGAAATTCACCCTATAATAAAATATATGGTATTATTGCAAATTGTAAATAGATTATTAAATACTTTTTATTGACAATCAAACATGTAATCAATATATAGGCTTATATAAAGCATATAATCTTGTTATTGATTACATGTTTGATTGTCAATGAAAAGTATTTTACATGGAAAAGCAGAAAAATTATATAAAAGCAGGAATTTGACATGACATATAAGGAATTTGCAATAATAAAATGAACAGCAGTGTAAAATAATTAATTTATTATTATAATTTGTATGTTCATTATTTTTGTCAGTGAATTGTTTCTTGTTCATTTTTTGTGTCACTTTGATTTTGTTGTATATTAAAACTGACCGTTTTGGTGAGATTCATATAAGTATGTGTGCTAGAACTGAGGTTTGTTCTCTATTCTCAGGAGCTTCGTCTGGAGCCTGTGGAGGACGAGGTGTTGGAAAGCACCACCAAATCAGTAAGTCACTTACAATCTCTCCGTCTCTCACCATACAGTCTGAGAATCATTCACACAGATGCCTGTCGTCTTGGAAACAGTGGCGATCGAAAAACTTGTTCCAGGTTATTCATTTTCTTTCATCTTACTATCGCTCTCCTCTTTCATTTGACCCTGTCGTCTTTGGCTGGGTTTTTTCAGGGCATTTTTCTCTCAGGCATTACAGGATGCTGTTGACAGACTGTAAATGGGAGGTTTGCGTGTCTGTGACTCTGTGCTTGTTAAAGAGCAATGAGAAGGATATTCGGCCCCCGTGGAGCCCGTAGCTGTAAACAGTAATGTACGGCTGCCCACACAATACAACATTATATTGGATGCTGAAGCATAAAATTACCAACAAATGAGTAGTGTGCGCATTTGCTCCACTTTAAATAACACTCCCATTCAATTTCTTATGCCTTTAATAGCAACTTAAACATGTATTTGCAAACATCCTGTGGAAGAAAATGGCTGAAGTGCTTTTCATTTCCATGCGCTTTTGAAAGTGGCTCACAGAAATGGCTGCTTTTGAGCATGTTGAGTGGCGCTTTTCCATTGCATAGTACCCCACAGTTTGGTTTAGTTTGGGTCGGGTCAGCTTACTTTTGGGAGCTTTTCCATTGGGTGCAGTACGTAGTACCCGATACTTTTTTTCATACCACTTCGGTTGGGGTTCCAAGCGACCCGAGCTGATACCAAATGTGACGTGAAAACAGAGATGCTCACAAATATCTCTAAGTCAAGTCTGAAGTCTTTGAGCTTGAGTCCAAGTCAAGTCTCAAGTCTCGTTGTAACAAATAAAACTCTAATAACAAATAAAGAAATTATAAACATTTATAAAAAAGAACAAAGTTGCACATTAAGTAAGGTCTAAAATTAGCATTAGGTACAAAAATTAAATTAAATGGATAATAGCACTGTCTTTATTGTACAAATTAAATATTATTATTATTATTTTTAGAGCAATAGAAGTGATTTTCTGTTTGTCTTGGGTTGTTTGATTAACATAAATGACACAGACTTAAGTAGGTTAATTAAGGTTACTGTCTCTTTAAGAACAAATAAGCCCAGACTGGTTTCTTAAGACATAAACAAAAATGTTTTTATTAGAAAAAGAATACTGTGAGATCATTTTGTGTGTATGTGCCCTGTCAAGAAAAGAAAGATTTTATGTTGGCTTAACTTTTGAAACACTTCTCTCTGTATGTGCACTACTGAGGGCACTTAAACGCGTGCTCACACACAGGCGGAGGGCGAATTCCAAGCAGCGCTTCAGGAAGAAGATTAGCTTTACCTCAATGCTAGCTTGCGCTGTCTCGAGCAAACCAACATGATCTCACAAAGTTCCGTGGAATAGTCACGGAATTCTGTGCTCATTTTTCCATGGCATTCTCACGGATCTCCGCATTTTTCCCTGGCCCTGCTACGGACTGTCTTTTTCTGTGGCATTCTCACGGATTGGTTACTCAACTGCTTTTTCCTATTTTCAGACCATTTTTGCTTCGGTTTAGGGTTAGATTTGGTGTTTGCGTTAGTATGTCACTTTAAATATTGGTTTATACTATTTTTTCTGATTTATTCTTTTATATTTTCTAAACTATAAACAATTGCCGCCTGGCGTTGGGGTTAGAGTTGGGTTTGGGTAGGGATGTAATTTCATGTAAATCTATGCGGAGATCCGTGAGAATGCCACTGAAAAATTAGCACAAAATTCTGTGACTATGCCATGGAAATTCGTGAGATAAGGTTGGAGCAAACATGTTTTCATCTGATCTGCTATAAGTTTCCAAACTCCCTTTTAGCGATGAAAAACATCCACAGGTTGAGAATCAAAGACACCATAACAGTTTTTTCCAGACTTGTAGTTTGTGGCGGAACATTTGTGATGAGCACGTCAGCATTTTATAAATGCTTAAATGCAACCTAAATGAGGCTCCGCGGAGCGCCGTCGGCTGACGCCGCGGGTGTTTGTACAGAAACTGTCATATGAGACAGAGGTATAGTGATAAAGGCGAAGTGCAAACATCTGTTTGTGGTGTTCAATTTTAATTTTGTGGTGGACTGAGAAATAAATGAATGTATGGGAGTGTACAACGACGCTCTCACTTGTATGATGTCACAGCAGTAGGCAGCGTAAATAAAACGACACGCCTATAATCCCTCCCACTGCGAAGTGATACTAAACTCAATGGAAAAGCTAACCAAGCCAAAGTGAGTGAGTCCTATTTGTAGTGGAGATGAGTGGTACCCGGTGGGGTCTTCTGCTGTTGTAGCCCATCCGCCTCAGGGTTGTGCATGTTGTGGTTTCACAAATGCTTTGCTGCATACCTCGGTTGTAACGAGTGGTTATTTCAGTCAAAGTTGCTCTTCTATCAGCTTGAATCAGTCGGCCCATTCTCCTCTGACCTCTAGCATCAACAAGGCATTTTCGCCCACAGGACTGCCGCATAGTGGATGTTTTTTTTCCTTTTCACACCATTCTTTGTAAACCCTAGAAATGGTTGTGTGTGAAAATCCCAGTAACTGAGCAGATTGTGAAATACTCAGACCGGCCCGTCTGGGAGAGAGAGAGAGAGAGAGAGAGAGAGAGAGAGAGAGAGAGAGAGAGAGAGAGAGAGAGAGAGACTACAAGCTAGCTAAAACCGGCAAACTGAGCGTATTCATGTCTAAAGTTCATGTGCAAATGAAGCAAGTTAACTCAAAATGTTTAAGTGTCCTACTACATGAGAAAAGTGCAATTTATTTGCTTCATTCGTGTTTGGTGTGAACGCACAGTTGGTGGAGTATGGACCATGCACTATTGGGGCCCCCAAAGATCATTTTTATTAGTAGTAACATGGGTGAGATATAGAGGATCCAACCTCATATTCTTTCATTAGTCCCAAAATTGCTAGTGGCTACGCCATTTGCTATAGTGTATGGTACACATCTATGTGTAGACTACGTCGTACACATATAAATTGGATCTAACTCTCTGCTAATACTGTAATGAGAGTTAGTTAACAAGTAGTTGCAAAGTTATTTATAGTCAGTAGAAGGTCAAAGGCGTTTACACAAAGATGAACTGCTCTTTTAAGGATGCATGTGTGTATCTGTAAGCCATAGAGAGAAAGGCTAGTTGAGACTGAGATGAGAAGTGACACCAGTGCAGTGCCTGTGGAGAGGTCATTGTTTCCCGCAGGGTGAAAACTCTCACTTTCTGTTGCCTTCAGACCTAATTTACCTGTCAACATCTTTGAACCATCCATGTTTTATAAAAAGCAACCATTATGACATGCTTCTTCATGGCTGTACCTGACGCGTAACCCCTGAGGTGAACATTTTGTGTTGTAGTCAATAAATGATGGCCCCATCAACCGAGCTACTCACAGATTGATCCTCCAAGATTCAGTTTTGAACCCTAAACTTGCATTGGCACGATCTTGCAATGAAAAATTAAAATGTACAGATTTACCTTCAAGTCTAGATTAAACATTATCCGCAACTTGTTTTTATTGCATGACGTTTCAGTGAATTTTGAGCTTTATAACTTCGCAGATATATTTTCAGCTCAAACGACAACATTACACACTAAGGTTGAAAAAGTGAAATTGCACAATAAATGCTTACTACCCTAAATTTCATAATAAAGATGCATTTTCTCATAAACATGCCCTCATATACTTCACTTAAGACTTCTCTTTTCTAATATCTTTTGCTCTATGGCCGTCTCTGTATTTAGTAAGACCCTCAATCTAAATTCAGATCTTTCACCAGTTCTGATGTACATTACTTGGGACTTGCTCATGCACTGATCCAGGAACAGTTTTGCACACTTTTATAAATAACTCATTCCTCTGAATGTGATTTCTGTCTGCTCTCTCTCTCTCTCTCTCTCT